>OY540814.1:22282415-22882415 GCA_961205875.1 Sialis fuliginosa | reverse complement strand
GAATATGTGTAGAAATTTTACAAAGTTTTAGACTTAAAATTACAAACAAGACTTGTAAAAATACATAGCGCTCATGACTTGAATGAATTTTTGTAAAAATGCAAACAGAATTTGAAAAAATAAATAATGATTTGTAAATTTCCAATCACTTCTTGAGATTGTAATTGCAAATTTTGGTTAGTAATTTTACAGATAATTGTGGTAAAATTAAATTCCGAATATGTATGGAAATTTTACAAAACTTTAGATTTAATTCTACAACTTTGAATGGTAAAATTACAACAAGTTTCTGACGAATACAAAAAATTTGTAAAATTGCAACCTGCTTAGTACTCTTGTTATTACAAATTGCAATATTACTACGAATGCGTTTGAAAATTCCAATACAATACGAGAGTTTGTAATTTTACAAAGCAACTGCTTAGTAAAAATGTAGTAAATTTACAAAAATTTTTAACAGTGTGACTTCTATAATTATAGACAAAAGAAGAAACTATTAATCAAATACCAAATTACATTTAGATTTGTAGAAAAAAAACTTCATTAGTTAATTGATTTGAAAAAATAGTTAGTGTACAATGAAAGCAAGTAAATTATTGATAAAACTCATTATTGGTTTAAACTAGAGTCGTCTACAGTTTTTTTAAACAAATGAGAATATAAGATATGGATGTAATCTATTATGAAAAAAATTCGTTGAAGTACAAAATTTATTTTGTGATATATTTCGTAATTATATTTTCTTAAATATTGTTTATCTTCTGTTTCACTTTGTATGGATATACATATATTTAAACAGTTCTATTACATATTTTATATCCCCCAAAAAAATTCGCAGCTTTTTATTTAAAAATTAATCTAATTATTTTTTTCTGAATTATAAAAACTCTCCTAGCATCTACAGCAGAATATTGCTGAGTTCACATTTGCGTCGTAATATGCCTTCAAATGATGTTTTTTAAATATTGTTTTAACATTCTAATTTGATAATAACACCTGCACAATCTCTTTCAAATGTCATCCACATGTGTTGTGAATTATTTATTCATCAATATTTATTCCTAAAAATGTTGTTTCTAATTTTGGTTTTGACATGTTTGTAACTTTATATATTATTACATTATTTATTATGTAGATTTTGATGTTTTAATCTGAAATTCACATTTTTTGTCAATATTTACCAACAGTTGGTGAATACTCAAGGGTCCTTGGGTTTGAAGCGATTGCTTATGCACTTTGTGGTAAACCCGCCACTGGCTGAAAGAAAGTGTTGTTTTTTACCACCACAAACATTTTATCACACTGAGAATTCTCACTGGTTTTGAGTGACCATTGCTGGACGTGTTTGTTTTTCATAGTATATCTACCTACAACATCGTTTTACAGTAGGGAGCTTGAGGTGAGCAATATTTACTCTTTCAAAGAGGTCACGAGAATATGGTTTTGTTTGTGAAAAATGATATTATAGTCAGTGGTGTGGCTAGAAAAATAGATAGCAAAAATATGTTACATAACAACTTAATATATAAAACGTAATGGACGTATCAAAGCAATATTCACACCATATATTCGTTTGATGCTCCGATAAGTTATAGATTTTTGTATCTGGTAGTGGCGCTGAGGTCAAGATATTTCGAAAAATTGTATTTTTTCCATATAAAAAATACATCAAAATTTTCTGTGAGATCAGGTCAATTTAATTTTTGTTACATGAAAAACAGTTTTAGAATTGCGATTTGTAATGCATCCCCCCCACCCCCTCTTAACACCCAAGAGAGGTACAGGTAGATTTTAATTTTGGTAAGTATAAGATAAATTATTATTTCGCTTTGTTTCATTACATATTGTTAAATAAAACAATCCTTGAAAAGCGTTGTGTTTAAACTTTTACAGAGACTGCGATAGTTCAAAAGCTATCTCTTTTATGTATTTCTTGTTTGAATCAACTGGAACTTATGTTAGATCTCTCTGACCCAATTCGTTAGTTTGTTGTGAGAAGTTTATTTAATTATATATTCAAATAACGTAATTGTTTCAAAGAAATTTCAATTGTGGTTAGTTTATTGTCTGGTAGTTGTGTCTTTAAAAATTAAAAAAAATAATTGAAGAATTACACAGTGATCTTAAAATAATTATTTTTAAGTCATTTTCTTGTCGTGGATTACACCTAAGTAGTTATTAAAAAGAATTGGTCGAAGTTATAATATAAACGACGTTACTTGCACTCAGTATCCAAAAATAATTTTGATTATGATATCTAAAATAATTATTTAGTCCTAATTTAGTTCAAATGTTAGTAATTTTTTGTATATAAAAGTAAAAAGTTTAACATATTCATATTTATTTATCTTAGATCATAAATTCAACTGCATTATTTAGTTTATTTTCATTTTCTGTTTTGAAGAACCCACACAAAAAAGAAATACGTCATTCATATACAAATTCTAAAAAATTATAAAGATTTCTTGAAAACTTTTAATATATCCTGTAAGACTTTTCTTACTGAAGTTTAAAATATACAAAAGAATACATTTTACAAAATGTAAAACTTTACGTACATATGTACGTTAGCTCCAGATGTAAAATTATCATAATAAAGACCATCTCAACAATGAACCAAAAGTCAATTTCGTTAACAAATCTGAGTATTTTTCATAAGTCTTCAAATGTTTAAAAAAAACATAAGCCAAGTAAATGAACAGTGCTTATTCGTGCTAAATTCCCTAAAGGTAGTTAATTATTGAACAATTTAAATAAATGCTGATAAAGTATTCAGATAAATTGTATAGCATTGGTTAACCATTTAATTTTTATACAATTTAAATAAAAAATATTAGTTCGAAATTTTCTTAAGACGCACCAGATTATTTTTTCGTATATTTTTAATTTTTTGACAATTTCAATCTAAATCTATATTTATGCAAACGTCAAAATGACATTTAAAACGTCAAAATGACAGTTAATATATCGAAGTAAATATCAATTTAAAAAAACAAAAAAACGATTTTTAAAAATAAATTAGGATAAATCTTTGTAAGGGAATATTTTACAACAAACGTTGTAGATCCATATAATAGGAAATTTAATGCTCTACAAAAAAGAAAATTCTATACAATTTTCACGTAACATGTGTCGGTTTTGAAATATCTTGAAAAAATAAATATTTTGGGATGTCACCACTTCACCTTACACACGATTTTGGTGATTTTGAAATAGACAGACTCACAGACAGACAGACACGGAACGAAAAGAGTGTTTGTCTTGACCTGAAACAGAAAGATAAAAAAAAATCTCATTTTAAAACGAACACAAAGCTTCTCGTATCTTCGATATTGCGAGGAAGCAAAAGTTGAAGGTGTGTGCATTTTATGACCAAGCTTTATTATTCTAGAGTTATCGGCTTTATAACATTAAAAGTCCCATCAAAAACAAGGATATCAATGACGTTTTAACCAGACGATAACATTCAGTTAACTCATTAATCACCGTGTGAGGTAAAAGCGACACAACCAATAATGATCACAAGATGGCATAAACATGAACAACAATTCACGTAATAGCTTGTTACACGGGACGGAAATTTACGATTTGTGAAGTGTTTTATGTAGGGGTTGAAACAGGTTAAGGCACACGCCCACTTACACCCTTGGCATTTCGTGAGAGACTTCACTATATTCAGACCTACCTTCTATGACCAAACTATTTGCAGTTTATTTTTCTTTAGCTAAATTTCTTTGAGATAGTAAACAAACACTTTGTTTTACCCTATTCTTTGTCTCTCTTACACGCTTTTTCTAGTTGAATTGCACGTTAGTTGTTTAGATCGATTCTTGTAAATTCCAGTGTTATAATTTAGTACAGATTTTGAGTGTTAATTAAGAAATCATTTCTACGTCTACAGGGTGTATAGTTATTATAGGACCAGGTATTTATTTCTGTAACTATTGATAATATCAAAACAGTTCAAATCAGAAATATCTCTGGTTTTTAAATGTGAAGAGGAATATGCGTTCCCGAATTAATAAACCTTCGCTCACTCGCGCACACTGTAGGTCACTTTTTTTTATTAAATAGAATGGTATATTAGTGTTCCGAACCTCTATTAATCTCATTTTTCACCCTATTTTTTATTTTTTTCTAACCCCAAAATTGAACCTACATGGGGCTTCTTTTATTTATTATTTTTAATTATCCATACTAATATTATAAATGCGAAAGTATATAACTGTCTGTTTTTACCTTTTCACGACTGAACAGCTGAAATGATGAAATTTGGCAGGGAGATTGCTTGCATCCTGAGGAAGGACATAGGCTACTTAATATTTCGAAAATTTGACTAAATAAACAATGTCGCGAGTAACAGCTAGACTTAAATCTACTGTAAAAAAAACATTATAAGATTTTTTTGTACTTGACAATTATGTATTGTTTTCTATGGATTCTATTGAAAATCGGTTCCTGGTATTGAAAATTTACTTTAATCTATGTACACGTGAAATTTACTTATACGTCGTATGTAATACCGGGAATTCGATAAAAGAAATACAATATTATTCAAAATATATAAACTTTTATTACATATAATATGTTCAAACAATATAAAAATATATATATGTACATATATGCAATCTTCTTTCTTTCTTATAATACGTACAATTTCCCAAATAGGTACACGTATTATACGCAGAAATATGTATAAATTTATAAACACAAAAGTGTATATTCGACTACTATCTCCTTATTGTGCGAAAGTTCAAAGGTGAATATAAAAATCGTAATAGAGTATCGATTTTAAAATAAGTTTTATCCACCTTTAAATATATGACACGAAACAAAAAACAGGGCGTACAAGAATTGTAATGCCTTAAGTTTGACACACGTGATTTATACTTGGTTCATACAATATGCACATGTTCTATAACTTTCTGTTCAGTTTTTCTTACTATTTCTAACAGAATACTCTGTGAAATATTTTTATTCAAATGTTGATTTATCTTTATATTTTTACGTACTTTGAATCTCTACGTTTATTTTATTTAATAGTAGTTGTAATATTTATTGAAACTTCTGTAATCCGACAATCTTTTGTTGTTTAAGTCCTTTTTAGGAAAAAATAAATAAAGAAACAAATGGTTTCATAAAATACTAATCATTTAAAGAAGTTACTACTTTAAGAAGTTTCACTGTATAAATTGATCATCGGTAGTTTTATCAAGATTACTTGAAGTAAAGTACTTCTAGTACCTACTTGAAAATGTACAAGTAACTATTTCGAGTGCTTTTCAAATATTCATTGTTAAAACTATTCAAATTAAAAAAATAACCATTACCGCATAGATCGATTTATGTCCGGTATCATAAAGGACCTAGCAAAATTTGCTAGCTAGCAATTACTTTCAAATGGGGTATTAATTCTGTACTAGTGTCTATGGATTAGCTATGGAATTTAGAGCAGTGACACTTCAACTAATTGTAACACAGTTGGCATCTTTCACCGTACAAAATAATTTTCATAGCATCACCACTGTTTTAATATCGAACTGTCATATATGTTAGATACCTCATTTGAGAGTGCTTTCTAGCTAGCAAATTTGCTAGGTCCTTTATGATACCGGACATTAAAAGACAAAGAATTATTGAGTTGGTTGGGGGTTCAGCCCTGCTTAGATAAACATACATTTTTGAAGTGATTTTTATAATAATTTTGATTTTATAAAATTAATTATGAGAAGTTACTAATAATATCTATTGATATTTCTCAGGAAAGAGCATTTGCTGTTTATCATATTATAAAATTTTATTGAGAAAAGTTATTTGAAAAAGTTGTTGAAAATATTGTAATACATGCATATATTTTTTATTAAACAAATGCAAATTTTAAAATTAAAATATAAATTAGCCTTTATTAAAGACATTGTTTATCTTTATTTTTTAGAAAAGATAGGTAGTACCTGCACTTTATTATGAAAGGCTGGTATATAATTTTATTATTAAATAACTTTATGTAAAAAGAATATTGCATACATAATGTTATTAAGGTACGTAATTTTATATTGTCTAGTAAAAGTAACTTAAAAAATAAACATACAAGAACTATGTACTTCATTTCATAAAATATGTAGATAATCTTATTTTTAAGAATCTTCTTTCTAAAACTTAATAAGTAGTTATTTTACTAATTCAATTAGTCACGTTAAATTTCACAAAAAAATAGAGATTTAGGGTTAATAGAAAAATACACTAAAAATTATAAATGAGTCTGTAATGGCTTAAAATTATTAATTGAATATAGGTACTAAAAATTTTTTTTTTCAAAAATCTCATAATTTCTGTTACGTTCGTACACCAAATTTCATCTTAATCGGTATAAAATTTATATAGACAGACAGACGGACGGATAGAGCGAAACTATAAAAATTATTAGTTTTTTACGGAATCCTAAAAACGATGTACTTATTTTTATATATATAATCATTTCTTTGCAGCTTCGCAACTTTACTTTCTTGAATTTCTTAAAACTTTCTTCATTTCGACTTCCATGTGACACCGAATTCAATTAGAGGAGTTACTTACTCACACCCACGTTTACCTTTTTCTTTAGAACCACCGCTGTTTGAAAATTTTATTTTTTTAATA
This sequence comes from Sialis fuliginosa, assembly GCA_961205875.1. Lineage (NCBI taxonomy): Eukaryota > Metazoa > Arthropoda > Insecta > Megaloptera > Sialidae > Sialis > Sialis fuliginosa. The sequence goes on along the minus strand of OY540814.1, from coordinate 22,875,779 downwards.
ATGTTATATCCTAAACAAATATACAGAAAATATTGAAAACTTACAAAACCGTTTGTCAATATTACTTTTGGTTTAAATTGTTTATATAAATGTAGTAGGTGTAAAACTCGTTACTAGAATGAAAATTGAAATTTTTTATTTTTTATATTTTTTCTCATGTATACAATATTGAAATATTTTATGATAATTATGATATTTAAATTGAAAAAAAATCTCAATTTTATTTAACTAAAATTGTAGAGTTCTTTATGCTCTTTCAATGAATTAATCAGTTTTTTGTCAAAGAGACATTTGTATACTTGAAATTATTATATTTAGTAATGAGAAATGTTAAAAAAATTAACCGTTTGACAGTTTCACTTGTGAAAGAGCTAGTTGTGGGTATTACATAATTTTATTTGGTAATCTTATAGAGAAAATTTAAAAAAAAGTGTAAATAAATACAAAGATATCTACTTATTATAAAAATATATAAAATTACAGATGGATACTTAAAATATATACTCGTACAATGCCGTTTATATATGGACCATTTTCTTTCCTGTAAAATTACCAAATAAAATTAAAATTTTTTATTAAAATACATTAAAAATGTAAATTTCACGATACAGCATACTGGATGCCCAGATTAGATAACTAGGAACCCTTATAGTTTCGCTCTGTCCGTCTGTCTACCTATTTATATGTCACAACCCTCCCATTCTTTCATTTTATATACCTATTAAGATGAAATTTGGTATACGGACGTAGGTGATGGCCCAAAAACATATTTTTGAAAAAAAAATTTTTTGGACCCTCCCATAGATTCAATAGTGTACTTAAAAACATTTTTTCATATAACCCATTAAGTGGGGTATCATTAGATAAGTCACTTAAAATACAACAAAATTTGTTATAGGATCTTTTGCTTTTTATCCTTCAGTCACGATATATTTGTATTCAAAGTCATTATCAGAGTACACAAATAAATAATTAATATCATTTAACCAAATCTGTATCTCTTATATGTATATATATCTTGAGATCTCCTTGCTAGAAAAGTTATCTGGCACACCAGGTACATTATTTTTCTACTTATATAAATAGGTATAATTTTCAATATTTAATACGAGTATATATCCTTGAATGGATATATTTTGCTATTACAGGGTTGTTTTTACCGCATGTTACAAGGTAATCGGTCGATAATTGATTTATGGTCAGTAAAATAAAGTCATATAATGTGTTATTATTACTTTATAATTTTTACCATACACGGCGTGTATATTTTCGCCCAAATAATATAATTTTTAGTAGGCAAATAGTAAAGGAGTAAAATTTCGTCTATAAAACCTAGTTCAAACTATACTCTGTTACATTTAAGATTGCAGTAGTGGGCGGGGATTAGACGGTATACTCACACAAGCACTATTCTATGAATAATTTTGTTTAATATGTTTATAAAAACTTTAAACGAAAGTAAGAAATACAAAACACCTTTGTATTATGAATATTAGTTTTCTTATATCCTTATGTCGATGATATAATACACATTTTTAGAATAACTAATCTGACAATTTAAATTTAATTGCATTTGTTTCCAAGACAACATAAATTAGTTGATGTATTGCGTCAGTGAAAATTGTGTTATTGTGAATCTGCCTGGTGTTTTGTCCAATTAGAAGCTCGTATTTTGCTACCGCTGCAATCTTAAATAAAACAGACTATAGAATGGGATGACGTCCCAGAAATACTAAATTTAAGATTTTTGCGATGAATTTCTAAGAATATTTACTAGAAAGTTCTTTTTGTCTAGAAGCCAAGAATTTTCTTCCAACAATAAGAAAACCATTATTCATATGAACATGTTTATATACATATTGAAACATATGTATTGTATTGATTTTTTGGAATCAAATGCAAAGTTATTTACAAAAACAAGGAATGTGTAGGATTGAATATTTACAAGTCACGCCATTCCATAACCTTGGATTTAGCCATCCTTGTGTATCTGCGATATAATGCTTTTATTTATACCCACCTGTAACTGAGCAATTTATTGATTATATGTTTTTTTTCGAGTTGAGAAATATTCGATATTTGTTGAGGTATTTTGTAAACAAATATAAGTCGTTCAGATACTAAAATGATTTACTCCAATTTTTGCTTCCTCGCCATATCGACGATACATGAAGCTTTGTGATCGTTTTAAAATATCGAAAAAAATTGTTTTCCGACTTCAAAATTTTAACTTGATCTTTCCGTTTCAGGTCAAGACAAAAACTTTTCGTTCTGTGTCTGTCTATCAGTGTCTATCAAGAGAATGTTATTATCTTCGCCATCGGAAAAAGGGTCATTCACTAATTGTGGACTAGGCCCAATATAATATTATTATATTATTACTATATACTATTATTACCATCCTGTACGCGATTAAATAGATTTAAACAGGTTTTAACGCTACTGTCAAAGTAGCCTCAGTTCATAAACTAAAAAAAAAATTAAATAATTAAGTCAGGTACGTATTAAAAATACAATCGATTTTATCGAATCTCTATTCTCTGTAATGTTTCGGCTTCTACAAATGTAAAGTGGTTGTGCATGCATTTTTTACTTACCTGAACCTCATGTGGATCCTTTTTAAAATTGCAGAAGTTCCATTACAATAATAACATTACAAGAGAAAATCTTTTACATTACAAGTTTCTATTTTTATTAATACATATCCTTTTATGTAAACCTACATATACCAGGATTCTATATTATTTTCAAACATACCCTTATACATTTCGTTTACCTGAAATAAAAAATATATTTACCTTCAAATATATTTATTATATTGCCTACAAATGTCAACAATACTTTTTGTATGCTGAAAATAAATTCTAAAATAAAAAAATAGTACCTGCGGAAGTAAATAGAAATAGAGTATTTGAATTAGATATAATATGTCTACTGTATTGAATTTATGAATATATTATATTCATACATTGAATATATATTTCTATTTAACAATTTTGTATTCTTTGTGTTGACAGTTTCACTATCTAAATATTTTGTACTCGCGAAGGTTTATTACAATCTAAAATTTTGTATGCATAGATACAAATAAAACTGATACGTAATATATCAACAAACAATGTATTTATTGAAACATTTCTGCAAAGTGTTTACACAATACTTACCCAGTGCTTGATTATAATTTTGTAAATCTATGAAAATGAAAATTACATATTTTTCAATGTCAATGAAAAATAACCAATAATGACGGCTAGAATTTTAGGAAGCAAGATTCTGTGAAGAGAGATATATCTTTGTAAGGGGATATATAAAATGGAATTCTTAACAAAAAAGATTTTTTTTAATTTTCACATAAAATGAGGAGACTTTTCTAAAATCACCCCATAGTGTCAATATTTACCCCCTCGAAACCATGAAACTTTGAAACATTTTTTCTGAAAATTCGTTATTTTGGAAATTATCCGATGGAAACACCCGGTATATACCAAATAGTTTTCACGAAAAGGGTGAATCAAATTAAAAGGAGAATTTATACCCGTTTTATAAAGAAATGCATCATTCAACCTGGCGTAGTATGAAAACTAAAACAAAGCATATTTGTGCTTTTTTCACGCTATAATATTATGGATTGGCGGGAGGCACGCAAGAGAGAGAGAGTGACCTTTAGAGGTTGCACTTCACCCGACCCGACTTGACCTAAACCTAGATCCGTCCTGATACAATATAAAGCTATCTATCAATGTTTTAGTGGCCATACCTTCCTAAATGTGATGCCTCAAATATATCGATATCTTGCATTTACAGGAGATCTGAAAATATATCTACATATTCACGTTATTGTTTCTAAATCTTATATTCAGTGAAGTAAATACATTAATAAAACGGTCAGGCGCGTGTATGCACATGATAGTGTTCCGTAGTAATTGTTATTTCAAAAATTTTCACAAATTATTTTTGCTACAGTATTCGTAATAGATTTCATTGAAAGTATTAATTAATAGCGATATTCTGAAATTTTTTCAGATTTTTTGAATTGATAGTTTAGAAATTAGAGGGGGGGCACTCTGATAACAACATTTTTAAAGCAAATAATTCGTGGCTGAAGAAGTAAAATCAAAAGGTCATTTTTAAATATGTACCTTTTAAAAATGTCATACTGCGAGAGGTTATGTTATGGTTTTATCACATTTCTAATATAAAAAATAATATATCTGTATTTATAAAGTGTGGTCAGGTAAGTTTTTTTCATCAATGAAAAGGATTACTAACTTAAGGTTCTCACACTACACTTCACTTTGGTACAACGTGTTTAGAATATAATACATCGAGTCAATAGTCAAAGATAAATGGATTTGAAAAATTTGACGCTTAGTAACACGAACTTATAAATCAATTGTAAATAATACTTTTGTAAAATATATTAATATATAAATTCGCAGTCAGCAGGTCAAAGATATGATGTTTAAAATAGCCAAAAAGGTATTATAATTATACTTATACAGTTGGATCTGTTTTTACGCGGTAGATACGTTCCACAGCAAATTGTGTTTACAAAAATTTCCTAAAAAAGATATTGTTTAGGGTTACGTTCTATATTTTTTAAAACTGCGTTAAACCAAAATAATCAATTCAAATAGGCCAAAAATCGCGTAAAAAAAGTTTATGAAAATTCACAAAAGTATAAGAATATCTAAAAAATCTACAAAGAAAGTTAATTCAAAAATCTGAGAGAAATTGATGTAAAACTTGAAATAAAATAAGTTTATGTTTTTGAATTTCATTTATTTAATTTTATATAAAATATATTTTTTTGTCAGATTTATTGTCATTATCAGAAAAACCATGGTTCAATTGCAAAATTCTTAAGATTTTCTGATTCAAAGTTTCAAATAAAAGTTGTATTGCTATAAAATACCCTACAACCTCCATTTTGAAAAAAAATATATTTGTTTATTCGCTACGCTGAAAAAATGAATGAAAACACGCTTTTTGAGCTGTAATAATATGTAAAGTTTAACGTTTTTTAAGTTGACACCCCTGAAAAATAAACATTTTGTAGTACAGAACATTAACTTCAAATTGTTATTGTTTTATTTAATTTAAAATTTTTCAATTCTTTGGCAAATAATAGCCCTAAAATATTACTATTAAGTTTTTTTTATTATAAACCAATTCAATTGTTTAATAGAACCAACAATATTAAAAAATAATAACCAAAAACCTGGTCCGAAACATTATTTATCTATTGATGAAAACCGAATTAAAATCAGTTCAGTAATTTTAGAATATTATTCTAAACCACACAATCCTGTGAATAGCAAAACTGCACCTAAAAAAACCTGTTTTAGCCTCCACAACCTTATGAATGAGAAAATCTGTTTCATACCTTAGAAAATACATAAGAACATCCTTTATATAACAATCACTGCTTACGATGCGATATGTGTAAATTTGTGAAAAAAGGTTTGTGTATAACAAGGAGATCTTTGTAAAAAATTGTGTTGATGTAGGATACGATTTTCGGCATCAATAATAAATTGATTTATTTGAAAACGCGTTGATTTGCAAAAATACAATTCTATATATCACATTTTATGTGTATATAAATTCAAATGTTTTATGATTATTAGCATGACATGAAAAATACATTCGTGATGTATTTCTTCGTAATCTTCGTTATGATATAGTTTTTTGTATTTTAGATTTACTCCATAGATAGCTTATCTACAATTTATATCAAATTTCTTGTGAGAACGTGATACAAATATACCAATTTTTTGTGTAATTACCAAAATTCATTTGAACTAATTTAAAAAACAAGATTCAAGGATTTTGAAATAAAAATAAAAATATTAAAATTAGTGAACAAAAAATGTATGCACTATAAAGTTCGAGTCTAGAATAAAATATTAATATTAAGAACAAAGAATTAAAAAAAAAAATATTTTTGACCATTTCGCATAGATATTTGAATATTTCCAAAAAATATTACTAAAACAATTACGTTGCAAAGAAAAACTGTTTTTAATTTTAAATAATAAACAATGAAATCATTCACACTATAGGTATCGTTCAGGTCTCGGTTCAATCACGCTCCCAAATCTTATGAAATTCACTTTAATGAGCCACTCCCGGGCCGGTCTCGGTCCAATCAAATCTTATGGTATTCACATCTTGCACGTTAAAATTACGCTTTACTCGGAGATCAGTACTAGAATGACCAAAGACGAACTGAAGTTCCCATGGGTACAATCCATGCAAGGTTCTATCACGCTCCAGTAAAATATTCTTCGATACTATACTGTATCGGAGCATGATTGGACCGACATATGACTGATAACTATAGTGTGAATGATTTCATTGTTTATTGCTTATTAATTTGATAAATAAACTACATTATCAAAAAATATTTTTATTTTTATTTTTTTATTTGAATAATATACCATAAAAGGATATTTATAATTTTCTAAATTCTCTATTTGTCAAGATTCACTTTATATAGGTATTTTATATAAAAACGGTTGGTATTTACAAAGTATAATTGGCAATTTTAAAAAGTGGTCTATTTCTTCACAATACGAAATGATATGTCACTTAACACGCCCTTTACAATCTGAACAATAGCGAGAGTAATATTGAAAATGTTATTTCAAAAACGTGAACTTTGACCATACCCAAGAAGATCTATTCTTATTTTTGCAATTTCTCATTCTCCTCGGCTATTTATTTTACCAGCTGACTTTTTATGACTTATTTATCTGCGTTCATAATGTTTGTCGACGTAGAAACCTTAGTAGTATGCAATATTTTTCAATTTAGTTTGCCTAAAATCAAATATTCGTTTTCTGTACAAATTCACAACAACCATGAAATAAAGAAAACAAAAACACAGAAAACTGTCAAGTATATGAAATATGAATATTTTGAAGGATATTACAATTTTTAATGCGATGTTAGTTTAGCACTTTTAACTATAAATTAATCAATCCTCAGTAAAAAAATGTTTATTAAACTGTTGAACACATTCTCTTATTTTTCTTTCAATACAAAAAGAATTATTCTAAAATTGATTTGGATCTAAGTAGGGTGGGGCATTTAAAGTTTCTCAGAACCATCGCATATTTGAAAAAATGTTTAAACCAAAAAATGTTTGGTTGTTTGTGATGGGGTTATCGAATAGTAATATTTATTTGTTTTTTTTTTATCATGGCCTTTCAGGATATTTTAATATTCTACATGAAAAAAACATTAATCTTTTATCGAAACTTTTTTTTGAACAACCTAAGCTTTCCAAGATATCTAACAAAATACTTCGAGATTTTGGACTTTTAATTCAAAAGTACAAAAATGTTTTTTTGGTTTAATGAAACTTGGAGAATTATATAAAATTTTTAAAACTTTTTCACAATTCAATAATGCGATTGTTCTGAGATAAAAATCCATAACAATTTAAATGCCCCATCCTGTATATCAATAGTGAATTAATTTATTAAATTATTTTTAAGTATAAATATCTATCAAAAAAATAAAACAGATTTTAAGTGATTATTTTTTTAATTTCTGGAACAGACAACTTCCATTTATGGACAATAAAACTGAAAAACAAGAAACCATTCAAGATATTTGTTTGAAAGATTCGAGAATAAAAATTGCACTGAATTGTATTCAATCTTTTCTGAAAGACACGCAGCAATTTAGGAAAAAAATCGTTATTTGGATGATCCCAAATATTGTTACTACACCTTTTATTCTCGTTAAAACTTCTTTTTCGTTTCAGTGGTCTGTAAATTTATTTTTATTGTGTTTGTTATATACACATTTATAAGATGAATAAATTTAATAATTTTTTATATCAAATCAATTTTTTTTAAGAGAATGTATTTACTATGTATCTTTTATAATTATTATAATAATTATTGGACAAATGAACCAAGTATATTTTTGTGTATTTTGTGTCATATAATCTTATATAAGTGTCTAACGCATGATTAAGTTAAAGAAAAAAAATACTAAAACGGCTAAACTGTTGAACCAATTTTGTTGAAATTTGGCAGCATCCTGAAGAAAGACACTACTTTGTATCCCAAAAAATTTATTAGATAAAAAAAGTGTGTGACGTTTGTACACGCGACCTGTTTTATCGACTATCATAACAGAAATATGTATTACCTAACCTTTCTTCATGTATTTTATATCTGATAGCTTCTAATTACCCTAAATTCCATGCGAAAGAAGTCGTTGGTAACACAGCTAGTATTAAATAAAAATTAATTTTGTGTAAAATCTTTGGAGGTCTGTAGCTCCCCCACGAAAAGTTTCCGGACACATGTTCATGTAGATTTTGACACGACAATTTTGAATCAGCCTGTATAATACATTATATAAGTCTTTTTGTATATAATATACAAAATTTTCACTAACAATTTACAATCATATTTATGACTTAGGTACATATCTCAAGTATCTTCAGTTTAATTAAGTAATTAATATAATATCTTCCATTTGACTACAGTTTCTAGACAAAATGACACATAAAGACAAGCAGTTATCAACTTATTAAGGAAATATATATCATGAGACCATTAAGACGATTAGCGTGTATTTGGTTGCGTGACGACTGTTTTAGGGTAGAATTTTATCAACGTTCTAAATATACCCACAAGTAGAATTAGATAGAATTAATAAGCTATTAACAACACTAGGTAATTGACCTATTGTATAATTGTAATTATAGAATAAAATATATTTAATCGATATCAGAGAATTTGTTTTTGTCTTTACACTGTTTGTTCTAATTTTGTACGAAAACTACTAAACTGATTTTGATGGGACATTCTCTGTTCGAAAGTTTAATGCCATATAATTAGTTTTGGTTATATCGATGATAAATGAATTAAGCTGGACCTGTTTTAAGTAAAATGCATAATTTCTGTTTATAATAAAATAATTTGTCTCGCGTACTAGTGTCCCGTACCGTATAATTTTTCTATTTATTCGATTATGTTAATTTAATTTAATCTGAGCAAAGTAAAGAACCACTTTAATAATTATTATTTCTATTAGAAAAGAGTAACTATATGTTTTTTTAAAGTGGAGTTCCTTTAAAACTTTAAATCGTCAATAAAACGATATATTCAGGGCGGTAAGGTACTGAAGGTAATTATTTTACTTCTATCTCTAAATATAAAATCAAATAAAAACAGATTTTATCAATTTTTTATGTACTACGTGAAAATTATTATGTTATTTATTTATAATAATAAAAAAAATCATAATATTCTATAAATCATATAAAGAAAATTGGAATAATTTCTATATAAAATATCGATATCTGCTTTAAAACAATGGCATCTGAATGGTTTATATATCCTTAAAATAGCAATAAAATTTCGTATACCTAGTTATAAAAATCTTAACTTTGTTTCAAACATATTCCTATAATAAATTCATGATATAAAGTAAATCCGTAAGTACCTCTATATAAAAATATACTTCATATACCAATACAATTTTTATTTTATTGGCCCATAAAGTAATTTTACACAGCACTTTATATAACAATAATTTACAACACAAAAGTGTGGGTTTTTCATAGTGCTTTAAAGAAGATAATTAACGATTTCAAAGGGTTTTTAGAGAATCCATCCTTTACAATAAAATATTTCATTAATTATTATATAATATGGATTCATTTAATTACATTTTCAAAAAGGCAAAGGGAAATAAAACTACTCTTTGTTTTAATTAAATATTATCGATTGTAATTTTACACTAGCTAGTCTAAATAACAATAAAATTAAAGCTTACTTAAAATAATACTAATTACAGAAAAATTTACAAATAGAACTCTCGCTCTGAATTTATTTTTAAAAATTTAAAAATATTAAACTGTTTATTTAAAAGAAAACAAATAAATTCATAAGATAATTTACAAAAAAACAATATATTTAAAAAGTGCCACTGTTTGCAATTAAAATTAAAATTCAGTAACGTGTGCTTCTTACATGGTAAACACTATATGTTGTTTATTGTTTATAATTCCACATAGAATTAGAAATTAATAATTTTCGGATTTCCTTCTCTACTTGTTCTTTGTGCTATTATAATACCTCGCAGCCGCTGCGAATGTTTCGCTTTGGTCTGTGGGAGACTTACCTTGGGTTGCATAAAACAAAATTAATCACAATTAGTTAATCAGTTGTTTTAAAACCATTATTACGTCAAATCAACGGTTATGATAAATTTTATAAGGTAAAAAATTATCATATTTAGTGAATTGTTCATTTACAAATTGAGATTATGTTTAAAATTAACATTAATCATGATTAACTAATCGTGGTTAATTTTGCTTTATACAACCTAAGGTTAATATATAAAAACATTGGTGTGTATGTATGTGATCTCATCAGGCCTAAAGCACTGGACGTATCGAGATAATTACGAAAATATTTATTTATGGTCCGATTGGGCTCATATTCACAATATATGCTAATTACGTGGAAAAAAATATTTTTATAAAAAATGGACTCGATAGGTGGCGCTGGAATCGAGATATTTACGAAAATGTGTATTTATGGTCTGATTTTTAAAGAAATTATTTTTGGGCAGAATAACGTTTGCCGGGTCAGTTAAAACAACAATTACAACCCTCTATACGTGACAGAAGGTGACATATTAACTCCTGTGCAAAACCGGAACGGATCCGCTAGTATTTTTATAAAAACTAAATATGTTTTATAAAAAATAACAAATTTCCGTGACAAAAGAAAAGAGAGAAGTTGTGTACTAAACGTAGAACAAAACGATATTTTTCGGCACATGAAACATTGACAATGAGACAAACACTGTGGTATTGACAAATGGCTCTTTCTATTGTTTTGTTTCGACGTCTATAGATAGAGAACTGTTGGCTGAATCAATGTGGTCGTAATACAATGATTTGTTAACCTCAATACTTTTAGACTTGGGTAAGTCCAAGAGAGATAGCCTTAGTTTTTACGTTGTTCAATAAAATACTGAAAAATTACGATGTGATTAATTTTATTTCAATAAAATAACTGCAAGCCAATCTATTTAAAAAAAATCATAATGAACTTTTAACGAGAAATTTTTTGAGAGTATTTTTTTTGGCGCTTCATCTTAGATTGTCATTCTAAAATTTGAATCGCAATGCTGAGAAGTTTGGTAAGCACTGCTCTACATAAGTTGCAAACAATTTTATCAGTTATTATTAAGAATTTAGATGAACCTTATTGGTCTTTAGAATATACGTTTTTTCATCACTTATGTTTTAAAAACAAATGTAAATATTTAATAAGTAAACACCTTTTTCGGTGTTGTTAAACAGGTGTCAAATTACGTTAATTTTTAAACCTACAAATTTTCGCGAAGAGAACAACAAATAAATAACTTTCTAGCGTTATTTATCTTTGTGTGTACCTTTATATAATATCCGTTTAATAAATCATATAAAAATAAACAACGGCCCAATACATGGGCAACGTTTAATCTCTTGAGCACACGCAGAAACTCACGTAATAAATTTCAACAATTTTATAAATGTTATTGTATTCGATTAAACATATCCCCGGCATAAATAATGCGAAAAGTTTTGTTTGTGTTATATAACGTTTAAATAGGCTCGTTTAAAATTACGTTTATTATTTAACATAAAAAATCATGTTTTACCAATTTATGTGTACTATGTTAAAATTATATTTTATTAATAATAAATATTGGAAATATTCAAATAAAATATAATGCTTTTATTAAAAACATCTGCCAAGTAAATGCACAGTGCTTCCTCGTGAGAATTCACCAAATGTAGTTAATTATTGAACAATAAAAATAAAAACCGATATTATTAAATTTTTTGAAATGAAATTGGGATGCATAGAATTCAAAAAGCTGAAATCAACAACAGTTTCCCCTAACATATTTTCATTATTTCATCTCTAGCTGCTAAATAACGGACGTATATATTTTTATATTCTCTATGCACAAAAGATTAAACGATTAAAACAGTCTAAATCCAATGCAATGCGACTATTACACAATCATAAAGGATACAGTTGATTACCAGAACACAACTGCATCACATATAGTATCATATACAGTGCAAAGGCGCCGACTTTAAAAATTTCGAAAAAGATGAAAAATTGATAAGTACTTAATTTTTCCCCAACACATTTTTAAAAGTTGATGCCTATTTATATTTGTATGAAAATGTTAATGGTAAACATGTAAAAATCGTAATTTTCTCTGATAAATAATTTAAATCGGTATACAGGATGTATAATTATTATAGGACCAGGCATTTATTTCTGTAACTAAAAAGTTAAAATAAGAAATATCTCTGGTTTTTTAATGTGAATAGGAATATAACATTAATAAAAAAAGTTGCCGACGGAGCATTGATATTATCAATAGTTAGAGAAATAAATGTCTGGTCTTATAATAATAATTATAGAGTTGGCTGTTTTGTTACACCTACCCTTAGAGTTGGCGCATATGTGTTATATGCTATATTTGTTATCTACTCCATCAATCGAACGAATAGTTCTCTACAAATAGCGGTTCCGTTGGAGCGGATGTCAAACAATGATTCTCGTATGTCCGTCGAGTGATTATTGCAACAGTGAATCATTGGAATATAATTTATATATGATGACGTTTTATATGTGATCTTTTTGTTTTTGATCAATGAGCAAGCCAAAACGACTTAATCAAAAAAACAATTGCCTCCTCGCAATATCGATACGAGAAGCATTGTGATCGTTTTAAAATGAGACAAAAAAAATCCTCAAAATCGTGTGTAAGTGGGAGGGGTGACATACCAAAATAATTATTTTTTGAAGATATCTCAAGAACGGTACATGTTACGTGAAAATTTTATAGAATCTTTTTTGTAGAGCATTCAATTCTCTATAATATTTGTTGTAAAATATTCCCTTACAAAGATTTATCATTTCCTTTAATTTTTTTTAAATTGCTATTTACTTTGACATATTAAATGTCATTTCGACGTTTTTAATATCAAATGACAATTAAAAATATAATCATGTACTTCTGAAGTAAAATTTCGAACTAACAATAAGTAAATTTTTTAGTAAAATAAGTAAAATTAATCCTTCCAATGCCAGGTAATTTATCTGAATACTTTTTCGGTTTTTATTTAAATTGTTCAATAATTAACTATATTTGATGAATTTAGCACGAGGAAGCAGTGTGCATTTACTTGGTAGATGTTTTTCTAATTTCTGGCACTTTTGACAAACGATTTTTAATTCAATTTTGATTTTTTGTCTCCGGCGTTCTGGTCGCTTACACGTTCAAATTGACTTTATCCTACACAATGAAAATGGTACTAAATGATACATTGCAATACATTTTTATGTATAATCCCGTTTAAATACCATGTTATCCATTACAAAACATCATACATTTTGTAAATGCATTGAATGCTGTTTTAAAATGAAAATGCGACTCGAACAAAATTTGTTAATTCGTTAAATATGTCAACACATAAAATAGAACAAATCAAATATGCGCGATAGCTTATATGAATATTGCGAAACAGTGACGTTTCAACGACAAAGAGAAAAAAAACATTGGGATGTACAAATGATTAATGAGATGCCGGAAATAAGAAGACAGCTATAAAAAGCAAGGTATTACTCTCTAAGGCTGAATTAGTTCTTAAATTAAATATTTCTTTTAAAATTTTTTATTTTGGAAAAAAATATATTTGAAAAAAGAATATATTAACTTTGCCGTATTTAAATACCTATTAATTATATTATATTATATTTTCCAAACTTATATTTTAAATAATAATGTAACAAATCAACAATCACATCATAACATAACATAAACATAAAACATAAAACATAAATGTTATATGTATATAACAAAATCTTAAATGTAATGCTAACGTTACACGTTATAATTACCCATATAAACGTTGCACACTCAACCAAATTTATAACGCACTTCGAGCGAATTTGACAAGAACTTTATGTATTTTCAAATAGTTTTATCTCCCTCGTTCGGCTTCCCCGAGTTTACTCGAAGTAACGTTTCACTTCCAATCCTGACACATTTGACTTATTCATTGCCCAAGAAAAAATGTATAACTAGATATACAGGATGATTTACAACTAGTTTAAAAAAAACTTAATTTTGGGTAAAAGACTGTAGCTCCCTCAAGAAGAATTTCCGGACATAGGTTCACATAAGGTTTTTTGCTTAAAATTACATCCTCGATCTACTGTCAATTTTTTTTACGCTAGTTGTAAATCATCCTGTATATGTAGATTGTAGATATATATGTAGATATTTACTCGTATGTCGACGCTGGATAGTGGAAACCAATTGAGTGACATTTTTGTCGCTGTTAAGTTATATTATAACATTAAAGTCAGCATTCAGTTCAAGCCACGCCGAATAGAGTATTCAACATAGCTCTTTGGTAGAAAATATGCCGCTTGTATTTCACTGAAACTACTGTCATTTGGACTTAATCCAAAGAAACCCATTATAATAAGCGACATTACATATAAAAATATCAAAGGTGGGGGTGGGATTTAGTAGTTAGTAATATAAAAAGCTGTCATGGATGCCATGAGACTTTCTTATACGCTGTACAAAATACTAGCAGATAGAAACATTAAAAAATAAGTGAGCTAATATAAATTATGGATAATAAATATTCTCTGCAACTTTTATCTAAAGCATTTTTTCTTATTCGCATCGTTTCAAAAATAATTCAAAAATTGTTTAGAGTAACCGTTTCAGAATTTCATCCAAGACGAAGAATTGGCCCTAAATATAAAACTCCACCCTTCTGTGTTATATCGTTTTTGACTAACTGCGACAACAGATATCATGGAGAAAATAATCAGAATATATTCGGAGAAGGTCAAAATGGATATTTTCATCAAAATCTCGAATTTAAAAAAAAATACAGCTTAGCAATACTAACATACTAAAGGCCTCTATACACCACCCAATATATAGGGAGGGAGAGTTGGGGTAAATAGTAAGTAGTGTTTTTTATATATATTCGCCCCGATTTACCTATACACGACCCAATCTACAGGGACCCTGCAGATTACCTTTGCAAATGGCTGGTGTATAGAGACCTTTAGGTATTTTATACATACGGCCATATTATAAGAGAGTAAAAATTAAAAAAATGCTGACAAAACCGAAAAATAATGTTTTTACGTCTTACTAAAAAAATTCCTATATGGCTCTTATTTTACCTCAATTTTCCTTTATCGATATAGACATGGTGAAAATTCTCTATTTTCTTGATTACAATAGGTACTTTCTTTCATCTCATCATAAAGAAAAATCAACAAAAACTTTGACCATTATATTATTATATAATACTAGTAACTTTAGCCATTAATTCTACAAATGTCATTCGTTTGTAAAATTTTTCGTACGTGATGTTCACAGCGCCATCCGCAATAGTGCGGCACTGTTGGTGAACTATCGATCTACGCGATTCCGTGACTAATTGTTATTCTGCTGACAGCCGAGCGAGCCCGAACAGATATATGTAAAACATATGCCGGAAGTTTGGACTATCTGGAAATCTTATTGTTAATATGGGAAGTTTTATTGATAATTTAATAATAGGAGAACTTGTTGTTTATATTACTTCTTGGATATTTAAAAATTTTACTTTGATTCAGTAAAATTTATGTTACGATTTTTGAAGTGAAACTTTTTTAGCGAGACTAGTGAATTGGAATGACCTCGGCAGATTTTAAAGTTCGACAGTTTTAAAGATGAAACGGTAAGGAGAGTTTGCATATACATGAATAGATATATAAGGGAAAGATCGGTTATGCATGAGAGAGAGAGATGAGTAAATGTATAAGCGAAAGATGGATGTAAACATTAATTAATTGTTTTTATGTTCATACAAATCATAACAAATAACTATATTAAACAATACTAGTCTGAGTTTTATTTAACCCCACTACTACGTATTCACGTCATTCCCTTGACTGTGCATCCCGACACAATCACGCCCATTTTTAAGCTGAATTTTTGAATTCTATTTACATATACAGACACTGAAAAACATTCCCGTCTTTATAAGCCATGCAATTATCTTAAAAGCACTATTATTCATGGCCAAGGCGAGTTTTGCTCGTGAAGATAATTCAATTTAGGGAAATTTATACATCTCTCATTTAACACGCTCATTCGGGTGGAGGTAATGTATGCAGACCTCATAAAAGCTTTTAATAAAGTCTCTCATGAAATACTAGCAGGAAACTATTTTATATCTTCTACAATTAACACACAAATTTACGGTAGTAGGAAAAAAGCCTGAAAAAATCCAAGGAAAAAATTCGTGCAAAAAAATATTCAAGAAACAAATATAATTTTATTTAAACGCAAAAAATTTATGATAAATACAAAGAAACACAAATAAAAAATAAAACAATTATAATATAACCATAAGAACATTATTCGCATGTCAATTTTTTTAGTGGCAGGGACGATGAATATAACATATAAATTTTACAACAAAATTTGTAATTATTTATATAAAAATAAAAAAATATAATTAATTGTTATTTTCATTTTAATGTCTAGACAAACTTTTCTTTAAACGTTGATTTTTTTAGGTAAAATGTATTATTATCTATAAGTTGATAACACATGTTTCTGGATTAAAATATACCATGTAGGTAAATTCAATGATTTATTTATGAAATTATATTCATTAATAAAGTCTATTTTGTAACAAATTAATTATTAATACGTTCATATACATTTTTCTTCGATTTTCGGATATTAACTATTAATAATTGATTTGTTACAAAATAGATTTTATTAATGAATCTAATTTCATAAATAAATCATTAAATATTACACAATATATTTTAATTCAGAAACATGTGTGATCGACTTATCCATAATAATATATTTTACCTAAAAAATCAAAGCTTAAAAGAAAGTTAGTCGAAATATGTACGAGAAAATAATAAAAAGTAAAAAACTATTGCAAATAAAAATAAAAAGTAAAATTCTTAAATCAAGATTCGAACGAAAGTTTCCAATCTAGCATATGAACCGTTCGTCTACATATATTAGTACATATGAAATATAACAATTTTCAGAATTAAATATCTTAATTAATAATGAGCATTCAAATAAATTCTCGAAAAAGTGTCTTTTTATTTTTAATCTAGTTTCACTTCCCAAAAGCTAATTGAAATCCTTCATCCAAACACTGTGACATGACGTCCCCTTGTGAGTAAAATTATTTTAACATATTATTTTATGATAATACGAGTATGTATCTACGCCAAAAAATTGAGTGCCAAACTTGTATCATCACCTTACATCTTGACATTATATCTATTAGAAAATTACTTCAATTTTCCAGAGTACCCTTACTTACGTCAAAATTGACCTTTAAAAGAAAACGGTTAAAATAACGATCATAAATATAAATTTAATATTTTAATTCTGAAACGCACATCTCATTTTTCTCAGCTTTCTCTTCTTGACATTGTCGCTTAAATTACTCATCGATTTAAGAAAACTTAAATAAACCCAAATAATTAATGATACCAATGTTCAGAAACATGACGGTATTATTTTGCGTTTGTTATCTTCGTTTCAATCGATAAAAACCTTTATATAGAGTGTTTCTTATAACGCACTCCAACCAGGTTTTACTTGGCAGTGTGTTCTATTAGACTGACCGTCACCCATTTTGCTGCAGTGTCTTAAACAAAGGAAGATAATGGACAAATAATACATTACCTAGCATTGTTACCATATCACTCCACGAGTCATTGACGTATCATTTGGATTTTAAAATAAATATCAATTGTTTTGAATTATAAAATTAATTAATAATAAATGTTTTATATTGTACTCGTATTTAAAAGTATTTCAGTGATAATTTTCAACTGACCCCTCTGCAATAATATGCATGGAAATGGCGAAACTGAGATTTAAGAAAAGATCACCGCTGCGGCGTAAAATTTTGGTAACAGATTCATATACGGACTAGTATTAATTGTTATGTATCCATAGCAGGGGACTAAAAGCAGTATAAACCGGAAACGGATGTTTAATCTTATCAATTTTTGATTTTTTCGAATTATTTTTGAAACGGTGCACAGTAGAAGAAATGTTTTTGATTAAAGTTGTAGAAAATACTCTTATCTATAATTTGTTCTGTTCATTTTTCCCCCAAATTTTTTTAGGAAATAATCGATTTTATTTAATTTTTGAATTTTTCGAATTATTTTTTAAACGGTACGTATTAAAAAGTTTTTTTTAAATGGTTCATAACAAAAAAACATGTTTATAATAAAAGTTGTAGTGAACGTTGTTTTCTATAATTTATGTCATATTCATTTTTTTCTTTTATAAATTAATCAAAAATAATTAATAAAAGCATTATGTATTATTACAACTGTCAATTAAATAGATGTATAGAATTTATAATATCTCAAACGTGTTGAACTGTTGTATATCAAAATTAATAAGAAGCCTTTAACAAAACAACATTTGTTTTCAAACATAAAAAATATTATACCGATTTATAATAAAAACGTTTTAAACAAAATCACAGAATAGAATTAAAATATATCTCAAACATTATCAAAAACAACGAATAATGTAATGTAGTTGACACTAGTTGATATTCAATTTCTTAGCAGAAAGTGTTAACTTATATAACTTCTTCTGTATCATGATGCATAAAAACGTCTTGTACCGACCAGAGCTGTTTATTTTTTATTAATTTATTGATTTTATACTTTTCATAGATCATTCCAAATGATTATTATTTAAATTAATGAAAAATTTCTCCACTATTCATGATTAGTTGATGTGCCTATTTATGATAAATTAATTCGTTATAACAATACAAAATGATACATAATTAACATATTATTTATTCTGTTCATATATCACTTATTTAATATACAATTCAGAGCTTATCGACTAAAAATAGATCTGGCTTTAACGTTAATGCGGTAGTACATTAACGAATCTATTATATATTAATTATTTATATCAATCATATAGCTAGTAAAATTAATGGACTCTAATGCACTTTCATTTGCTAATATATACAGTGACATAGTTGGGTTGATTGGGAGTTTTTATTTGATATTCAATAAGTTCTGGAGCTCATTTAAATAATGTGCTATAACGATTAATAATATTTTTGTAATGATGTGTAGACTATCAAGCTTTAAAAGACGGATAAGTGCATGAGAATTCTGTACCATTATATAAAACTTAATTATTTACAATAGTTAGTTACGTAGACAATGAACCTGATTCCCAAGGCGTCTTTGTGTGTAGGCGTCTCTGCGTAGATGCTGATATGAAAAAAATTCCACATAGAATTAAAAATTAATGATTTTCGGATTTTTTCATTTACTTGTGCTTCCTTCGTACCAAATTTCAAGATTCTCTGCCAATGGAAAGTACTCTATAGGTTTTGATGATCAATATCAAAATACGCTTTGAAAGGCCGTATCTTTTTATTACAAGGAGCTTTTTTATAAGACTATGAGACCGTAGAGCTAATTAATTTCAACTTATAATATAATTTCAACTACTACTATAGCCGTTCCTGAGAAAATGGATCTTGACGAACAGACAGATGGACAACATAGTGGTCCTATAAGAGTTTCGTTTTTGTTTTTTTTTTGAGGTACAACACCCTAAAAAAGTGACTTGATTTTGAAATCTTTAGTTAATGTCCGGCATTATAGAAATTTAGTAAAATTTATTATTTTTTATTAAATTTTATTTTATTTTTATTATTATTATCTTTTTAAATTTCTTAGATTAATTTATAATTAAACGAGTTTTGTCTTTCGGATATAAACAGCACCTTTTTAACCTTTTAACTTGACCATTTTTCTCTAATTCGCACTGGTTCAAAGTAATTCCAAAAATTCTAAAATCGACCACAGTATCCGGTTGAAAGATTGTTTTCAAAAATAGGTTTTCTTCCCAGACAAAAATTAATATAAAATATAAAATTTCTCCCTTCTACGATTTGCCGTATTTGAGTTAGATAAACACAGACATCATTGCGAAAATAGAATGGATTCAGGGAAGGTCAAAATGGATAATTCCGGATTTAGAAAAAAATCGGCTTGCAATATTTACATACTATATGTAAATATGTATATAATTCATATACATTGGTATAAGAAAGTAAAAAACATATTGAAAAATATGATATGATTGATAATTATCAAGATAATTATCATTTCGCACTCTGGAGTGTATAAACACTTATTCAAACTAATTTTGATCAATGACAGTGAACTTCATCTTTGGAAAAATAATTTAGCGACAGTAACTTGACATTACTTATTATTTTATTGTTCACCATCAAAAATATTCTTGCGATTTGATAATCACCCCCACACGTAGTAAAATATGTAGGAGATACTTGGCCGGGAGTATTCGGCCGTTTTTATGATGAATGAGACGTGTAGCCTTGTTTACATCCCGTAGTCGATTAAACGCTCCCGTTAGAACGAGAAGGGCGGCTGCATAAACGCAAATGACATGTTCACAAAAGAGATGGGAAATGTTCGCTTCATTTGGCTCTCATAAAGATTCGTTTTGAAGCTGCTCACAAGCCAAAGTGAATAACTTGTTTTTTACAGATTATTTATTTTTATTTTTAATGTTTATTCATGTCAAATACGGTCTACAGTTTTTCGTATGTTAACCAATCTCTACTTACTGTAAATAATTGTATAGTAGTCATGACGTTCGAAATTCAAACACCTCCCAAGTAAATGCACATATTCCCCCTCCCCCTTACACACGATTTTAATGATTTTGAAATAGGAGCGTCCTCAAGCCCGACCTAACTATTCAACCAAGTTTAATTAATATCGGTTCAATGGTTCATAAATTATGTGTGTGACAAGGATTCACTCGACAGACACGGAACGAAAAGTGTTTGTCTTGACCTGAAACGGAAAATCAATTTAAAATTTTGAAATCGGAGAACAATTTTTTTGTTGAATTTTAAAACGATCACTAAGCTTGAAATAAAAATTGTAAGCAATCACCTATAAAGCGCATATGATATGATAACCGGGAAAATTAAGAAATTAACGCACTTGGCCGTTTTATTAATCTTGTACTATTAATTTCGCTACATAAACTATTATATCAAAACATGCAAATGCATATGGATATAAAAAATAAAATTCGTAAACAATTAAAAACTCAATCAACATTTTTATGTAATTATAACAGCCGTGATTGCTAATAGTTTGATTGTTTTAAACGGTACCCATTCCCCATTCTCCACTAACAACAAACACTAACAAATGATCAACGCTTCAAGTAAACAGCTCCGAGCAATTCTAGTTAAATAAACATTTATTGTTAATACTCAAATCACTCCTCCCACTATTTGTTTTTATTGGTTTCATTATATAATTGTAATGAGAACTAAACAGTATTTGAATTATATTATATTATAGAAATGTATTATGTAAGGTTATATTTTATATTTATTTATAATAATGATTTATTGAATTCCGGTTGATACAATAGACTGTAATAGACAATAGAGTATGTGAAACAATATATTGTATATAAATGTGTACGTGCTTTTGTATGAATACATATGTAGATGGTTTAAAGTAATTTAATTATTTTATTAATTTTGAACATATGTTTACTTTCATGTTCCAATTGAAATGGAAGTATTAATTATAAAGCTATCGAAATGTCGTGTCCTAGATAGGGAAAGTGTCCATCACTGGGAGTGTTTATTTTGTCTATTACTGGAGAAACACATTAAACAAAAAAAAACATGAGTTCATAAGAATTACAAAAAAGAAGCCCATCAATCCGAAAAAAATATTATACCTTGCTCTTAAAGCGACCAGTACCTTAGTTAGGTATTATTATTTATAACTGATATGTTTGTTAAAATCCGCTATGATCGGCCCATAAGCCCCATCTCTTCCTGTCTTGTGTAGGAAGTGTACCCCACACATACATAAACACAAACAAAATTAGCTGTCTGAAAAGGTAACAACCAGCAGACATTTTACGTTATGAAGAAAAAGAAGAACCGTTACCGATAGGTTATAATAAAAGTGAGAACACTGTAATACCGACCATCTCACATCAGTTAACACGTTCTTTTTGTTCGCATTGTTGACGTTCTTTGCGTTCCAAATAAAAGATCCCGTGTCAAACTTATGTCAAATGTAATTTAATTTCAATGCACACTTTTTGACGTGTTTTAAATATTTATTAAAACAATTTTTTCTCCTTATATAATAGAATAGAATCTACGCGAAATTTTATTTCCTGATTTATTGTATTTTTATTTAATTTATATAATAGTTCGTCTATTAAAAACATATAGATCTAATTAAATAATTTCGAATTATTTTTGAAAATATAAACACTTTTATAGAGATTACATCTTTCATCAACATGAAATAGTTCGTGATACGTATTATCAAGAAAAAATGTTAGTGAAAATGGCTACGAAACCTTTGCATATGCGTGCGTGCCCAACACACACTTGGCCGGTTTTTCATATTTTACATTCTTTAACTACTTTTTACAGGGTCATTATTTTTTCCTATAGATGGTTATAGTTTAATTAGAAACCATAAATGTTTTTAACCTCTTACGTT
This sequence comes from Sialis fuliginosa, assembly GCA_961205875.1. Lineage (NCBI taxonomy): Eukaryota > Metazoa > Arthropoda > Insecta > Megaloptera > Sialidae > Sialis > Sialis fuliginosa. The sequence goes on along the minus strand of OY540814.1, from coordinate 22,853,082 downwards.
AAATTGCATAGTAGCCATAACGTTTGAAATTCAATTACAAAAAATAAGTGTAAGGACTTTTTTGCTACGTGTATAAAAAAAAAACACCTCCCAAGTAAATGCACATATCCCCCCTTCCCCTTACACACGATTTTAATGATTTTGAAATAAGAGCGTCCTCAAGCCCGACCTAACCATTCAACCAAGTTTCATTAATATCGGTTCAGTGGTTCATAAATTATGTGTGTGACAAGGATTCACTCGACAGTCACGAAACGAAAAGTGTTTGTCTTGATCTGAAACGGAAAATCAATTTAAAATTTTGAAATCGGAGAACAATTTTTTTGTTAAATTTTAAAACGATCACTAAGCTTCTCGTACCTTCAATATTGCGAGGAAGCAAAAAACGATAAATATAATCAGTAATTATAGAATTAATTAACACTGTCTTGTATTTTCTAAATAAATATTTCATTTGTAGTTCTTCATTTTACTTTCATTATTCGTTTGGACGACAGCTGAAAAAACAAAGTAAAATTCCCATACAGTGTAGATTTTTTTAGGTTACATACTTGACTAAGGTTTTGGAAAACACCCCAGTGTTGGACACTTGTTTAATCAAATGTACTAAATTAGAAATATTTGGTGATATTTTATTATTGCCATTACTGAATCATAATTTATTATTTATTATCTTAATATGTGTTTTGAGACCTGCAGCTTTTATAGAATTATAAAAAATAATGATATCTACTCGTATTAAATACTTTTTCATATTTCATCCTTTCAAATAATGAATATTTAATTATTACCATAAAAACAAGTTGAAAAAACCTGTAAGGAGCTTAACATCTATTTTAATTCTACGTCTACTATAATAAATGAACTTTTTTAATACTCAGGAGATTAATTAAATGTTGCCTGCATACATAATTTTGCGAGTCTTCTTTAAAAATGAGTTTCCTTTTTTTTATTTTTATTATTATAACTACTACTATACATTATCAATGATTATTATCTTATTGATGTTTTTTATTATAATAATATATTATAGATTATATTTAATCACCTTTTATTAATATCAGATGCTTAATATACTTAATAATTTATGGTAACGCTATCTATGATGATAACGCAACAATGATGATAGATAAGACAAATTATTGAGTTTGAAAATGATATTATCATATTATGTATGAGCTTTTCACACACACATTTACCCTCTATTGAACAGAATAGAAATTAATTTGTATGCATTTAATTGGTTTTTATCTAGACTAAAATATATCGTATGAAACAGTTTCCTAAATTCGATGTTGACTAAGAAAATGGGAAATGCGTTTTCGCATTTTCATTACAAGCACCCTCTATTGGTTGGAATATCAACTAGAAGTTCTGCAAATGTATGGTTTGTATCTACACTATAACGCTTTCGTAATGATAAAGTTGATATCCTGTGCAGAAAATGTCACCAAATTTTAATGTTACAGTACCTTCAAATATACGAGTATTTTTAGATATCTGTTTGTTATTTTATTTTGACTTCAAAATACTTATATACATACATACTATAGATATCTGTAATCAATATTGATTTGGTTTGAAAATGTTCTACTTTATAATATACATAACGTTGTTCTGCCCAAAAATAATTTGTTTAAAAATCAGACCATAAATACACATTTTGCCGGATCTATTATTTGCAAAAATATTTCTTTCTACATACAGGGTATGCCAACACATTGTCAAAGTTAAATATTTCATTTAGTATTACAAATGGAAGAATACTTGAAATACAAAAGTTGCCAGGGTAGAGAAACAGCATATTTTGAAAATAAGTAACCTATATTTATACAATAAAAATAATTCGCTTAGAAACAACCAAACGAACTAATACAACTTACAAACTTTAACAACATAAAAATATAGAAATTAAATAATCAAAATGATAATTAATTTTTTTTTGTTCAAAATGTCCAAGTTTGGTTCAGTAGTTCATGAGTTATGCGTGTGACAAGGATTCGAGAGACGGACACACAGACAGATAGACACGGAACGAAAAGTGTTTATCTTGACCTGAAACGGAAAGATCAATTTAAAATTTTGAAATCGGAGAACAATTTTTTCTCATTCTCGTATCTTCGATATGGCGAGGAAGCAAAATGCTCAGCCTAAAGAAAACCTCTTTAATTCTGGTCTCTCAAATTCTATTAAACTTTTATTACCCCCATAACAAGATACACTAACACAAACAAGCACGTATACAGCCTAACTTCTTGGAGGGGTTCATACAGATTTTTTTATAAAAACTTTTGGAGAAACACAAATTTTAATAGTAACATATATATGTATATTTGAAATAAACGTATATATAATAAATCTTAAAATATTTTATCGTTTAGTTTTTGCAAAAAAATATAAATATACAGGTTGTTCCAGAACAGAATGCAGAAAAAATACGTTGATTAATAATCTGTAAATCAAAATTTATTTAGAGCTGTTGTTTTCGAGATATACATTAAATTTTTTAATTGTTTATTTTAAAAATTCGAATTTTGCAATAAGCGATAGAAATGAAGTCAAATCAATTTCTTATAACTCATATAAAATAATTATTTTAGCGATGCTCAATATTAATTAGGTACTAGGGTCTCTGCCCCTGGGTGCCTCACACCTTAACCTCGATATTTATAACATAATTATCGAGTCGAAGCCTTCAGCTTCGTCCCTCGTAATGAAAATTACAATAGAGTTTATTTTCATCTCTTTCCTGTGCGTAGCGACTAACTCTGCCTTGCGCTGATGTGAGGCAGGTCATGATATTGCAACAAAATTCAGTTTTTTTCGAAAAAAATACACGTATTATCTTGGATAAAAATCATAGCTCAGAAACCTTTCATAGTTAAGAAATGAAACTGGAAAAAAGGATGAAGCTATATAACAAAAAAAAAATTATGTCAATCTTCATTTCTACGTGTCAAGCAGCGAATTTTATTAAAATGATTTTGTAATTGAAAATTTATTAATACATAGTGATTTGAACTCATCTAACTACTTTAAATAACTTTCTGATTTCTTCGTAATATCCAGTGTATCTCTTTAATTCTTATATACGCGCCTGAACACAAATAATAATACCGAGAGTAATCGCCACTTGTTTAAATACCCCATAAAATTTTATATTGTTATTTATATGTGTATGTGTAACACCGACATTGACTTTTCTTTCATATTAAGAAAGGTGTATCCCGTATTGTCCTTCGCATGCATAAAAGTGAAATGTGAACGGTGGGACAAGGGAAAACACAAATATATCCTTTTAGTCTGAGAGAAAGGCAAACAGACATTCCATTATTGCTTTCAGAGTACTTTGCATATGTATATATTCTGGAGTATAAATTGAGAAAATTAAATTCTTTCCATTTTCACGCGTGTCTGTACAGAGAACTACATAATGCTTTTAGTAGTTATGATTTTTATACGTACTGTTGTCGTGTACTATAATTTTACCTCAACCAAATCATGAAATATTGAAAAAGATAAATACCAATGGAAATGAGCCCCTAAAAGTGTTGCAATGTTATTTGTGGTTATTTCAAATATATTATACGTGAAGATAGTTTCAGTTCTGTAGTAAATAAATATCAGTCTAGACATACGCGAGGGGTTCCGAAGAGCGTATTACGTGGACTGTTTAGAGCCACTTACAGGCACCATTTTTGAGTTAGAAATTTTTTTTAAATAGGGTTATATTCTACTAATTGAGATCTATATTTCGACACCCCACATGCCTAGATATGCATTGGATTTGTTTTAAAGCCCCTTGAAAGCGGCATTTTTGATTTAGAATACATTTTAACGTGACGTGGTATAAATTTTTTTTTACCTAGCTTTAGCTCCTTAGCGCCCCCCCCACCCCTGAAAAATTATTTTTTCAACAAATGTGTACATCTTTTACTAGTGGGTATCATTTTACATTTTCAGTAAAAATTTCAGGTTTCTAGCTTATATAGTTACAAGATATTTTACTTTCACTGAAAAGGACGGACGGACGATAAAGTGAGATTAATAAAAGGGTTTCTTAGGAACCCTAAAAAGTTGTCATGGATTCTACGGGACTTTCTTATACGTAGTACTGAAAAAAACAGTGTAGGTGTATTCTACTTAATTAAAACATTTATTTCTGGTCTGGCTAACTAATAAAAAAATACAGAATTAATCATAAAAAATAACAAAGATACTCTAAAAAAATTGTCTACTGAAATTAATTTTTTTTTTGGGTAATTAACCAATTGGTAAGATAGACAAAAAATTTTGCATATTTTCATCAATAAAATAAATTGATGCACAAACATTTAATTAAACCCATTAAAACTGCAGACTTTCTTCTTTTCAACGCTATTTTTGTTTTTTTCAATAACAGCATCCGTTTGAAAATGATTAGTTTCAACACCTTTCTACGTATTAGAAAATTTAAAAATAATGTTATCATCTATATTAATATACATAATTTTTGTTTTATCGTGAAATTGATAAATTTAAAAATAATAACTGAATTTATAATTTCTTCCGCTTGTTTTGTTTTCGTAAACATTTTATATAAAAATACTAAAATTTTCACATCTTTAACATTTTATGTAGGTGTAATTTTGTATTTTAATATTTGGCTTCATTTGCTTGTCATTAGCGAAATAAAATAAAATGATTATTTTTAGAATATATTCGTGTAAAAATAAAACAGGTTAGCGACCTACTCAGTGTTCTATACTTTATTACACAGGGTGTCCCGAAATTCGTGCCCAATCTTTTGTGTCTTATGATAATAAATACATACAACCGTGCTTAGGTAAAAGGCAGTTAACTTCTTTTAATGCCTTTTAGTAATTTTGATTCTATTAGGTTTTTCAGATTAAGAATGTTATTTCAAAAGAATATTATTTTTTAAGTCTAACGATTATATCAAATTAACTACTTTTTCTGAATATAAAAGCAGTAAAATCAGTTTTCAACATAAAAAAGTAATAACTAATACCTATAACTTAATGTCATGAGATACATTAGCCTACAAATGAATGGACGCGAATTTTGGCACAACCTGTATATTATATTTGTAGTATATTTAGATAGACATGAATATATGAACGCACAATTTTTAACAAGCGTAGATTCTATTTTATTTTTATTTATTTTATAGCATTTGCCAAAAAATGTAGGTACAATAAATGATCTCTGCATACAAATGGTGAAAAATAAAACAATATTTATGCACACAAAATAGCTACTTTTATAAGTTACTCATTCGCCAAAATAATTAAAGCCACTTTTGTTGACGTTTTTTAATTTTTTTGATTTGGTAGTTTTTTACAAAAATTAAAAAAATGTTATCAAAAATTCTTAAAATATTTTTGTATTATTTAGCTCATTCTAAGCACTTTTTATTTTCATTTTTTTCTGAAAGTTGATCTAAAAGGAGATAATTAAAAATATATATATTTGGGTGTCCCAGTGCTCCCTGAAGCGGAAATTGTGGATATTCGTAGGTTGCACCCATTATAAATTTTAGTCAGCATACTTTGAACTATAACTATAACTTCTTCAAGTTACAAAACATTTTAACCAAAAAGCAAGTACATTACTTCTCTACCGCAAAACCGGCTCATTTGCGGGCAAAGATTTACTAACAAAAAACCGTCCAAGTGCATGTGATAGGGTTTCGTCGCCATTCTAACTATTTGAAAATACGTATCAAGAGCTTTTACATATTGACGAAAGATATAATCTCTACCGGGTGATTTTTTTATCTTAAAACTGAAAATTTGGGAGAACAACTGCTCCTCTGCCCCCCGGCTTCAGCACCACTGCTTACTTAATGGATAACGTAAGAAACAAAGTGAAATATATTGTTTCTTATTTTCGTATAACACAATAATCAAAATAATAAATAAACACAAAAACAATTAAGAAAACGTTATCAAAAAGATATACAACAAAAGCAAGTGTATATTTATATATATGTACTTATAACACAAATTCCCAAACTAAAATAAGATAATAGATCCATTATCACGCACAATTAAACAGAAGCTAACTACATTAAGAACAGTTAAAACAAATTGCTCCACTAAATCAAGTAACATTGAATTTCTAAGAATCGAAAACATACAATGCTGCTGATAATTGATATATTGTTCAATTATTTATAATATATAATAATATGGGACGTAAATACATTTGGATGGATTAAATATAATACATTACTTTCAGATCTCTTTATCTGAATAATCGTCATGAACAAGAATTTTCAGATTTATAATTTTACTTCCATGAAATGGAAATATTGTAATACCGTAGAAAAATCGTATCCAAGATAAGAGTAGATTCTGATTGTACTACCTTCCAAACGTAAAGAAAAGCTAATTTCCGCATGACGGCTGTGCGTTGACTACTGTAAAAATGCACCGATTTGAATTGTTTTTGGGAAAAATGTTTGTCTCAGTGAGTACTCTGGACCTATTGATTTTGGTGCTAATCGTATTTGGGGTTTTGGAAATTATTATCGTCTAACAAGTGAACGTTGTAAGTATTATCTAACTAATTTTGATAAGACTTGGTACATTTGTAGTTCAATTGAATCTAATGGACATTTATTTTTTGCACGTGCCTAAACAGCTATTGTAGGAGTGAAACCCATAGAAAATTTCATATCCCGACACACAGACGCACGCGCCATGCGGAAATTATCTTTTCTTTACGTTTTGAAGGTAGTACAATCAGAATCTGCTCTTATTTTGGACACGATTTTTCGACGGTATTACAATATTTCCATTTCTTTCAAAACATGGAAGTAAAAACAATACAGAATATATCTTGAGGAAGGTCGATATGTGGAATATACGAAAGCTTACAGATTGAGATTAGCGAAGGGCGAAGGTTACGACTGGTGCACGGGTGACAATCCTTTATTACCATGCGTCTCCATGCATATCCTATTATACGATCGTCTAGGCACCACCTGAACCGCGGGCTGTAGCGAGACGTTATGCATATGCAAATTTATAACCTAATTTATTATTCAATATTCGGAATTAACTGAATTACACCATTGAAATTCTAAGTATAACAGGTTCATTTGGTGTAATTACTTCTACGCGTGATGTAGATGCTAGATGTTTGATTTTGGGGATTAGTTTAGGGTTTTGTGGATTACCTACATATTTTGTTTTATTTCTTGTAAATGAATGTACTCTGTAGATATTTCGTTATTTTATTCACGGAATATATTAATTAATATTTGAGCGTTGGATTCAGGATTTATATCGCGTTTTTTTTATGATTACATTGGAATATCATTCATAGTAATGTTCTACTCTTCATAATAAAAAAAAAAAGTAATTATTTGTTTTCGCATTCGCTTTCGTATTTATTTTTACAACCCTACAGAAATGTCTCGATTCATTTTTAAAATCTAAAAACCTTGTCTTTTAAAATAAATGCGTTCCCTTATAAAATATCACATTAAATTAAGTAAGTATAACAATAGCTTGGGTATGAAAAGAAAGAATACTTTTGAAAATTGTAGATAGAAATAAAAAAGATGTTTCAAATAAAGTCAATTTTATTGATTATTTTATTTACGAAAAAATATTGGTATATATATAAATGAGAAATTTAATATAGTATAAATTTTGATTTCTTCTTAATAATATATAAGTGAACGTCCATTAATAACTAACATCAGGGAAGTTTTTTTATTTATAATGAAATCTTCAGATAGTACTATCGAATAAAAATATTTTTGAAAAATCGATCTCCCTAATAGTGAAACTCCCATTACAATCGGTTCAGTAGTTTTCATATCAAGCTAGAACCAACAAACAGACAGATAGGCAAAATTTACATATTCCTTGTACAGTATTAGTATTTTATACAATTAATAACCAGTATTTATTACTTTTAAAATAATTTCAATCTAATGTGTGCAGTATTTTAATTTCCAATTCGAAAAAGAGAAATATATCGTACTTAAAACCAGATTATTTTTATCGCATTTTCAGAATATGCACGAACCAAAAATGCTCATAAATTGAATAAATAAGCTATTCAGATATCGGCGATAATTTTTTTTCTTTGAATAAAATATTATGGCTTAATCTGGTACAAAGTTCAGAGAATTATGACAGCAATATAATTAATTGGAACATTATTTATGTGTTCGCTTTAAATTTATTTCTTACATTCTTTTTATTAGGAATTATTTTTAAAAGCTGCCGTTATAAATTTGAGTGGGAGATTTTAATGTTTTCAAGGAAGTAAATATATTTATAATTTTTTTTAATTATGAAAATAACCTGATAATTGATTTTACTTTTAAAATATACAATATAAAATATAAACCTACCAAACATGGTGATTAAAGAAAATTAAAATAACAATATCAATAAAAAACTTAAAAAATATATAAATAAAATCGACTTCAATAAAAGTATATAACATACTTTATAATTAAATTTAATAGTTTTTCAAAAACTGTTAAATTTTAAACTTTTCAATATCATTAGGTTTTTTTTAATTTTTTAATTTTTATCTTTTGAGTGATGTATGTATCTCGAAGTCCGTAATCAGATTCTGATAAAATTTATATGGGACTACCTCGGGAGTATAATCATTCCAACAAACAAAAATCGTTCAAATCGCTGCCTATTATTTGTCGGAGTTATATCGGAACATACATACATAAAAAATGTTTCGTATATTTTTAATTTTTTGACAAATTACACACGATTTCGATGATTTTGAAATAAGACCGTTCTCAAGCCAGAATCAACCATTCAACCAAGTTTCATTAATATCGGTTCAGTGGTTCATGAGTTATACATGTGACAATGATTTACTCGACAGACACTGAAGACGAAACGGAAAGATCAATTTAAAATTTTTAAATCGAAGAACATTTTTATTTTATTTTAAAACGATCACAAAGCTTCTCGTATATTCGATATTACGAGGAAGCAATAGGAATTTATCTTTTCAATGTTGGTCGTTTATAAGGAAGCGTCGTATAACAGAAGGGATCGTTTCGAAAAGTTTCACTGAATTTCGTAATTGTGCTAAATATGGATCGACAAATAGTTTAAACGGATTTGCGGTTGGGTCTTTCACTGTGACAAATGAATTGAACGTGGTGTTTAAACTATTCTACCCAAGTTTTGTTTTAGTTAGATATTTTGATGCCCGCAGTATTATAAATGTTTATTATGTGCCGCTTGACTATTAAACAACTCAAATAAATAATAATATTGTAGTTTATTATTATTTTTTAAATCGTGCGTATTCGCCATTTTAAGTAATCTCATTACATCGCGACTCGCGGCGGATGCCGGACGTTCGGCGTTTTAACACCTTCAGGGACGGAGGTACGTGCGTGTTAAGGGTCGGCCGGCCTCCACGATTCCAGTTGATTTTTTTTTTTAATTATTAATTAGAGGCATATAAACATGTTTTTTTGCTTAATTAGTTCATATTAGATAAGAAAGAAAAAATATTTTTGTTAAAAACTTCCTTATGTTACTTTTTTCAAAGTTTTTGTAGATACCTAAAAATATCCAAAAAAATTGGACTTTTTGGATTATATTTTTATTGGGATCTTTTGTAGAAGACAATTAAGCAAAATAATGATAATAAAAACTAGTTGATTACAAAAAAATGAATGCATTATTTACAATTTAATTATTGTAATTTGAAGCATCTGTATTAAGTAATATTCTGCACGCTCGTAAACGGAGCAATGTATATTTTGGTGTATTTTGTGTTATATAATTTTATATAAGTACTCAATTCAGAAAAAAGTTAAAGAACAAAAAAATAATAGATAAAAATCGATGGACCTACTGGCCCTAAATAGCCTTGGTCTAAATTATAATTGGTTAATACTGGAAATCGATTAATATTAAACCTGTTATTAAATTTCATAACTGTATCACAATAGATTCTCAAGATATTAAATAAAAACTAATTTTGAGTAAAATCTTTGACGGGCTGTAGCTCCCTCACGAAAAATTTCCGGACACATGTTCATTATTGTTTATATTAAGTATTTTGCTACAAATATTTTTTTTCAATTTAATGTTGAAGTTTGACATGACATTGCTGAATCATTCTGTATAAATGTTATATTATTCATTTGTTAGTGTATATTATATCTACAAGACAAAAATATATATTTTATGTTTATGGTATACACTCATTACACTTTCAAATATATTGAAGTTTTATAGCTTTTTATGTTGAATCATTTTCCTTTTAAATGTATAAACAACAAAATATTTTGCTTTTGAAATATACACGCAAAGGAAAACGTGGCATTTATTTATGTTTGTTTTGTAAAGATCGACAAACATTCCCAAATGAAATAGAATACCATTTGTTCAAAGATATGGTTTTACATTTATTTAGCTTATTGAGATGTATTTGTCCTGTTGGCATACACAGGAAAAAAGTGACTTGAGCCATGATAATCCTTATTTTATATACAAGTGGTCCGGTTTGGGATACAGATATTTTAGGAGCTGAATCCTTGGATCATTGTGAATAAAAAATTATACGGAAGGGGGGGGGGTCTATCTTACACACCCTCTGAGCTACAGGATGTTTTCCTTCAGAGTAATACTTACAAACAAAGATTATCTCATCATTTCCAAAGTAACGTAACTAGAGCCACCACAATGAGGTAGGTAATTAACTAACATATTTTTCAATATTACCGTTACTGCTAGCCGTGTTTCCAGTTTAAAGTTATTGCTCGTCAAAGTAAAAAATAAATTTTAAAAAATTTATGAAAATGACATTTTTCTCCAAAAAGTACCTACAATATGTGGTATTTTTTATCATTATTTTGGTGTTTTCCAGTTATTAATTTATCTAAATTAATCCCCAAAGTGACATTTGAAAACCAAAAAATTGCTGTAAAGGGAGATTTTTTTATTCAATGACAAATTCCGGTAGTAGGTATATGACTCCACTAATTATTTTCAACTTAAATTAATAAATATTCATTCAATGGCCAAATTAGCTAAATCTAAGTTGATTTCGAAAGAACTTTTGGAAAAAATACAAAAACGTTCTATATTTTTGTATTTATTCATCAATAAATTGTAGAACATAATAAGTAGAAGTAAGTACCTTCGTACAGTTTTATTAATTTATAGTTACTCATTTTTACATTTGAATGACTCAAAAAATGAACACCTATAGTGTTTTCTAAGGTTACTTTTTTGCATCACTGTATCATCTATATTATATTCAGTATAATGTTTATGTACTTAATCTCAATTTTCTTGTAAATTATGGTAACTACGAAATTTACGACGTTATTTTTTACGGTAAGTATCGTAAAATATAACAAGAAAACAAAGCGTTCTTCTTCACATGCTACAAATTTGATTTTGAACTGATGTAAAGTTAGTGAACAAAAATGTAGTATGTATACCGGCGGGTGGATAATAAAACCGTTTCCTGTTTGGCGACATAGTACTTCGGAACTATAAATCACAAAAACTTCAGAATTGTTTTAAAATGTTTGTTACATACATTGTTTGGATTTACGATTTTAATTCTACACAACTTCCAGGAATCGTTTAAAAGAAACCGTCCTTTCAGTAAAGCACATCAAAAACACTGATATTCGAATTCCATGCGGGCTAGTTTTAATTCTAGGTCAATGTTAATATTGTAATAGTCTATAAAATTATATATTAGGGTGATTCATTTCCGCAAATTTTTTTTATTTTTGAAGTGCTCAAGCACAGTGTTAATCTACATGTAGAAAAAAAAAATTCTCACCAAATTTGAGCTCTTAATTCCGATTTTAAGTACTTACTATTTAAATTTGAATTTTTCCCATTTAAAATGCATGTAAAAAGTAAATTTTTCTTTCAAAGTTATAATGCTTAGCCGCTTTTTACGATATCGCAAAACGCTTTATCAGGTCTTGTAGAGGATTCCTTGCTCTTCAAAATTGCTCATGGGTTTTTCAATATTGGTCGTACTAGTTCACCTGCCAGAACTATCAAAGTAAAATTTTTGAAAAAAGTACCGTTTTTTTCATTTTTCAGAGCGAACCGCTACTAGTAGGGAGAAAAAAAATACCTATTTTTAAAGGAAATTTTATTCTCTTTAAAAAAAGTCCTTAGGTTCAAATTGCTCTGACCAATATCTCATGAGTTACAGTCATTTTTATAGCTGGAAGTGTAAAAAAACGATAGTTCTGGCAGGTGAACTAGTACGACCAATATCGAAAAACCCATGAGCAATTTTGAAGAGCAAGGAATCCTCTACAAGACCTGATAAAGCGTTTTGCGATATCGTAAAAAGCGGCTAAGCATTATAACTTTGAAAGAAAAATTTACTTTTTACATGCATTTTAAATGGGAAAAATTCAAATTTAAATAGTAAGTACTTAAAATCGGAATTAAGAGCTCAAATTTGGTGAGAATTTTTTTTTCTACATGTAGATTAACACTGTGCTTGAGCATTTCAAAAATAAAAAACTTTGCGGAAATGAATCACCCTATTATATATATTATATTAAGGTTGTCTTGAGGGGAGGCAGCATATATAGACTTGAATATTCGTCGGTGGTAAAATAAAATAAAATAAACCGTTCTTTAACCTAACCGCAATCATAACTTTACGTAGCCAGAAGATCGCAAAAACGATCCAGATGTTAGAAATGTAAATCAAGTTGAACTTAGAGGTTTGGGCCGGAGATCTATTCGTATTCAGATACGTAATATTTAGTGTATAAAGTTGACCTACTATAATATATCGAGGTCTATCGACGGCAGATCACATTTATACTGTTTCAAACATTAATTTAAGTTCTATACTTTACTGGTTTGCACAAATTTATTACTATGTAAATAATTCACTTACAAGTAAATAATTTTGACGTACTTATAGTCCAGGCAACGTAGAATTTTTTACTGGTGTAAAGTTTGGAAAAATGTATTCGGTGCCAAATTTAAACAGTAATAAGAACATGCCCAGATGTATATTTCCTGAAAACTCCCTAGCAATGTTTGCCCCGGAATATCCTCAACCAAGAGAGTTTTCAGAAAATATACACCTTGGATTTAGAACGTATTCACGTGAATCCCTCGACTGTGCATCCCGACTGGATTTTTTTTACAGTTTTTACATCGATAGTTTAGAAATTAGAGAAGGGGGGCACTTTGATAAGAACTTGAAAGCAAATATCTCTAGACTGAGGGGTTACAATTAAAAGGTATTAAAATATAACTAGGAACCCTAAAAAGGGTTGTAAGAGATTATACTGAAAGCGAATACGAGTGCGAAAGAACAAAAAACCGAAATAGAATCTCTACCATTTTACGAAACTTTTCAGTAACTAAAATGCTTCGTTACGCAAATTTTTACTTGCAACTAGACAGGAATATTTAGTATTAACGTATATTATGTTAAAATAAATGACAAAATGAGGTTATGTTTCTGTTAGAGACATTATATTATGCTTTATATTTTTATTTCGTATAATAAAATAACTTCCTTCACTCTTCATACAATGGGATGGAACAAACAAAAGTTTTGACAATAAAATTACCACGTTGATTAGATTTATTTTCCTTTTGAGTTAAAGAAAGGGTAAAACTCAAACAAAGCTCCCCGAGATATAATTCATTAAAGGAAGAGACAAGTTAGTTGTTCGAGTGCGCAAAATGTGTACATACGTGTACAGTACATAGTTACTATTGTTTAAAGTAAATTTATCATGATGTAAGTTTACTTTTATTCTAGACAATTAATTTATGTATGAATATATTATAAAAATACAGGGGAAGATGTTGAATGTAATCAGCTATCAACTTTCAAACGGATGCTCTTATTAAAAAATTACGTTGAAAAGAAAAAAACAGTTTTTAATGGGTATAAATAAAATTTAATATCAATTTAATTTATTGATGAAAAGTATGCTAAAGGTATCGATAATTCTGTTAAAAATAACACAAAAAATTATTTTAATGCTGATTTATTAGTCAAAAATGGAGTGACGTAACGCATAAGTAAAAAATAAATAATGAGTTAATATAACCTTTTTAGTGTGGTTTCACTCTTAACTTTATGTTTTCCGTATTTAATACGAAATCTCTCTACAAGAACTGCCATACAAAAGAAGCACTTTTCAAGAGTAAAAGTTAAATTATTCATTTTGACGCTCTCCTCTTTTTAACGCTTTTTTTTTTTAATAACTGATGATTAGTTTCAACACCTTTCCGTGGTACACCCTGTATATAAGACGATGTAGGAGAAAAAAGATACAGCGTCGGTTTTTCTTTAAAAGAAGATTTTAAATTGATTTAGCTTTTAAAGCTATTAAAATTTAAAGCGCTAAAACTCGCGAATTAAAAATATACACGATCTTTTGAAATAATGAGGAAATGTAGGGGAAATGTGTCTAAAACGATCCCATGTGATTCTAATTATAATTACTACTAGTGCAATCTATGTAAATTGTTATTTTAGTTGCAACTCGAGTCAGCATGACAATGTGTTGTGATTTCGTGAAAGTAAAATTGAAAATTGCTACATTTGATCCAATGTTAGGCCAACTTTTATATTACTAAAGTGTTTGGACACAATTCAATAATGTTTTAAAATGTCATATACGTTTTTATTGTTCCATAGAAAATTAGGAAACCTTCTAGTGTCGCTCTGTTCGTCCATCTGTCTGTCTATATGTTTTATATGCCTATTAAAAAGTATAACTTTTACGCGAAACCAAACAAAACTGTTTTTTGTGTTATGTAGAAAATTTAATTATCTGTTTAAAATGCGAAATACGGGGTTGATAGAACATTTCGTTTCTTAGAAACAAAATCCTTGTAAAACAAAACTTTGGACCCTTTTTTGAGGATGTTCCGAGGGAAACTTTGCTAGGGAATTTTCAGGAAATATATATTTTGGCATGTTCTAATCACATCATACATATTTTTCCTAATTTTACACCAGTAAGAAATTCTACGTTACCTAAACTAAGATTATTTATAGGAAATAAATGTATTTACTTAGTGTGTCTTAGTAAATATCAGGGCCGTAACTACCACCGGGGTAGCCGAGGCAGTGTCCTGGAGCCCCCGAGCATAGGGGGGCCCCGAACAAGGAGGATATTTTTTTTACGAAATCGGATTAAAAATAAATTTGGTCAAACTCATTTTGTTTCAACACGTATATTGTTAACTATAACCAAATCTATAAATAATTTCTTTTCTCAGTGAACGAGATATTTTTCTATAACAAACGGACGATAATGTCAGATTGATATGATTCTTCACCTACTTACCAAGAACGAAATATAGACGATCCATTACGTCAAATAAACCTGGTGCCTATAGTCGATTGATTTCGTTAATGTTCTTATTATACTGAAATCATATAGTGAAGAATCAGAGTCACGCGAAGGTCGAATAAATGTGTTTAATTATATAAATATATCGCGTGCAGGGCACAGATTACATTACCAGATTTAGATTACACTGTGTGTGCAGTGTCGCATTGACTTTACGTGAGTGTGTGTGGGTGTGTATGTGTGAGGTAATTTTCAGCTATTATGCGATATATCAGCATGCCCTTAACTGCATAATCGTGTACCAATGACATTGTTTATAAAAGCGATGTGGAATGGGTAGGTTTTTCCCAATGCGAAAGTTTTCGAAATTCAGACTTTTAATTTAACTTTATGTTTACATATTTTTTTTACGCAATGTTAACTTTATTCTGTAATTTGCAAGATTGTTTATTTAACGGCATAGTTTATGTACTTTAAAAGAAGAGCTGTTTTTTGTTATTATTTGTAATAGTGAAGCTTTTTTTGCTTTAATCGTAGCCAGAAAAATAGTGAATCATTAAATGGCAGCAGTAATAAGAAAAACATTGTTTTAAAACAGGGCTGGCCAACCCGTGGCCGTTATAATATATAATTATCATAATGGCATTTTTGGGACGCCACACCTCCCCTCTACATACAATTTTGTTTATTTTATATGGGTTCATCTACTTCCCAGATCCAACCAAGTTTAACCAAAATCGGTTTAGTGGTGTATGACGATTTATGAGTTATGCGTGTGACAAGTATTCAAGATAGACAGATAGACACAGAATGAATAGTATTTGTCTTGACCGGAAACGGAATAATCAAGTGAAAATTTTGAAATCGGAGATCAAAATTTCTTATATATAACTTTCCCTATTCTTTTTGATATGGCGATGAAACAAAATTGCTTTTAGACAGGTATAAAGTACTGGTACCAGTCTTGAATCATACTCCATTGTTGTTTAATTAATATTAAATTATTAATTATTGAGTTAGAAAAAATAAAAAAAAGGGTCGAATTACATTTTGTCGTGCCACATGCCTTGGTATAAATGTTGCGACCTAGTTGCCTAAAATCAACAACTTAATACTCTGGTGTGAGTTACGGTGTCTACGTTGGCCAGGGAGCTTGATGATGTAGAAAGGTGCAAAAATAGATATAACAAATTTAATTTTAAATACCCTTACTTTATTTGATTAAAATATACAGACGTAGATCAATAATTCCTTCCAAGATCACTGATTTGTCATATTTTCATGCACCGTTATATAGCCGACATTTATGCAAAGTATTCGTTTTTACACGCGCTTGGGAAACAAATTGTCATTGTGGAAATGACTTGTCAATAATCCAAGCGCGTGGTTATACAACGCGTGCGGTTCACAACATACCTCCCCCCTTAAATTTGTCATTGTCCCCAATGATGCAAAAAAAACGAAAATTGATTTAAGTGAGGTAAGGCGATTAAGACAAATCAGTTCTCCAGGTCGTCATAATATCTGTAACATATACAAAAATAATATAATAAAATGTAATTATTCAGATAAATATGCAAGGCTTCATGGATTTGCGACCGATGTTGAACTGGTTCCTAAGCCTCCAAAACTTGGCAGGGATTTAGTTGTATTGGTGCGGATTGTTTCGTCGCACGTAGCATAGTCCCGACCGTCCATCTCCATATCCTTGGTATCGGTGCTGGTCCTTGAGTTCCTTCGAAAGAATTTCTGAAGTGTTCGTCATCATGAATGAGTAAATTCACTTCTGTTTCCTTAAATACGTAGCACAACATTTTCTTTATTTCGTGCCAATTTAAATTATTGTCTAATAGATTTGGTTTAGACATACATAATTTGTTTATTTTATTCCTTGTTACGAGTTCTCTTAACACTTGAAAACATTTAAGCAGTATCTGCGGCTGTCCCATATCCGTTTTCTTCTTCCTGGATATCAAATAAAATATATTCTTGCCGCCTTTGCTTACTGTACATACGGAACCAACATCCTGATTCTGCAGTTTTTGTACGACCTTACTGCATATTTTGAAATCTGATACGTCGCGCGACACACAGCACGCGACCGCCTCGCTATCTCTTTCTTTTAGAGAACCTCTCACTTCTGCAATAACATTACAGGTTGCTTGATCAGCTGATTTGTGCTGACAATTAAATTTTTCTGTATCTAGCATGTACCTTCTGCTGAGTACGTCTGTATTTGTATCCGGCTTCCCTGATTGTTTCTGCGTATCCTTTAATTGCTTGTTGATTTCGTCCTTATGGGCCTCTGGTATCCGATAAGGGTTGACGTTTAAAAATGACGCTCCATCCTTGAGTGTTATTGTGTGTGTCACATTCTCCGCAAAACTCGGCGAATCTTCTTCCAGAACAAAAATATCGTTGTATTCTTCGCATATTTCTAATAATGCGGCTTCTACTTCCTTATTACATTTTTCCGTAGTAAGGGATTTCTTCATTAGGGCGTTTCTGTTACATCTGCCGACAAATACATCTTGTGTGAGTTCTCGTGTTTCACACACACCTTCACATGTAGAACTCGTGAATGCTGATACCAGCACTTCGCTTTTCGGGGGCAATGCACGTTCTGGTAATCGTAATTTGATGTCTTCACTTTCGACTTCCAATACATGTTTCTTGTAGTTGATAACCACACCATATTTATTGAAAAAATCTCGCCCTAATATGCCTTGACACGCGAGTGGAAAATCATGACTCACTACATAGAAAGGATGTATGAGTTCTGTATCTCCGATTTTCCTGTGGGCGTAAAATCGTCCTAGTGTCTTGATTTTTTCCTTGGCTATCCCTTTCAAGATTAAATTTTCTTTCGTGCATAGCTCTGTATTGTTGTCGAGGTCAGAAATTTTCATAATGCTGACGTCGGCACCTGAATCTAAGAACAATAATGCTGTCCCTGTTTCCATCTCTCTCATTTTTATTTCAACTCTGTCGTAGTCTTCTTTATGTGCAATTGTGTAACATTTTAGATCCTTCACCTTGGTTGTACTCGTTGCAGGATAATTTTTTGGAACTCGTACTTCTCTTCTTTTCTTTCTGCATTCTCTCTCATAGTGCCCAAAATTATGACAATAACTGCATCGTACGTTTCGAGCAAAACGAACGGATTTTGAAGCGCTATAGTTAAAACGTGATTCTTGCTGCGGTCTCTGATCTCTCTTAACTGAATCCTCCTCGGCTAGGGCTGTTGAAATCGCTTCATCGATAGAGTTGTGTCCTCGAGCCTTTACCATTAATTTTAGAGGTTGTTGAAGACCCTCTAAAAAAACGTTTAGTGCCTGTGACGCAATTAAGTCATTAATTGCAGTCACACTCGTGCCCGATTTTCCGGCTGTGGAAATGTTTCTTAAGGCGTTGACTGTCTTTTCTAGGCGCTGAACATACTGAGAGACGCTTTCGTTTCTTCCTTGCCGCGTGTTGACGAATTCGGATTGTAGATGGGTTAAATTTCTCCGATCCACAAAATGAGATTGTAGATGAGATTTCAATTCGGTCCAACCAGCAATTTGTCGATGTTGTATTGAACTATATGCTTCTTTTTTTAATTTGCCTCTTACAATTTCAAATAAAATAGGTGCTAGTTCTGTCTCAATTCCATTGAAACAGACGTCGCAAGCACTTACAAATCTGTTGAGTTCGTCGGTCGTCCCATCAAATTCAGGAATAATTCTGCTGGCTAGTTCCAGGCTTATTTTACTCATGTTGTTTTCTTCTATCTCTGCAGGTTCCTCAGACTGGTTAGATTCTTCAGGCTGGTCACCAGGCAGGCTTTCTCTCGGAGTGTTCCGGGTACTTATCACCATGGGGTATGATAATAAGGAGTGATTTGGGATTACACTTACTTGTGCACTTCTGTCTTCTTTGACAGGATTCTTCTTTCTTCGGAGTCTTCAAAAAAAAAACTTGCTTTTCTCTACTTGCACTTGAGTTTGATTCACAAACCCTTTTCACCTGACACCAAAATATTTTGTTGCGACCTAGTTGCCTAAAATCAACAACTTAATACTCTGGTGTGAGTTACGGTGTCTACGTTGGCCAGGGAGCTTGATGATGTAGAAAGGTGCAAAAATAGATATAACAAATTTAATTTTAAATACCCTTACTTTATTTGATTAAAATATACAGACGTAGATCAATAATTCCTTCCAAGATCACTGATTTGTCATATTTTCATGCACCGTTATATAGCCGACATTTATGCAAAGTATTCGTTTTTACACGCGCTTGGGAAACAAATTGTCATTGTGGAAATGACTTGTCAATAATCCAAGCGCGTGGTTATACAACGCGTGCGGTTCACAACATAAAAAACAAACATTTTTTTACATAGCTTTAGGTCCATAGAGTCCCCCTCTACCATACAAATTATTTTTTCAACAAATTTGTACATTTTTTACATGTTCAGTAAAAATTTCAAATTTCTAGCTTATATTATTTGCCAGATATTTTGCTTTGACTGAAAAGAACGGACGGATGGACGACAAAGTGAGATTAATAGGGTTTCTTCGAAACCCTAAAAAGAAGCTCATCAATCTCAAAAAACAGTACCTATACCTTGCTAACCTAAATATCATCAGACAATATATACTTAATAGTGGTGTTCTTCCTAGAAATGTTCGTGTTTATTGCTTTTTAGATTTTATCGCTGTTTTATATTATTATTATAAATATTGAAAGGATTCAGTGATTGACAATAAAAAAGACTTGAGGCTAATAAAATAAAAAGTTTTTCCTATTTTATTTATACATATATTCAAAAGCTTTAACTTTTTACTGCCGGAGCCACTTTAGATTGCTTTGAAATTTTTATTTAATATTTGCGTTGATGCTTATTAGAATGACCTCATTCAGTACCCGGAGAGTGAATTGTACATATTTAATTGTAAGCTTAAAGTTCTTAAAGCTCTTTGAAGTTCTCAACTGTGCTGTTTATATGAAGAATGCATTAGTATGTGTACTAATTTATCCCAATTAAAATAATTTATAACCAGTTTAAAAAAATGATTATTAAAGAACATTTTTACATTATTCTTTTTAATACTGTTTGAGTTCGAAATCTACGAATAGTAGCGTAGAAATAATTAGTACTTTCATTAAAATTTATAACACCGTAAAAAATTTTTGGACCCCCTTAGTTACCATAGACTGAAAACTATACTCATTTTTTTCACTTTAAATAGGTCACCTAAAATGTAACAAAAAATGTTAAATTACCTCACTTAAACTAAAAATATACACCTTAACCACAATAAACAACGTCACTCGATACGTGTTTAGACTTCACAAGAAGTTTCTCCGTTTTTCTAGTAGTTAAATTACCTGTTGATTTTAACCTTTCAGAACATCCCCCTCTAATTTCTAAACTATCGATGCAAATAATCTGGAAAAATTCAAAAATGTAGCTTTTAATTAGTATTTTCAATGAAAATCATAAAGAACAATGTAGTATTTACACACACATGGCCGTTGTATTTAAAGAATCAATTTTTTTTTCGAATGTCGAGTTTAAAAAAATTTACTATATAGAGGTACATATATTGTAAGTTTATGAATATAAAAACATTAAATTATTAAAAAATTAATTTTGTACACAAATTACTAAATTACTTATTTAATTAACTCGCCACTTGACTAAACTACTAGCCTAATCTGGACTAGGCTTTAAGGATAAGCAAGTAAAATATCATGTAGACAAAAAAAATTCTACTCGAAGTAACCGCTAATTGCACTCTTAATAACAATAATATCTGGTAAGTACTCACATATTATATACGCCACAAATCATAAAGCGGTTAACAAACGTATATAACAAAACGGTCAACCGTCATATTGGAACAGTGCGTTACGACCGAAGGAGCAATAAAAGTTTAATCTAGCGGGAGAAGTTTAACATAATGATGTAATTACTGTCATCAACCAATGTTGTTAGAGAGGGGAGGAAATCCCCTTTAACTTCTACTGTAGCGACAGTGTATACTTTACAGTAGGGCTAGCCAACCTACGGTCTTCGGGCCGCATGCGGCCCGCGGTCACATACGTAGAAATTATGTTTATGTTTTAATATGATTTTTTTTAAGTATCAGGTGTTTCAGAATGTTTGAAACTGGTTTTAATTTCCCGTCGTGTTCTTTAAAATAACATTTAAAACATTTTATTTGTTAAAACTATTTTTCGTAGTAAAAACGCATTCAATAAAAGCATTTGAAATATTTTGATCGAATGAGAGCAATTACAACTCTGAACTAAATACTTAATTACTTCCTCGCAATATCGGAGATACGAGAAGCTTCGTGATCGTTTTAAAATGAGACAAAAAAATTGTTCTCTGATTTAAAAATCTTAAATTGATCTTTCCGTTTCAGGTCAAGATAAACACTTTTCGTTCCGTGTCTGTCTGTCTGTCTGTGCCCTGAATCCTTGTCACACGCATAACTCATGAACTACTGAACCGATATTAATGAAACTTCGTTGGATGGTTTGTTCTGGTTATAACGGTCCCATTTTAAAATCATCAAAATCATGTGTAAGGGGGAGAAGGTGTCATCTCAAAATATTTATATTTTCAAGATATCTCAAGAACGACACATGTTGCGAGAAAATTTTATCGAATATTTTTTACAGACCATTTAATTTCATATAATATAAGTAGGTCTACAACGTTTGTTGTAAAATATTCCCTTAGAAAAATTTATCTCATTTTGCTTTAAAAAATCGTTTATTTTTAATTGATATTTACTTTCACATATAATGTTAAATGTCATTTTGGCGTTTCCGTAAATTTAGATTTAGATTGAAATTATCAAAAAATTAAAAATATAGGAAAAAATAATCAGAAAAATTTCGAACTAATATTTTTTAGTAAAATTGTATAAAAATTAAATGGTTAACTAATGCTAGGCAAATTATCTGATTATATTATAATCGGTTTTTATTTTAAGTGTTCAATAATTAACTACCTTTGGTGAATTTAGTGCGAGGAAGCACTGAGCATTTACTTGGCAGATGTTTTTACTTTTTGGTAAAAAAATCATAAAACTGAGTTATGCATATAATTTTTTTTGCAATATTTACCCCTTTGAATAATTTTCATCCCTGCCTCTGGTATGTGTTTTGTTGTCAGGGAGCTTCTCCCCTACCCAGCGCCGCCGTTGCACCTGTCGGAGGTGCTACTGAGATTAATATTGTGGGAAACGGTGCAATAGTTTTTCTCATAACGGCTATTTACTTTTAATGATGAAACTTTCCATATCGCCCGGTTCGAAAATAAACAGAAATTACGCGACGTAAACTTTAATTAAAGAGTCCCGAGTTTTAATGATGTCTCTTAATGACATATTTTTATTATTAAATGTGTAATTTAAACTTGTGTATGAGTAGAGAGTAACGCACAAAATGTTATGAAGTCATTAAAAGTGTATATGTTTTTTTACAACTCTTTCTATCTCATAATATGTACATTAACTTTTTTAGAAATTTAATATGTAGCAGTAAATAAGATTTTCTATGCATATTTTTAGACCCTTTTGAACAAATTAATCAAGTAAATTACAACCTATATAATTTATTATTGATTATAAATTAAATAAATCCACTATAATTGAACGTAAATGTATGTATTTATATTTCTGTCCGTGTTCGGCACCGTAAATTGTAAAGCTCATAACTCAGACAATTCTAAAAAAAAAATAGCTCATCAAGTAGTGTTTTGGAAACGCCTTACTGTCATCTTTAATCTCATTTTTTTGGCATAAATATGAAATTGATTTTTTGTGGTATTTACTCTTCATCGATTTTCATATACACGCAGACTAAGTCTCAGCGAAATTCTAATTTGTCAAGAAAAACGATGAGTTGTCGTTTTGGCTCTAGAACAGAATGTTTACCCTACTTAAAATACTTACCTGAAGACGAATCTAAAAAATATAGGTTTTCGTTATAGCATGAAGATGCATTTTCATATTGACGCCCGGCGCTCGTTTTCGAGCGTTAAATCTTATCACGTGGCCGAATTTTGATGTCTGATTCGTTCGGTTTATGGAAAAATGGCGAAGGGGCAAACAGTGTTACTTGTCAGTTTAGCTTTTTTCACTTGATGCTAGAATTCAAAATTATCACGTGATCTGTGCATGTGGTACTACTTTTGACGCTAGTACGAGCGTCGTGCGTCAAAATGAAAAGGCACCTTGAGACAAAAGAATAAAGTAAATGTCCTCTCGAGAACTTTTCCTGACAGTTGAGTCATATATTTCCAATCCACGTCTTTGAGTAAAATGAATTGGAGATATTTTCGAGTTTAAATATTCTGTCGACACGATCAAATGAGAAATAAATAAAAGTGTTTGATAATAATTTATTAAAAACTCAAATTTTGATATTGTTGGACAGTATTGAAATAATAAATGATTTTCACTTTCAATTTTTATTATTCAAAAAAGCTTTCTTCAAAATTATATTTACAATATAAATTACAACTTAAACAATATATAATTTATGTATATTACTCTAAAAATAAACTTATAAGCGTTACTTTTTGAAAGCATAACTAATTTGTTAATAAAAACAACACTTTAATTTGTTAATATAACAAATCAAACTATACACAATAAAATCATTAAATATTTTATATGTAATACATAAATATTACTTCTTTGGTATTTTTTACAGTAAATGTTTCCTTAGTTATTTTACTCGTTCTTTTAAAAATACGTGTTTCTTCTATATGTTATTTATATATGATATAAGTCGATCATGTATCTCTGATGTTTCAAAATATGCTAAATATTTAAAATGAATATTTTTAATAAACAAATAAATTATTTGGTGTTGAAATAAACACATTAATAATTTATAAATACACTAATACAAGTATTAAATTTTTCTGCGACGAATATACAACCATGAATTACTCGTTTATATTATAGTTCTATCCATTTAAAACTTGTAGCATGAAAACACCTATATGGAATACTGTACATCAGTGCTTCCCAAACTTTTCAATTACGTAGTCTCCTTGAAAACTATTTTATGCTAGAGAAAATAACACTTTTTTCAGAAATACGTATTTAAAAATTTGGGAGTCACTGATTGTATATCAACTAATAAAAAGTAGTTTTTTTCCTACAGAAACTGATACAGTATATTATTGTGTTGCATGAAGACATCAATTATATTTAGATATGGATTCGACATGAAGTTACTACTGTGTAAGAAATACATACATAATTTACATGTTTGATTTTTTTGAGTTCATTCATTCTCGATAATCAAAATCACACGCTTTGTCAGTCTCAAGTACAAAATATATTTGTCGATGTTTTCACAAAAGACAATAGCCAACTGCAGCGTTTAGTTAAATGTGCAAAGATTTAATAGAATAACACAAGTCGACAAAAAACACTTTTGATCTGTTGTCTCTATTTCAATTAATGATTTCAGTGGTTTTTGGTGTGTTCAAATCGAATCCGTTGCCCAAATTGCTCCATCAAGTCATGTTTTTGAGATTACCTAACCTAAAAGTGACAAAATTATGATTTTGGCAATATTTAAGAATTTATTACCAAGTATGTAATTTTTTTCTAAAGTTTTCGTTCGCGAAATATAAAACCTGACGTGATGGAGCAATTTGGGAAACGGATTCAGATTTAGCACTCTAAAAAACTTCAAAATCACTTATTCAAGTAGAAACAACAAAAATGATGTCGGTCTGTGTGATTAGAAAGAAAAGTTTTGAAAAAAAATTACTGCATACTTACAATACTTATTATATTTTTGTTTGGTGAAATTCTATACACAATTTATCTAGTTCTTATTTTTATTTTTTAAGTATAATAACCTGACAGTTTGCTTTTGTCCTTCTTAGTAAGAAAAAACTAGGTCGAATCCTAAACGACATAAAATTATATATTTTTGTATAGATTGTTTAAATTTTCGATTATTAAAACTAGTACAGTACATTTTCATATGTATTGAAATTGTAACATTTATTTCTAACATCCATAAAGATCTTTATTATTACTTTTTACACGAAATAATATTTTACTGAGAGCGAAGAATATCGAATTTTATAATAAAATATTTATTGCATTGTTATGATTGTTCAACGCCATTTCAAATATTTTCTATTTTTAACAGTTAGAAGAATATTTATACATAAAGTTCCACATAAGTACATCAATTTAAGGATTCAAATAACTATGTTCCAAACATTAAAACATTAATATTTTCTTATGTTCTAAATGTCGAATATACTATAATTTAGAAACCTAAAGTCACATAAATTAGACATTTACTTTTAAAAATATAGTATTATCAACCTTTCTAAAGAACAATAAAATTATCAGGGGCGTAACTACCGATATAACAGGTGTATCAATGATACATGGCCCCCGAGCTAGAAAAACAAATACAAAAATTTGTATTTATCACTTGAAATTTTATTGGTGTATCATACACTGTTATTTTTAAATTCGCTACAGTAGCAGATCATCATGCAATTATAACTTTTTTTAACTCCGCTGTTTATTAAAAATTAACAAAATTTTGAAAAAATATAATGATGTAAGATTTACTTTTATATCAAATTTAACAACATATTTCAATTTTATTAAAATTCGTGACCAAATTTTTCTTGCTGTCACAAATCACTAAAAGTAATTTCCGTTTTGTATTTCACAAAAAAAGTTACATATTTTTATTATTTTCCAAAAAAAATCCCCCCCTCCCCAAGAAATTTTAATACAGGGCCCCCTCAGGGCTACCTACGCCACTGAAAATAATATTAAATAATATAAAAATGTTGGACTTACAATGATTATACTGTTAAAATTTTAATTTCTGTATTTCAAATGAACTTCTAAACACTAATCTAAGTGTATAATTTATTTAAAAGGTTGATATTAAGTAACATAATAAAATATATAAAGCTCTCTATGAAAACAAAAATTATATAAAAACAATTCTCAATACTGTAGATCTTTTGGTACTACGCAAAATATTACATATATATAAAATTATAAAATTCCCTAACTCGTCGTTTAAAACAAATGCATTCAAAGGACTCTAAAAGCCACACTTTATATTTTATAAGTCAGTCCTACTGTATTAGCAGCACTAGAACACCTTATTGCATTAAATATGTTTCAGTATTGAGTTGGTGTTTATACTATATATGAGTATGCAAATTATAACAAACATAATTTGTAAATACTAGCTCTTTTATGGTAGGTTCGTATTTTATTTTATCTACCCTTATATCTGATATTATAAACGAGCTATCAAAATTTGCAATTATTTTCAAATGAGGTTTCAAACCTATCTGACAGTTTCCTTGAAGTTTCATGAAGTGTTTGACAAGTTTCGCGCACGTGTGGTAGGTAAACACCAACGGTATTAAAATAGTGGAGATATATTATGAAAATTATTTTGTACTGTCAGAGTCGCCAACTATGTTATAATGAGTTGAAGTATTACTGCTTTAAATTCCATAACTAATCCATAGAACTAATACACCATTTGAAAGTGCTTGCAAACTTACAAATTTGTTAGCTCCTTTATAATACCGGACATTAGATTTTCTTCATAATGGTAAATTATTCATAACCTCTTATATAATTTCAAGATATAATTACATAAAAATATAAAACTATTCCAGTTATGAAGGTCTGGGCAATTTTTTTTTAAACAGTTTAACTTAAATAAATAAAATAATAAAAACAATTTTTCACGGATTTTTGTTCTCTTTTTGATACACTCCTCAAAAAAATTAAAGGATGATTTAAAAAAGCAAAAATTTTACAAATTTTTAAAAAGTTATATCACCGCGAAAAAAGAAAGGATTTGCATGATACAAAGCTCATTCGTACGCTTGTACTTTCTGCTTTTTGAATCAAGAGCTCAATATATTTTATCATTCATTTTTGCTCTGTGCCAAGGGTTAAAAGAGTTTGAAAAATTATCACTTAATTTTTTATAAAATTTGAAAACGCAAAAAAGTTTTTAACACGAAATTCAATATAAGTATTCGAAAGTCTGTTCTTTTCTCTTGAAAATGTTTTTTTTTCATCTCCGTGCGATTTTTAACCGCGTTATTCACTATCAAAGTAAACTTAATACTTTTGACTTGAAACTTCTGTATATCGTGAAATAATGATTACTAAATAATCGGATTAATATCATTAAAAAACTGAAACCTTCGTCTTTAAAATGCTATTAATTTAAACCAAAAAGCACAAGCTTACGAATGAGTTTTAGATCATGCAAATCTAATTATTTTTCGTACCCAAAATTCAGGCTCAATTAAAAAATGGTTAACAGAAAATTCCAAAAATTTGGATTTCGACTATGCTCGACCAATACTACAATGCTATATGTCGCTTTTTTTGTATCACACATTTTCTTTTTTTGTGTGGCTGTGTTATTATTAATGTTTAAAAAAAATCTTGTTGAAAAGCAAAATTGTATTACAAAATTTTTGCTGACGTAATTATATCTTGTAAATAACTTAAAGTTTTGTCAATATCATTCGTTGAAATATATTATTATTCTGTTTAAATCAAAATATTTCAGTAATTTCCACAAAATTGTGATAATATTATATTTAATTGGTTGATATTTTCTCTTTGGACGAAAAGTTCTGCTTTAATACATTTATTTGTATGTACTGGTTTATTCTATTATATTATAAGAATTACATACAATTCATTGTATTGCTTTGTGATTATATTTTTTAAAGGAAATCACCAATATTTCTTTTTGTTGCATTTTTTTTTTAAATAAATTTTACTAAAAAAACAACTTATACCTACGTGTCAGTTTTTTATGCTTTGTATCAAAAAGTATAATTTCAAAAAAATATACAATCCAAATACAAAATTTATACGGATTATTTACAGTATTTTCATAGATATAGATTTTTTTTGATATTACGTACTTCACAAATTACATATAAAGTTTTCGGTAATTATATATCATAATTTCAAAATCTTATGCTCACATATTTTTGCCTTTATTTACTCTATTAATATTTGTCTAACCCTTGTGTTAATAGATAAATGTTTGTAAGTTGAAAGTTGCTTAATGGATAAGGTACCTGGGTACCTTACTTTTTATTATACAACATTTTTAAATCAATTAAAATATATAAATTGAAAGAAAATATTATTTACATTAATGTGAAAACAGTTGTTTTTATTATGGGAAGTAAAGGTTTAAAATTTTATTATTATTGTTCAATATCGAAAATACATTTTATCCGTTTAATTTAGAAAGTAAATAATATTATATTAAATAACAAAATAGATATATTTCTTAGTTTTTTTTTTTTTTTTTTGTTCTCGTGATTGAAGGGTGAAAATCAAAAGTTCCTAGAATATTTTTTGTAGTATTTTAGGAGACCAAATCACTTTTTAGTCCATTAAAACAAGGGTTAAATCCATGCTGCCAATTTCTAGATGTTTCTGTGATGATTTTTTTCTTACACGATAGGTATTAATAAAAATATGCTTCTTGAGTTGTTGAAATATGATAGTTACAATACCTACAGATAAAAAATATGGTGGGTCAAGACAATTTTTATTTTATATACTGGATGTATTTTCTTTGTTGAAAAATGTTCTGGACATAAGTTGTAAGGTTTCAAGGTGGACAATGAATGGTGAAATTAACTTTGTGCTTGAGATAAATTTTAGGGGCAATTTGGAAGTCAGCTTATTTTTAAATGAAAATCAGTATTTTTTTATGGAATCTTATTCTGTACAAAAAGTTAAGAATATTTTGTAGGAAACATTATTTTTTTGTTTTCATTATTTTTTTTTTTTTTTTGATATTTTTTGAAAATTTTTCAAATGGTTTTTAATAATTTGCTCTAAAATTGTTCAGAAAGTTCGCAAATATTATTTACACTAAAATGAATATTTTTTGTATTTATTTCAACATTTTTCTCTATATACAATTTATAGTTTCCCTAGTAGGAAAAATGTTTAATATTCAAAATCATTATTTTTATATGTCGAATATTTCGAAAAATTGAAGAAGAAAAAAATTTCTACGAAAGATTCTTATATCTTTGCACATATTAAAAATCCATAAAAAAAAGTCTAGTTTTTTATAAAAAAATAAGTTTACCTTCAAATGACCAACCCTAACATTGACCTTAAGCACAAAGTCAATTTCACCATTTATTTTCAACAAACAACCTACGTTTTTTAATATTTTTCAATAAATCGCGTCATTTTTGAAATAACTGCGTATACAAATTGAAATAGAACACCCAGTATATCGAAAATAATATGAAATTAATATATGTATTTTTATTGATTCTTATTAAAACAATAATTATCTATTTGAATTTTAATGGGGACATATGAGTAGACGGCAGAAAAAATAGACGAATTTTGGGAATTATTATCTCAAAAAATATTTATTCGATTTCATCCTTTTTTACGAAATGGGCGCCTGATTGAACGTTATATTTATGTTTCAACCCACAATTTCCGTCCCTTCTGGCTTGATAAAAAAAAATCCTACGTACCGAAAGGCATCATACATTAACTTTTAAGAATCTCTTTGTTTCAGTTCAACCGACTTCCAGTAATCCTGGGAACTGCATCGAGGGACATGTTTTACGCCAGTCACGACAACAACGCTACCAGTCGATATATATTCATAAAACAAATTGAAAACATACCCCAATATATATACTTTAGACTTAAATAAACCTGGATGAAATCAAACAAATAGTTTTTGAGATAATAATTCCCAAAATTCACCTATGTATTTTTTCACCGTCGACTCATATGTTCCCCTTTAAACCATATTTCAAAAATGATATTTTTAAGTAAACTTTTTCAATTCGAAATAAGATTCCAAATTTATGACACAAAATCGCCGTGTATATCATAATGTACATACATTAAATGTATAATATAAACTACCTCCATCTTCGTGTGCGTATCCATATTTGTTCTCAGAAGCTAGTAGTAACTGCCTTACTACTAGACAGTTCTACTCAAAGGCTTGACCCGTACTCAGATGACCTTCTTCGGTCGATATGCTTCAGATAGGTTTCGGAATAGATACTTTTCGTACGACCGTCGTAACGCAGCGACGGTCGTCTACAGTCAAGGGCGTCCAAGTCCGAGGGCGGTCGGCGACACAAGCTGCAGAAGGCGCACTGCAATGTGTTCTTGAATGCCTCCCTGAAGTCACGGTTGAAGTAAGCGTAGATAATTGGGTTCAGTGTGGAGTTGAAGTAACCGATCCAGAACACAATGACCACTACCATATCTGGATTGTAGCATTCGGTGCAAAGGCTTGTGCTTACGTACCTGTGGAGGAATCATATTCAGTTATAATAGATTATAATGTTATTGTGATAGTGTGAAAAAGCATAGTAATCCTACTATTGACACGGTGAATTGGTTTCGTGAAAACAGTGCGTAAAAAATTCGTAAATAGAGCAATAGAAAGGTTTATGATTTAAACGGGCGGTAATATATTATTACAGTTTCGGTCAGTATTAAAATAAAAATGGTAAGTTCGATAACATATTGGGTGATAAAATATGAGCAGTAAAAAATGGAAATGAGTAGTAATTAATATTGAAATGGGTAGCTGAATAAATACTTTGGATAGTAAAATAAATAATTGGACAGTAACGCGTGAGCAGTAACTAAATCAGTGTTTACCTGACAAAATATATGCACATTATTATTATGATGTAAAATTATAAAAAAAAACTCGTTCTCCAATAAATGTCAGTTAACAGATAGGTATTAGCAATGATTTATTTTAACATCATTTATTTTTAAAACTCTTAAAAACTACTTTCAATTAATCTTGGATGAGTGCTAAAAAAGTAATTCATGTTTTCATAAACACTATGGATGGAGATAATGCGCCAAAAAACATTTTATCTGAAAGGAGTTTCTAAAGGGCTAGCCAAATTCAAATATCGCAATCGTACTGGCAAATCACCAATTCAATTACGAAACAAAATATTAAATATTAATGTTCTCTAATTGAAACTTACTGTTGGATTATGATCCAAATCAGTGGTCTTCAAACTTTGTCGACTTACGGAACCCTTAAAACTTTAAGGTTTTTTCGGGGTATGGATCATGTTCCCCCCGCCCAGCCTTAACTTATAAAATTAATACAAATTAAATTTTATAAACAAAAAAAGTTGGGGGGTCTATGATCAACGTGCCTCCCTCCTCAAAAAAAAAGTGAAAAAATAAGAAAAAGAAAATTTATAATAAAATTTTTCATATAAATCAAAAATATTTTAAATATAAAAAAATATTATGGAACATAGAAGTCATTTCTTCATACCGATATTATAATTAATGCTATGAACTTTATTGATATTTCTTTAAGGGTACATTTTTATATTTCATGAAGATAATAAAGTATTGTTTTTCTTTCATTAACAAAAGCGCAGAAAGCTCGTTACTGTTTTTTAAAGAAAATTCAAAACATATTAGCATTCACTGCATCCAATTTACTTACCACAAGAAAAACGGAAGCCAGCAAAGAATAAACGTTCCCATGATAATGCTGAGAGTTCTAGCCGCCTTGTGCTCTCTTTTCATTTTAATGATATGTCTCTCTTTAGTTGGTGTATGTTGTAAATGCTCTGGATTTATTTCGTTCGCCGTCAATGTTTTAGACGAGCCACCAGAAGTAGATAGCATATCTCCATTAGTCGCGTCCCTATGCATCAACATCGCATTACCTTGACGACTGTAAAGTTGCTTCTCCTGTCGATTAGCTTCTCTAAATATGGCCAGATATGTGAATATCATAATAGTACAGGGTATCCAGAACGATATGCTACTACTTATGATCGCATACAGTTTGTTAACTCTGAAATCACATTCGTTAGGGTGGTTGTGACGGTAGTTCTTGTTGGTTTTAGTCGTGTACCAGCCGAGGAAAATAGGAACAAAACTAATAATGGCAGGGGAAATCCACGTTATAGCTATCATCACTGCCACGACACGTTTAGTCATACTTATCGGGTATTTGAGTGGTTTCACTATAGCATAATATCTATCGACACTTATACAGCACAAATGTAAAATGGAAGCGGTTGAAAAATATACATCTAGTGAGTTCCAAACATCGCACATAAAGTATCCGAACACCCACTCCCCAGTCAATTGGACACTCGCGTTAAATGTCATCGCCACCATCGCTACGAGCATGTCGGCGAATGCAAGTGACACTACAAAATAGTTTGTTATTATCCTTAGTTTGCGATGCCGCATAACTGACACTATAACTAACAGATTGCCGAATATGGCGGCCACTATGATTGAGAACATTATAGATGCTTTGAAAACTAGTAGCAGAACGTCTGACCATTCTTTCTCGAGCTCTGGTTCATCGTCGCTCGAGTTTGTTCCCAGGCCCAGGGGTGAACTCGACGATGTCACAATTGAGATGTCGATGGGAATGCTATCCGAAGCCATCTTTGAGGTTACGTTTTACAACATTCACTGTAAAATTATCTGTGATTGCAGGATTCGAATATTGGCCAATGGTCGTTCATTGTAGATCTGTAACAAAAGAAGAAACAATTAGTATTTAAGATATTTAATAACTTAAGAGTCATAAAAACGAATTCTTTTAAAATCACTGTATTCTTTGAACAACAAGACTTACTTCAATAGAAGTATCTTTCTATTTGTGTACATAAAAGCAAAGTTGTTTGTAGAAAGGTAGTAGAATAAAACTAGACGGATTTATTTGTTAAACGTAATGTATGAAAGAAAAATTATGTATTGAAAACATTGTATAGTTGGTATGTACTTGCTATTTTCAATTATCTTAATGCAATTTTTTCATAAGATGTATTTGGTCCATTTTGATCATTAGGTTTAATGAGCCAAAAATTATAAGCAATTTTTGAAAATATTTCTTGAATTTCATCGAATCTAAAGAAATTAAAAAAATGGATGGAATAAATTTCGTATTTCCCCGATTTTGCTTATAGTTTTTATGTTCGAACAAATCATAAGAAATAACTATATTATACAAAACTAGTTATTATATTTCTTTATGTAGACTACTTATATAATTAAAGATATATCAATACATTAGTCTGAGTTTTATTTAACCCAACTTCCACGTATTCTCGTAAATCCCTCGGCTGTGCATCCCTACACACTCATTTTTTGCGTATAATTTCTGTCAAAGCACATATTCTCCATAAGTGTGTCGTGTGTAGTTAATTATCCACTCTGGGAGGTTATAATACGAGATCAAGAAATTGTTACGACAAAAGGTAATTAAATTCCATGAGAATAGTTAACAAAATAAACCTTTATGAGGTAAATTCGAATTTCATTTGATGGTGATGTCTGCATGATGGAACTATAGGGATGAATATTTCATTATATGGCATATAGATCAAAGCACTATTATAAAGAAAGAATACATCAAACGTAATGAATAGTGGTGCTGAGTGAAAAAATCACGTAGTTTTTACTACTTTTTATCGTTTTTAATGAACACGGATTTTTTTACTGGAATGAGACAAGGAATAAAGAAAAATATATTTTTACAGAAGACTAAATCTTTCAATAGGTCATAAAAAAATGCATTTATGTTTTATTTTTTAAAGATACTGTCTACGACAGCGGTCGCCAACCAGTGTTCCGCAAGAAAATTTTGGTAATCTGCCGAAAAATCTTGACATTATTTGCATTTTTTATGTTTTATTAAAAACTGTCGCACTGAACCCGATGTTACCCGGGTTAATATTCAACATGCTCATCCAACATACACACCCAACATGCCCACAACATACGGTTTTTTCCGACTTCATGAAATTTACACAAAATATCCACAAATTATACACCTAAACCTATCTTATCCAACCTAAATAAAATCCGCTCAGTAGTTACTGAGAAAATCGAGTAAAATTATATTTTTAAACTCCCAGGAAACACCAAATCCCGTCTAAGAATTTGTACGAAAAAAAGAATAATAATAATAAATAGGTTAACAACAATCATAATCAATTTCGAATATTTTACCTTTCTTGTCGACAAAATATAGAGATACCTAATAATAAAACAAAAATAATATTCTAATGTCCCGAAATTACAGCTTTTCGCTACTAAAATTTGCTAGCTTGCAAATACTTTCAAACGGAGTATC
The DNA here is from genome assembly GCA_961205875.1 of Sialis fuliginosa. NCBI lineage: Eukaryota > Metazoa > Arthropoda > Insecta > Megaloptera > Sialidae > Sialis > Sialis fuliginosa. The sequence continues at coordinate 22,818,521 of OY540814.1, read as the reverse complement.
AAACACACAGTTCTCGTTGAGTTTTTGGCAAATAGTTATATGCGCATTAACCTGATAAATATAAGTTTGATTCCCCGTTTGAAAGTGTTTGCAAGCTTGCAAATATTTGTTAGCTAGGCTGCAATACTGGACATAACTTTAATAATTTTGTAATAATTAAACAACCCTTAAAAATTTTGTAACATGATTAAAATAATAAAATACAAGTTCTGTGATTATTATTTAACAAATGTATTTATCTTTAAATATCATAAATAATACATATTAGTGGTTCCTGGTACATAAAATTATGAATTTAGTGGTCCATAAGGTCCGATAGATTGGCGACCGCTGGTCTATGACATATTATATAAAACATTTGATTTCATTTTGCCTTTACATTTACCTTGCCTAAAAAGTTTGCATAGCAAACATATCAACCTGGACAGTTATTTTTCTTCGTTCTATTTGTACATGTTCTTTAGAACTCTGAATTTTTAATATATAGAGATATATTTATTTCATCAACATTTTCTTTGATATTAATACGTTTTTTTTAAATATTTATTAATTTTACTGAGAATTTTTTTTAACATAAAATATACGATTGTAGTTCTATAGATGGCAGAATTGGAAGATTTTGTTCTATTTGTTCTATTCCTATAACATTGATCAGAATAGACGATCTCAAAGGTATTTGGCGTATTGGAACCGAATTTTACCCTCAAATTTCTCAATTAGTTCAGGTTATTGAGAAATCCTAACCTTAAAGTGCCAAAAATTACGATTTTGGATATATTTTAAAATACATTAGTTTTTTTATTATTTCATTATTTTATAATAAAATTATAAAATATAAAAAAAATATTAGAAAATAAATTTGAGTAGAAAAGGGGGGTTCTTAACATACATCATATCAACTTTTTTTAGTCGGTCACTGAATAAGATGATTTTTGATTACTTTTTTTGGTCTTCAAATAAGCGCAGCAGCGATTAAAGCACTGTCGAACGCGTTTTAAATTTCCGGCTAATAAAAACGCTGCAAAACCGCATTCTCGGAGCGCCGGTCTGAACACGTACATAAACCGCCATGTTCTTCTTCTGCGAATAAACGCAGCCGCAGCGATTATTTCGTTCCGATCTGTGGGAGACTTAATCTAAGTCTAAAAACACTCCCCAAATAAAAAGAACTAATTTGAAAAAGCAACTATAAAACCACGGCGTTCTTTATCAAACATTCAGAGCGACACGACTGCTCTAAAAGTATACAACGGTTTACATTGTAGGTTCGTTGTAAGGACGACGTCTCGTTGGCGAGCTGTTGAAGGAAGATACACTCAACAAGCCGCAGGACATGGAGTATGCTTGTAGGAGAAAGGTCATTCGCGGTGGCACACGTAAATATTCACTATACAATCATAAACATTAAGTGCGGTGGCCCTCTAATGTTTCTACGGAATGATTGAGTCTTTTGTTTACTTACTTCAACTCGAGATACTTTTTTTTTAAAGGTTTTTATATAGATTAATTTTTTTATTAAGTAGTTTTTTTGCTTGTCTTGACATTTTTGATAAAAAATTAATGTTGTCTCTTGTTTACTTTTGTTTTATTTTTTGAAGATTTCTAAACAGATTAATTTTTTTAACTTGATACTTTTAAATTATAGTTTTTGCATTGTTACTTTTTTATACATACATGAAATGTACTATATATAAAAAAGTTTCTAATTTAATATATTTAATTAAACAAGTGTCCAACAGAAACAAATGAATTCTATGTATTATTAAATTAATAAAATATTGAATAAGTCTTTTCGTTTTCTACAAAAAAAACTAATGAAGCATTCAAAAAATAAAACATATTAATATAGTAGGTACCATATGTTGTAAGTAAAAACTATATATTTATGCGATATTTAGAAACGTTTTTTAAGGATTTATTTATTTAAATTTATGCATTTTATATAGCTATTTAAGCGCTGGTATTCGTGAAAGAGATTTCTATTTTGTGTATTCTTTTTATAGCCATTTGTATTGATTTATGATTCAATATTTCAAATATTGGCAGATTTATAAACACACTATAAATACAGTTACAGTTGTGAGTATATTTGATATGACATAAATTCTATTGCTCATAAAAATCAGTGAATACATCACAATGATATATGTGTATTATGCAAGCCTTTAACAAGCAAAAGCGACAGACTTTAGTGTTCGGTAGCCAACTAGGAACCCTTATGATTTCAATCTATCCGTCCATCCTTCGGTCTGTCTGTTATTCTCTCATTATAAAACAGAAGTAATGAGATTTTTGAGAAAATAATTTTTGTGGACTCAGACTAAAAAATGTATTAAATTTTGTTTCACTAACTTCACTGAGTGGGATGTCTTTAGATAGGTCTCCCAAAAAGGAACAAAAAATGTATAAGGACCAAGTGATTTTAACCCTTCCGACATAAGATATTTGCTTTTAAAGTCATTATCGTTTTTAATACGAGATCATTAAAAAACATTTGCCAAGTAAATGCACAGTGCTTCCTCGTTCTAAATTCACCAAAGGTAGTTAATTATCGAAAAAAATTTAATAAACACCGATTTTTTATAAAAAATTATCGGTGTTTATTAAAATTGTTCAATAATGAATTATTTACCTTTGCTGAATTTAGCACGAGGAAGCACTTGTCATTTGATTGGCAGATGTTTTTTTTCTCATTTTAAAACGAAGAAGCAGTATTAAATTGATATTTTAGGATGCATACATTCTAGGTATACGACTTTTGTATAAACTAATTAATAAATATAAAATGTTATAATATGGCTATATTCGCTATTCCCCTCCGAAGTAAATATCTTAGGACGGTCAGTAAATTTTATGTTGTAGCCGGATTACTTTTAGTGCGCAATTAGTTGTCTCGTGAAAATGAGTTTCTGTACGATAAAGCGCATCTTCTAGCTTTTCCGTCTAATTTGTTCCGTTAAAAAAGTTAAGTCTGACGAAATTATTCACTAGGCATGTAAATGTTTAAGGAGATTACGTTGAAAAATAAAGTATACTGTTTTTGACAATAAGCCTCTATTTGTAACTCTTCTTTTAAGCTCCGTCATTAGTAAACTAATTCATGAAAATTTGTTGAAATTTTTCATATACGTTGTTAAGAGTATTACTACCTAATTTTACTGTTTTTTTTTTAAATTTCACATATATTTTGAAGGAGTTGATCAAATAATATTGAAAACATGTATTGGCACCAGTCTTGGCCCCTTTAAGAGAAAGATTACAGGTTTTTCTTTTTGTAATTCTCATGAACTCATGTTACTAATAAGACTAGTAACTCTTTATTAAATCAATTTAATTACCAAAGTCCGAAATTATAGTTTGTTTTCCAAATTATAGCCACTAATGGACACTTGCTAATGATAAGTACTATCAGACAAAAGTTATAAAATAAATAATCGTAAATTTTGAAACAATGTAAAGCAGATTCTTTATTTTGTAGTTTTTGTGTCGTAGTACTTATCATTTTATAATCATTGGCAAACGTCCGTTACTGGATTCACTTTATCCATTACTGGAGAAAAAACATAAATTAAATAAAAAGCTATAATTTAAAAAAAAACTATTTTTGCGGACCTTGGTAACTAAACTAATTTAATAAAGTAATGGTAACATGGAGTCCATGATAATTACAAAAAAATCCATCAATTAAAAAAAATAGTATAACTTGCTCTTAAAGCGGCCAAGACTGGTGCCAGTACCTTATATACATTACAGTTTGTGGAAAATCCGCTTTTCATAAAATGAATAAGAAATAACAAAAAAGTTTTTTAATGCACAAATAAAGGGGAAAAAAGTATGAAAATTTTGCCCTTTGCACAGTTTTTTTGAGCTACTCTATCTATATTCAATTAGAAATAAAGTGACTAAAATGTTATCTCTGTTATTTTATAGTATCTCATAATATTTGTACGAAATTCAATTGGTTTATATATTTTTTTTCTTTTTATGTTGTTGAATGGAGTTCAATTAAAAAAGATTAATTGAAACATTTAAAAATAAATCCCAAAGAAAAGTTAAATGTCAAAAACATTTGTTTTATTTTTGTAATCAACAGTTCTCAAAATTGATTTACAAAGAAAGAGTTTTTTAAATTATATTTTCAATGTAATTAAGCCTTTCATTTATTTTTATCTCGTCTTTATTTATATAAAACAAAGCATGTTTCAATAATTTGATTAAATAAAACAGCAAAAGAATATTCCAACTATAGATTTTTTGTTTAACGGTAGATATACTTACCCTATTAATGCGTATGTTTCTAACAAATTTTACTGGTAATCCAAAATTATAAACAATTAATAAAAAAAATAGCCCTAATTCAGGGGTTATTTTATGGAAATTTGAAAACTGTACAATATGAGTAAAAACCAAATATTTACAACTAGGGTGTTGTAGCTTGGACCAATTTTATAAAGAAAATTAATTCGTTTAAAAAACATTAGCGGTTTCAAATTAATTCAGAGAAATAATCATACATTGCACGGCATCATATCATAAAGATATGCATATTTTTAGATTTTCTGATGTGAAATTGAAAAGCATAGAATTCAAAAAGTTGCAATCGGTCAAAGATACAACAGTTTTTCTGATATATTATTCCGAGAACTCAATAAACCGTAATAAATGAAAACGGTTGCTTGTACGAAAAAAAGTATAATACATTATTGTAGGAATTTCCCCGATGTATAATCAATAGATAACGAGATATTTACGGAAAACCGATGTTTATTACATTAATATCCAACAATTTTATACATAACAAGCGCATTGGACCCAGTGTACCGGGGATATAAATTTAATGTGTAATAAACCTATTAACATTTTTTTCACTTATCGCTAACGATTTATGTGTTTTTTCCGGCTTGAAGAAATTACACAAATTATTCACTTAAACACTATCTATTAGTTATAAGAATAAAATAACTTATACACCTGTCTCCACTAAGTGTAACGGTAATTTGCCTTTTTTTTGATAATGCTCCCCAAACCATTACACAAGAGACATAAACGTTAGACAACTAATTTACATTTAGGAACAACAGTAAGAGATACAGAATACACTATATCATTATGTTGATTGTGAACGTCTTGTAGAAGGAACATTTTCTCATCAGAAAATGAAATTTCTCATTGAGCGTGCCGAGAGGGTAACATTTTACAGTTTGTTACTCTAGCTTTCATTATGATAAGACACTATTGCAATTATGTTTTTTTAATAAAACTTTCACACAATGTAAAGAATATAATAATGAACACCTTGAACAGTCACACTGTACAAAATATCTAGAAAAACTCACGAGAACCAATTTTAAGAGAATCTAAAAGTTGACATCAGTAATGCTGAGGAACCCTGTAATTAATATCTATCTACCTACATATTTAACAATTAAATAACAAACGATAGTTTAATATTTGTCTTAATTTCATTCAGCGGAGTGATCTTGCTCGTTAGCTGAACTCTTTGATGTCTAGTGCCTTTGAATACGAGGAGGCAATGAGGTTAAATACATTTAAATTAATATACACTGTGACCTATATTGACAAGACTGACAACATAAACATAGGTAGGTACAGTCTTTCTTGATGTAAAACTAAGATATATACGAATAATCAATCCATTTGGTTCTCTACAGGGTGTTTTATAAGCAAAGTTGTAGAAATAGTAAGAACAAACTATCTATATTTTTCAAATATGAAAAAAATCCACGAAGAATGTTTGTTTAGAATGCAATTTTGTAACCTCATATCGAATTTTAGAGCATTTCAAGAAAATTACACTTTCAATAAATTAAGTAGATATTTTATTGTGAAATGAAAAGTAGGGCATGGAAACAACAATAGAGACACGTTATTTATTTAGTTGTTATTGAATATCTGTCAAACGTGGCGTTGTCTCATTTTGTTAATCTCACCATCTCTAATTTGTCGTCAATGTTGAATAAGCTCAAAACCAAAATATTTTTTAAAAAAATTTTAAAAATGGTACATTACGCAAAAAATATATATTGTATCTGGATTATATTATCATAGCATCTGCTATACACACATTCTTTTACGATTTTTTATTTTATAACTTTTTTGTAATCATTTGGAAGTGTCCATCACTGGAGAGATATAAAAATAAAATAAAAAGCTGTCATTTAAAAAACAAGCTATATTTGCGGACTTTGGTATTAAATTGATTTAATAAAAAAGTACTTGTTTTATAAGTAACATAAGTTCATGAGAATTACAAAAAAGAAGTCTAATATTTCCAAAAAACAGTGCTCTTAAAGCGATCAAGACTGATACCAGTACCTTATTTATAAATACAGAATACCTAACTGTAATATTTATTTATAATATACTAATAAAGTGTGATTTTTTTCACAAGCAGTGAAACATAACTGAAGATAACGTTGTATCCAGGTCACAGTTTCTAGAATTTATGTCGTGATATACGAATTCCGTTGAAAGCTTTGGGACCATGTCTTGAAAATTGTATTTATTTTAACACCCTCGAGCAGTTCTTACATTTATAAAAAAATTACAGGTTTTTCATCTTTGTAGTGACCTTCTTAGAGGTAGTTATTTTTCCAGGTAAAAAACGGTTGTTTTAAGACAGTATTGCGATGTGACGCCTAAAATTTTAAGCTTATTTCAGGATTTTTTTTTCGTAACGTAAAAAACGTGTTTTTATATATTTTTATTTGCATCTTAAATTATACAAACAAAATTTTTTAAAGTTAATTTTATTATTTTTTGGGGTTAAAGCGGGCGGGGAAGCACATTTCCACTTGTATAAAAAATGTTTGCAAAAATCGTGATTTTTTTTTCAATGAATATAGATAAACAATTTTAGATAACACGATAACTATTAGTGTGTAGAACAATGTAATAAAAATATCGCACGATCAGTTGATTAGAATTTTGTTTCTGCTTACCACCAACCGTAAAAAAGTGATTTAGAGAAAAATGCGTTTAAAGATATATGTATATTAACAGATGTTACACTAATATAGCCCGATCTCTTCTATGAGCTAAAACTTTATAAATACTATTTATAATTCACAATATATTTTACTTTCAAAATATGTATAAAAAAAAATTGAAAATTTTAAATTGTCACAACACTTTACTGCTTTAAAGATAACAATAAAAAAAAGCTTTTTCTTATAAAGTCATTAGATACTGATAGTATATTATTATCTTATATATAGTACAAAGAAAATCATCCACACCTTACTTTATTTTATAAATTCTGTATCAAATTTCATTTGATGAAGATTAAATTCTCTTCCCTACAAGCGAAAATGATTAATGATCTTTTAGGCTTTAGATACTGTAAAAATATCAATATTAAAATGTCATATATTAGACCAATCAAATTAGATTTTTAAATGGAATTAATATTCGTCTCAATTATTTTAGCACCAATCGATAGACCCCCGAGAAATACACAAAAAAAATAAAATTAATATCTAGTATTATAAACAAGCTAACAATATTTGCTAGCTAGCAAGCACTTTAAAATGAGGGTTCAAACCCATCTGACTTTTTTTTGAAATTTCATGAAGTGTTTGACAATTTTCGCGCAGGCGTGATATGTAAACACCAACGGTATTAAAGAATGAAAAAATTATGAAAATTATCGCCAATTGTGTTACAATAAGTTGAAGTATCATTGCTGTAACTAATCCATAGATATTATCACAGAATTAATACCCCATTTGAAAGTGCTTGAATGCTTGCAAATGTGTTAGCTCCTTTATAATACCAAACATAAATATAACTATATATATAATCCACACATATAAATGTTTTCATATTGTATATGAGTTTTACGTTTTAACTATTATTTACTGACAATGAAATATGAACATTTTTATACATTGTCGTCGTAAATTGAAAATATTTTTTTGTATTCCCTTGGACTTTTTTATAACTAAAATTAACAAAAAACTAATATATACAATATAAAGGTGTACTCTTTTTCTTTAAAATGCTTTATGTTTTATTTAGATCCGTTAATTTGTCTCGTAGTAATTCAATTTTAAGTAACCAAAGATCCGCAAAAAATTTCAAAATTTTCAATTTTTAGAGTAATCTGTTTCTATACATAATGCAGAATTTTAAAAAATCTTAAAATATAAAAACGGGTTTCTTGAAATAACAATAACTGAAATAAATATGTACAATAAAAATTAGTGAATTACATAAAACAATTTTCAAGCAAAATATGTTTGGCAACAGTATTGATTTTTTCATAAAAACATTTTTATTTTATGAAAAAAGGAAGAGTGTAATAATATACATATATCTGTTGGCCGGTGTTACAGTTGCTTATGATTTCATAAATAAACATATTAATTTATCAAAATGCTAAAAATGAACACATATGAAATTATCATACAAAAACCACTATTTGGAATCTTGACAAAACATTTGTAAATTCTCAAAGTTATCTAGTAGCAAGCAATCAACGTTTAAAATAATATTTTTTATCTTGAAGTGAAATTTTTATTTTTTAAATTTATATATAGATATAACAACATACTTACTCCCATTTCATGTTTTTAAACAAATATCCTTAAGCTTCACTATTTTATAATTTACTAGCGAACCTGCTCGCGGCTTTGCCCGCGTTGTATAATTTTTTATGTTGGCAGCACAAATAATATTCTAAAACAGTGGATAAAAAATTTAATTTATAATATTTTTTTCCATAGACACTTTTACACCTCATTTTACCCCCGTAGGGGTTGAATTTCAAAAAATCCTTTTTTGGAGGCTGCTTACATCGTAAAAAGAAGACACTACCGAAATTTCACGTTTCTAGGTCCAGTCATCCAGATTTCAGTCAGTCAGTTTTTTTAAATTTATATTTATTATTATTTGATATTTACATATATGATGATTATTATTTTGACATATTAAATGTCATTTTGACGTTTGCATAAGGTGCGTCTTAAGAAAAATTTCGAAATATTTTTTTTTAATAAAATTGTATAACAATTAAATGGTTAACCAATTTATCTTAACACTTTGTTGGTTTTTATTTAAATTGTTCAATAATTAACTACCTGTGGTGAATTTAGCACGAGGAAGCACTATGCATTTACTTGGCAGATGTTTTTTCACTCGTTGTAAATCATCCTGTATGTAAATAGTGGTGAAATACTATGGTTTTTTTCAAAGACAAAACAAATATAATATACCTACTCATATTAATCATTCCAACTTACCATTCGATATTTTTTCGCGACGGCAATTTGAACACTAGTTAATGTGTTTTCTTTTTTTAGAATTCGTTTATAATTCCTATGTCAACTGAGAATTTAGCCAGTGCCGTGCATGTTATTTACGAAAAAAAAAAAAAACAAAAAAAAAAACAAAAAACAAAACAAAACAAAGTCCAATGTACAAATATTAACAGGAGGAATGTTACAATATTACTACAGACTAATTTCAACGCAGCCAAAAGCAATTAATTTGACTCCACTTTATTTTTTTCTTCTGCTACATGAATTGCAGGCGCAGGAAAGTCCAATTTCATTTTATTTTTATTTGTCGTGATGGATTCGCAGGCCGTTGCTGTTTCGTTATTTGGAATTGATGAATACACTGAGATAAATTGAACGCCGATAGCCAATTTTTAAGTCATTGAAATTGTATCAATTGACTCATTAAGTCTATTATATATTTTTCTGCTCACAATCAGTTAGCAATTGTGTTTGTTAGAATAAAAGCGTGTTTAGTTGTTTATTTATCTAAAGCTCATGAATGTATAAATAGATTATTTAATTTAGAACACTGTTTATTTTTTTAAGTATAAAAAAATATATATTTTGTTGAATGTATTGCACGTATTTATCAGTCGTTTTTTGAATAATTGTCACAATTTTGTATACATAGGTAACTTTTATACATTTACATCAACTAAATTTGTTAACTAACTAATACTTTTAAATGGGATATCAAAGAATCGAACTAATGACAGTGTTAACTAACGATATTAAAACAGTGATGATATAAAGCAGACCTGGCCAACCCAAATTGCTCTACGAGCCGCATTGACAACCTAAATTTTGAGGGCCGCACATAAAAAAAATATAGATTTTTACAGTTTTTTTTGCACATTTTTCTAAATCTAAGCTTCCAAAGTATATCTAAACAGATTGGGTTTGATAACAATTTCTAATAAATGTATAAGTCGTTGATAATATATAATTTTTTTTTTTTGGCATTTATTTTCATATACAGCCAGTTAAATATATAATATAATAATATATAATTCTGCTTTTTATTTTTGATGTATCTCTAAATATTTGGCGACTATACCTTATCTATAAGATAAAAAGTGAAGATAATGGTTCCATTCTTTATTGATATACGACTAAATTGTACTGAATAAATAGTAATATGTGTATTGTGTAAAATATATCTGAACAAAATCTATCAAAACTTAATCATAAATGTGTTTTTCACTTTCTGTAGACAAAGCATTCTTTTTGATATATACTCGTATAAACTCCTTCTTCTGTAACTGCTCATATGAACGAACACAACATATTTTTTCTCGATATGTCAAACAAATAGGCACCATATTCGTCTGACTTTTATCCGTTTGATTAAAAAAATATGGTCAATATTAATAACTAGATCTTTACCCTTGAAGAGTTCTATATTGAAAGAATGGAACAAAATATGGTTATCATTGGATATATTTTTTAGTTAATTTAATTTATTATTTTATCTTTTGTTTAAATCAAGCGATAACAAAAGCCAGCCATTTTATTTATTACTAGCGCATTTGACCTGGCGTTACCCGGGTTAATATCCACAAATTCATAGTGACCTAAAATATTCTTCATGCCCACCCAACATGTCCACATGGAGAAAAATATTTCATAACTATCACACAATTTTTAAATAAATATTACTATTTGATTCAGTATTCTTAAAACGAAAGATAATTTTGTAATTTGCAACATACAGATATGAACCTGTCTAATTTTGGGCACATTATAACAATAAAACCCTAAAATTGAATTCTACTTAACCATTTCAAGATAAATTAAAGTAAATTATATTCTTTATTCCCTATTATAATCATAATATAAAAATGTTTTCAGGAACATTGTCAATATCCTATAGACCCTGTAGTAATATATTCAAAATTGAATTGACAATTGTTATTCCGGTCACATTGAAGATATCATAATCAGTCCATTTGAAAATGAATATCGGGATATCTTATTTTCCGCTAAGATTTAGATATAAATATGCAGAAAGTGTGTTCACGTACGTTATATCCTTCTACTTCCCGTATACGTTGGGACATAACAAGAACGATAAATTCTAGTAGAATGTGAAGAACGGAAATTATAGCTTCTGCACTTCACTTCCGGTTCTCTCTTTCTATGTCGAGAGATGTACCGTACAGTCGGTATGGGAGTTAAAAATTGTTGAATTGAAAATAATATTAAGCCGTTCTTTCTAGCTTAATGAAGTTTTTAGTATTAACTTTGCGCACTATTAAAAATTATTTGTATAACTATATTAACTTTGTATTTTCTTATACTATATGTATATGAGTGAAAAAATTCGTATTTCCTCGATTTCACTTGTAAATATTAATTAATTGAATTAAAACAAAAATAACAGTATATAAGAATATATTCTCTACGCAGTAATATTTTTAATTTTTTTATTTGTGTGTTTTAAATTGAACTAAAACAGAAAAAGTTAATTTCGTATTTCTAAAATTTAGCCTGTTAATTGAAACAAAAATGTACACAAAATGTAAACAGTATGTAAGAACAAAAAAATTATATTACAATCAGTATATTTCGTCATTCAGAGCAGCTACCACACTGATTTTATTCTCAAGTTATCTTGATTAAATCTATGAGGTACAAGTAAAAATCAAAACATTAAATCAGTTTTAGTGAGTGAAAAACTTCATATAATAAAAAATAAAATCATAGTGTCAGCTAAAACACATGCAAAAGCCAATATGAAATATAAAAGACGCATAGAATTGGAAAGAGCGTCTCAGCCGCTATCGAAAAATAAGCAATTACTTGTAGCTGAGAGGGTTAGGAAGTACAGAGCACGCCAAAATGCGAGTCAACGACGGCGCAAACGCATCATGATCTTGGATTTAGAACGTATTCACGTCAATCCCTCAACTGTGCATCCCGACACAGTCACAACCATTATTTTTTTTGTAATTTATAAAATTGCAGGTGCAAAATATTTTTATAAAAAAGTTGTTTAATTTTTATTTAAGACTGTACATTACTTTTCAATCATCCCTTACGCATGGATTTACGCGTGAGTGCGAGTGTGTGAGAGTGGGTGTGTGTGTGTGGGTGTCTGTACGTGACCTGTCTAGAAAATTCTCAAAAATATGCGCCACTAGAAATTCATTAATTCATCTTGAAGAGGATTACTAAAACCCTGATGTTTTTTCGTCCATTTATCGTTTCCATACAATAAAAAAATAAATGCTAAATTAGATTTCAAAAATTCGTACGACCATTAAAAGCTTTTATATTTATCGATGCAAGCTTAACAGCACAGAAACACTTTACTCGTTTTAATTTTCTTTAAAATATACTTTATGGTAAATTAATAATGGTTTTGAAATTTTGATTACTTTACTTTAAAATACCGGCTTTCTATTTATAGGTGAATTTAATTTATTTATTTAAAATTTAAAAGGAAAATTTTAATGATCATTTGCTATCATATTGTTCTGTAATTTAAAGAGAAATGTTGACCGTAAAAACTTTAATTATATTTTATTTTGACATTGAATAAAGATTTAAGTTTTTGTAATTATTTATAGCGAATTAAAATTAAAAGTTGTTGGGTTGTAACGCTGTTCAAAATTTTCTAGTAAATTTTTATCGTAAAAAAATTATTGCTGACGTCAAGCCGAATTTAATGATTTTTTAAAAATAGTTTTAACAAATGGAATTATTAGTTAAGTTATATAAACAAAGCAATGTTTTAAATGTTATTTTAAAGAAAACGATAAGGAAATTAAAACCAGTTTCAGACATTCTGAAATACCTGATACTTAAAAAAAACATTATAAAATATAAACATAATTTCTTCGTATGTGACCGCGGGCCGCAGGATGGCTAGCCCTGTACTAAAATATAGACGTTAATAAATTTTCATATTAACGGATTATAAACAATAATAATTGTATTATATTATACGAAGATTAAAATGTTAAAAACACGAAATTAATTATATTAAATGTATAATTTTGGTAAAAAATTGGATTTAAAATATGCGTACCTATCAGATTGTATTTAGAAAAAATTAAATTTGCATATTTTACAAGGTAAACGTAAAATAATTAATTTATTCAGATTATCGTCTTAAAATATTAATTTAAAGTTTTTTTATTAAAAAATATTTCTCAGAAATGATGATCTTGAATTTAAAATATCAACGATAAATTCCACGTAAAAATTTTATAGAAAAAAAAAACTTAAAAAGAAACCCTAAAATCACTGAAAAGTACTTAAAAATTAAATTTAACTTTTTTTGAAGTCGATTTTCTTTCTTTCTTTTCTTAAAAAGTTTTTTATTGGCTTGGCACCTACTTCACATACTGAAATTTAATTATAATATACTTTTCAGTGTTTTTAGGGTTTTTTTGAAGTCGGTTTTTTATTTTTTTTATGTTTTATATGTTTTCATTTTAAGTGACGTATCTAAGAAATCCATATCAGATTCTGATTTTATGTACACTGCCATTTAAAAGTTTCCGGGCAGTGGTAAATTCTACAAAAAATAATTTAAAAAACCGTAATTATTTTAAAACTATTAAACTTTTTCGATAATATTAAATGTTTTAAGAATGGATTAATTAACAATAAAGGTCATTATGTTTTCTCTTCCAAAAAAGCACCTTTTATATTTACAAGTTTTTCTGACAATTGAGGCATACATTCTATTAATTTCTGTATTGTGTCTGGTTTTATCTTCTTCCAGGCTTCTAGAGGAATATTTCAGAGATGCTATCTTGATGTAGGGTAGGTTTTTTCATCCCACAGTTCAGTTAAGGTTTCTTATTCCTGAAGATGAAGCACTGTTCAAATATACTATACGTTAAATTCGCTGAAAAATTATATTTGGTATATTTTTACCTGAATTTCAGTATTTTCAAAATGGTTAAGGTAACTTATGGTCAAAGTTTAATTTTAATTGCTCAGTACATAAAACTGAATCACTGTAATGTACTTATTTAGTCAATATCAATGTAAAAGTCAAATAAAATATTATTTTAATAAGTTCCCGGAAATTTTTGAACGGCAGTGTATATAATGCCTCGGAAGTATATTTTTTCAAACAAAAAAAGTTTCACCGAATAGGTGCATCTTTGACGAAGTTATACCTGAATAAATATCGATTGAATTGAGAACCTCCTTTTTTTAAACGGTAAAAAATATATTACGCACAACCATAAAAAACACAATAAAAAAAAGAAAATGTAAAACATAACCGAATTTTTATAAATTAATGTTATTGTTATTATTACATTGTGGTTAGGTTATCATATTCTACCAAAACGTATTAAAAATAAAACTTCGTCTTTCAAGAAAAGCAGATTTTGATTAAATATTTAAAACAAGAATGAAATATCGTATCATGAATTTTATACTCGCGTTTTTTTTTTACCTACGTCGTGCGTTATCGCAAAAAATAATGTAACAACGAATATTAAATATAAATTTTTTTATCCTTGAACATTTAAAACGCAAAAAGAACCACGCAGTTCATTTAAATTGTTTATAAATATTTTGTTTTCAATTATTACTCAGAAACTTTTTTTACGTTTTAACAAAAAATGTATAAATTTGTCTTAGATTATATTAGATTTTATCTCGACTAAACCAAAATTTTCGCCTTTCTAATATTGAAAGTTCCAGTTCAATAGTTTTCGATTTAAGGTAGTTAAATTTTCGCCTTTCTAATATTGAAAGTTCCATTTTTTTAAAGCGAATTGACATAAATCTTTGTAAACGATGTGGACTTATATAATAGAAAATTGAATGCTCTACATTCCACAAAAAATATTTTGTAAAATTTTCACGTAACATGTGTCGTCCTTGAAATATTTTGAAAAATAAATGTTGTGGAATGTCACTCCTCCTCCTTACACACGATTTTATTATTTTTTTAATTAATTAATTTAATGATTATTGAATGGAACCATCCCCAACCATCCAACCAAATTTCATTAATATCGGTTCAATCGTTAATGAGTTATGCGTATGACAAGGATTCAGGGGATAGTCATACAGACAGACAGACACGGAACGAAAAATATTTGTCTTGACCTGAAACGGAAAGATCGAGTTAAAATTTTGAAACCGGAGAACTTTTTTTTCTCATTTTAAAACGATCACAAAGCTTTTCGTAACTTCGATATGGCGAGAAAGCAACAATAGATCAAAAATAAAACTATTAATTAAAAAAACTCTCGTTAAATATTTATACTGTAAATTTAAGCAATAAATTGAAACTACTTTTTAGTAATTAAACTTTTTTGGAAGAGGAGCCAATTCAAACAAGAGCATTTAATTTATTTCTAATAACTCGTATCTGTATTAATAAACTCGAGTAAAGTTTGCCAATAATTTACAAAACTTGTCTTCAATTTACAGATACCTACGTTAAAGTTCTCTCTGTATGTATTATATTAGTGTAATTATTTATATTCAGGTTTCCGTTGGTAACAAATAAAACAAAACTGTTACAACCGACTTGTCAACTTACAGGTATATTCAAAATTAACGCCAATTCATGTTGTATTTCAGTGCTCATTAAACTAGGTTTATTACTAGAATATGATTTATAATAGTGTGTTTTCTTGTTTGTAATGTGCAAACAAACAAAATAAATTATAATTTATATTTATTGGTGAAGTCAACTAATATAGTACTTATTTAAACTTACCTATTACAAAGTTTTTATACTAGAATTGAAAACTAATGTTCCTAAAGGATTTTGGGTCGCTGAATTCAGATATTTAAAAAAATCCAACACGGCAAGTTTTCGTGATATCCTAACTAAATAATAATAAAAATTACGAATTTGGTCATTTAAAAAAATTTATTACCAAACAGGCAATTTTGCTTCCTCGCAATATCGAAGATACGAGAAGCTTCGTGATCGTTTTAAAATGAGACAAAAAATCGTTCTCCGATTTCAAAATTATTTTAAATTTCATCTTTCCGTTTCAGGCCATTAATCGTTGTCACACGCATAACTCATGAACCACTGAACCGGTATTAATGAAACTTGGTTGGATGGTTAGGTCTGGCTTGATGAAAGTCCCATTTCAATATCATCAAAATCGTGTGTAAGAGAGAGGGATAACATCCCAAAATATGTATTACGTGAATTGGATTTTGGCTTTTGGATGTAAGCCGTGTCGATTTGGTTGTGTTATCGGTCAACGTTTCGTCACACATTGCAGTGGACATGTTTAGAGCTCTTCTTACACCAAAAAGCCAAAATCCATGCATGTAACAATATGTAATATTATGTAACAAGTTTTTAGAATTGAACAGTTTATATTATTTTCTAAATAATAAATCACTAATAACTTGTTTCGACTTCGTAACGGCTTTATAGAATCTTATTTCACAAATCTCTACAATCTCACTTGAGGTTTCAAATACGTACAAATTAAATCTGTATAATTGAACTATATTCTGCAGTCTGAGTAGTTTCCTTAATACTCCGTTAATCTCCGTTTCTTCAGTTAAGCTAGAACAATCTGTCACTCACAGCTAGCTATTTGCTACAGGTCATGTCACTTACTTATCAGATAAAGTATTGATTACGGGTACCGATCAAAATCCCGACAATTCAAAACCCCGAAGAATCAAAATCCCTCACTTTTATTTTCAGATCAAGGTAAAATGGCAGTTTTTAATAATTGAATAGCGCAATCAAAATAGTAAAATAAATAATAAGTATAAGCATTAGAAGTCATATATGGTTAAAAAATAACTCATTACAAGTCATTACGATTTATAAACACGAGTTATTTCAATTTTTTTTATAAACTATTCTAGCGACAGTGTTCGTTATAATTTTCAGTGAAAGTACCTAATAACTAAAAGCTACATTCTGGATTTTTTTAAAATTTTTTGCATCGATAGTTTAGAAAGTAGAAAGGAGAGCACTCTGATAACCACATTGAAAAGCAAATATATCGTGACTAAAGGGTTAAAATCAAAAAGTCAGATAACATTTTTTGTTGCATTTTAGACCTACTCAATGGGGTAAGTGAAAAAAATGTTAGTAAAATTTTCAGTCTAATTTGTAGACGTATTTATTAGTATTTAAAAATGCTTTTCACCCCTTCAATGGCTGTTTAGGCACGCATAAAAAATACTGAAATACATGTTTCATTATTTTTATTGTAGAATATGCATGCTAAGTTTCAAGTAAATCCGATCAAAAAAATATTTTTTACCCACACAAACTATTCCACCCCCTTTTACTACCGTACGGGTTGAATTTCGAAAAAAAATTATCTCATATTCTTTTGCGTTTCATGCAAATGTTAAAATTTGATTAGTGTATCATGAGATAAAGAAGGTTAAAGCTCTCATTTATAAAATAATATAAAATTTTCCCCAGATATTTGAATACATCTACATATAATTAAAATCAGATATATTCGTGTATAATTTGGAAATTATAAAATATGCAGGTATTTTAAATATTACGATGAAGTTTAAATTTTATTAAATATTTATATATCTTAACTGTCTTCATTTATTCAACCATTATTCACTTTTATAACCAACGTGAATGAAGAAATATATTCTTATCTTTAAAACTCTTTATTTTTTTTACTTCTCAACTGCCATAAAATTATAAAAATGCATTTATAGAAACATAACATAAATTTCAATTATCTTTTTTTAAATCACTTTTTTAAATACACCTACTACGAAAATGTATGATAAAAGTGTATTTTTAGAATAAGTATATACATTTCTAAACGTAAATGCCATAAGTTACAAAAAATAACACGTATAAAAATATTAACTTTTGTGTTTTATTAGTTTTTCTGTTAAATAAATTTGCTTCTTTCAAGCTTATATTTAATGTGATACAGATTTTTATCTCAGAATCATCGTATATTTGAAAAAATGTCTAGACCAAAAAATATACGGTTGTGGTTAACATTCTTAAGTAAAAAATTTTGTAGGATAAAAAGATCTAAAATAATTCAACTATATTTTTCAAAAAAGCTAGTTAAGGTTATTAGTTGTGAACTAGCCATATTTTTTCAATAAAAAAAAGATTTGATTTCGTAAAATTTAGTTTTTCAATTTATATGCAGAGCATGTATATATAATGGATTTTTTTACTTTGTAAATAATTAAGTAAAAGTAAAAAATTAATTATAATTTGGTGACCGCAGTATATTTCATATAAGATTGTGCAGCAGCGAATAGAAAGATTATACATGCACAATGTACATATGTATATATTATTATGTATGTATATATTCCCAACTCACTATCTCTTTCCCACAGTACATATAGACTATATCGCCGACTCTAGTTGTTGCACTCGCACACGTTGTTTACTTGTAAGTCGCACTCTATTACTTTTACAGATGATTTGTTCACTCGTCTTTACAAACATGCTGTCATGGCAGTGTTGAATTTCAAGTTTTTCATTATTTTGAATAAACTTGGTTCTGAAACTACACGTGAATGTATGTGTTTTATAATTTTTATAGTATTTAAAAGGGTTGAAGTGTTTAAAACGTCTCTGTGTACAATTTCAATATATAGAGTACTTCCGGCAAGTTCTGTCATTTACCGTATATTAAAAACTCTATTTTTAATACCCAATTACTCAAAATCTATTCGTCCAATATTTAAAAAAAAATAGTGAAATATATAAGCTATCCATAAATAACATATTCAAATTTTAGACTTTTATCGATACATTACTCTTACGATTGAATAACCTTAATAATACAAGTATTTTGTTTTAAAACATTTTACCCCCCCCCCCTCCCTGGTATCGTTATTGTATCACGCTTTTCACAGATTTATGACAGCGAGTTGAGCATACTACCCAACCAACATACGCTCATTTGTTTTTACCGTTTCGTTTGTTTTACTAAGTAAACAGTATTACCTTTGTTAAAGAAAACTACGCTTGGTTTTTAATTGATCATTTAAATTTATTTTGATACACATGTCATTTGTTTTTTTTTTTAATATGACTTATGAGTATCGTATAACAAAGTTAAATTTTTATTTATTTTGTTTATTTGTTGTCTGCTGAAAACACGGTTCGGATGATTTTTCTATTTTCCACTAGATATTTATTGTTTTATAATTTATTATACTAGTAATAAATCTCTATAGAAACATTTTATGTTTGCAGATTACGGAGTGAAAATATAGATTTATTGCAATTATTTTTACAAAAAAATGTTGATTGTGTTGAAAGCAAGGATTTTTTGTATGAAGCATTTTTTCATTGATTCAAAAGTCGAATTTATTTATATTCACGGATAAGTTAGTAAGTAAGGGAATGGCGGTAAATGTGGCGCACCTAAGAATAATATAAAATAAAAAATAAAATATGAAAAAAATGGAAAATTTTTTCAGTAGTTCGAATATTAGCAATATAACTCATAATCTGACAATATTTGTTTTGTATTTTTTGTTAATTTAATATATTAATTCATCACAATTGTCAAACGCTAGTGTGCGCTACAAAGTTTTATGGTTTCGAGGGCGCTTAATATTGACACGGGGAGATCTTAGAACAATCCCCTTGATGGGTTTTTAGGTTCAACTTTTCTTTTTCAAATTTAAACCTTGAGAAAAATGCCTAAATATAAGTACTTTTTGCTTCTACCAAATATTTTTAAAAACTAATAGTTTTCGAGTAAAAAATTATTGAAAATCCAGAAATTCAAAAAAAAAATTCAAACAAATGTTTATTTTTTTCGTAATTTACGAATCTGCAATAAAAAATATAGGTTTAGATTTGAAAAAGAAAAGTCGAACCTAAAAACCCATCAAGGGGATTTTTCTAAGGTCACTCCATAATGTCAATATTTAGCGCCTTCGAAACCATAAAAGTTTTGTCGGAAATATTTTTTCTGAAAACTAAAAAACACCCGGTATATCAGTGATGGCAGCGGTATAACAGTCTAGAATCCAAGAAAAATTATGACAACTAAAGCTCGACTCATATTGATACTAAAAATGTGTGTTAGATTATGTAATTACAAGCTTTTATTTGATTAATTGTGTCAAAATAAAATGTAAATGACTAAAGTTTTAAATAAAATGGTCATTATGCAATGTTTACATTAAAGCCAGATATTTAGCTTAATAAATGTTGACAGAATAAACAAGGCATTAAACGATAATGACTTAAATGGTTGAAGCGCAAATGTTTCAAGTAGACACTTTAATTCATCCATAAATATATTCACCCCTTTCAAAACTTTCCTTTATTTACAACACACTTCCATCGACTCAACTTTAAAACGCCTGTCTCATATTCGGTAATGTGCTAAACAAGAAAATGTATTTCCTCAGGTGCGGGTTTTCATTACTCTATAGGTACTAATTATTCCGCGTCCACACTTAATGTACACCTCACTTAAACCCTTCCCTTCCTTAGATGTTTGTATTAAACAAATGTTTCTTGAAATAATAGAAATAACGATTTTATTCCGGTTCTAGTTCCGGCCGGATTTTGCCGCAATTTTTAAATTTTTTTATTACTTTTTGTTAAGAAATTTATTATAATATACGAAATTTTTGTTTAAAAAAATCAAACATAATAATTATGAAATAATAATATTTTATCCTTAAAAGGTTCTTAGGTATATTTTATTAGATTTTTGTGGGGGGCTCCGTCTCTGCCCCCCTTCCATCAAAAAACACCATTAGTTACATAGGAATATTTTATTAGATCTTTTTTGGTGGTGCCCCCTATGCATGTCTTTAATGCAATAAGTTACTAAGGAATATTTTATTAGATCTAGTACGTTAGGCTCCACCCTCTTGCCTCTCATTACATAAGAAATATTTAGATCTAATGCGGGGGAAATTTTATAGAATCTTTTTTTTAGAGCATTCAATTTCCAATAATATAGGTCTACAACGTTTATTATAAAATATTCCCTTACAAAGTTTTATTTCAATTTGCTTTAAAAAATCTTCATTTGTTTTTTTACAATCGCTATTTACTTTGACATATAAAATGTCATTTTGACGTTTGTATAACATAAATTTGAAATTGTCAAAAAATTAAGTTATACAAAAAATATTCAGACGTGTATTAAGAAAAATGTCGATAAATTTTTGGTAAAGAAGCAGATTTTTCTACTCTCGTTGTAAATTACAATTCCAGTTGCAATCGCTACAATACGAGTATTAAAGACAATTTAAATGAATATATTATATGAATATCGCTACATACACTACTTCACATTGCAAATATTCATTTACACTTATCCTCATGTGGATCATGTAGATGCACCCGTACATGCTTTACGATTAGAAACGTGTCGACGGTGATCTTAACTGTTGTACGGGTATTAAGTTTTAACGTTGCAGACTATAGCATAGCCCGCACACAAATCTCCCAGTTTTATGTGGTATCTGTTTCATGTAGGTCTCTTAAATCTTACTGTTACTGTTGTTCCACAGCGTACCAATCTCGTAAACTAAAATTGGTAAACTTTGTTTGTGTTATTGTCTGAAGTGTGAAGGAATTAATGTACTTAAGTCTTTATTTTAATCTATTTATTTATCTAATGCAATGGTTCTTAACCTTTCCGAAGTCACGGAACACTTTTGATTGTAGAAGGTCTTTAAACAAACAATATACATATGCAGAACATATTTTTTTTATTAAAAACTAAAGCTAACGCCGTAATTTCCAGTCAAATATAAAAAAGCCTAATCAACATACTTCGTAAAAAAATAACTCTCGTAAAAATTTTAAATTAAAATTTAATGTGATATTTGAGCTTATCGGCTTTTGCAGATATTATATAGAAATGCCGGGCCTAATATGTGATCATTTTTTTATCAATATTCCCTTTCACGTTTTTTATTTTTAATGTTCGTAAATGTTGAAAAACCCAGTTCACACAAATATAATGTTGAAAACTGTAGCTTTTGATTGTAAAATTTTCTTCTTTTATGGAAAGGATTGGGTACTCGGTTTGCACAAAAATCCAAAATTATTCAAAGCCAGCTCAGAAATTAAAATTAGTGATTCGACATAGGTATTAACTGCAGCAAATGGATTTTGAATCCAATCGTAATTTTCTGTATTTAGAGAAGGAAAGTAATGTACAATATTTTCTTCTAATAATGATCTAATGATTTATTGCACTGTGAAATGACTGAAATAAGATTAAACACAGCTCCTTAAATTAATTGTAAGTGGTAGGGATGAAAATCGGGATAGGTAGCTCTGGTTCGATTGTAAATTGTTTTTATTATTTCACGACGCGTAACATCGGTTAAGAACCACTGATCTAATGTTACATCAGACTACAGCGCCCTCGTCCAGCTTTGGTCTTCCTGTCGATTTTCACCCACTCTTTCATGTTAGAGGTTTTCTGTCTTCAACTTTTCACTCCCAGTTTTAGTCAAATTTAAGGATTTTTTTAAGTTTAATTAAGACTCATAGCTACATTTCGAATGATATTTGGTTGAAGTATTTAATTTAAAATATATATATACGAATTTGAATATTTGCATATCGAAAAAAACAAGAGCAAACAGAATTTTTTTGTCGGTCAGTGTAATAGAACTAATTGTGCCAATGCGACGCGGTTCATTCTCAGTATTGAATGTCTACTGTATTAAACAAAAAATACACGATAATATTTTTATGTGTTATGTCATTCATTATTAATAAGTCACACAATCTCACAAAATACATAATAAAAATAAAGAAATATAATACAGCATGATGGAGTATAATGCATCTCTACATACATATATGTATATATATATATTGAAATACTATGTTTACGTACTAGACAATTGAATTACGTGGAAAACATAACATAAAATAAAACTAATTAATTTCGGTACCCTATTATTCTCTTGAACGGTTCGCTCACACAGCAAGTGTTTTTTTCTCTTCATCGTATATTCTGGACGCGTATGAAAACCACAATAAAAGTTTTCAAAGAACACCGAACGAATATTTACGTGTTTCCTTTATTTTTCTACAGTGGCTACAAAACTATGCTATATTAAATACATTGCATGTTGTGTTTAGGTATTTTTATATATCGATTTTCTGTATTTGCTTTTTTTTGTTCAAGTCAAGAATACAAACATATATTTTACAGGTCAACATCATTTTTTGGTGTAGAGACCTGAATAACGATCCTGAAGGTTTTATGGCGTACTGATATCGAATATGTTTCCTAAATCACTTAATTAGTTCAGGTTCTCGAAATATCCTAATCTAAAAGTGCCCAAAATGACTATTTTGGACATATTTATGAATATATATAATAGTACTGGGTGGACATTTCAGAAACTCGATGTTTGCGTGCTAGCGTAAATTTAATCAATAATTTAATTAATACATAATCAGATATCTCGACACAAAGAGCAGCTACCATACGGATTTTGGTCTCAAATTATAGATCTCGAATAGATCTACGAGTTACAAGTACAAATTAAAACATTTAAAAAGTTTTACTGAGTGAAAAATATATTATAAAAAAAATCGTATTTCCACGATTTTACTTGTAAATATTGATTAAATGAATTGAAAAAAATATATATAAGAATAAATTTTCGACTTAGTAAGGTTTTTTTTTGATTTAAGTTTTTAAATTTAATAATAAATATTAATTAATTGTTTTAATTTTATTACTGGCAGCATTTGATGTCCATTTTACAAATATTCAAACGTTTTTGTGTAATAACAATGTATCAAACCAGGAGTTTCAGATTTATTTAACCCCACTTCAACGTATTCACGTCAATCCCTAGTGATGTAAAAGTGAAAAGTTATTTTCAAAATTTTCGGTGGTTAAGATATCTTGAGAAGTAATATCAATTGCTTAAATTTCGACAATAAGAGACTTCATTTATAACTAGTTTAATCTCTTCTCGTGTGAAGTCAATATAAAACTATACATATATTTTTTCGAATCACTGGTGAAACATTGAATGAAAAAAAAATCAAAAAAACTAGCACTCTTGTATGTGGAAAAAAATATGATTTTTATGCCCGACACGCACCAAAAACACAGGTGTAACAAAGTTTTCTTTCTCCAATTTACTTTTGCTACATTTAAAAGTTGATGCCTGCTCACGAAACCTTCGTGTATCTTTGACCTTACAAACACAGAATTTGGTAAAATTTGATAAGATTGTAAGAAAGATTCTAGAAGGAATGTAGAACTAAGTTTTGATTAGATTGAAGCAACGACAGATGTAATCTTGAACTTTCAAAAAATACTATTCGCAATATTTATAGTTATTATTAATTAAAAACTTAAAACAATTAAAAATTAAAAGTCACCCAATTTCGTCACCTTATCTATCTCTGAAAATAACCAGTGTCATCTCAAATCAATTTCTGGGACTAAAAAATTTGACGTTTTACGGACATTTTGGTAATTTCGAAGGTGAAAACTCAAATCTACTTTGTGTTTTTAAGAAAAGAAAAAAAAGGTAGAAGGTTGGTTTTTTCATCAAATATTTTTTAATTACAATAATATAAGTATTGTAATTAACAAAAAAAATCTTAATAAGGTAGCGACACCAGTCTTGGTGAGGACCCCAGTAATGGCAAATTTTTAATTAAATGCACTTAATTAGAAATATGTGTTGATATTTTATTACTACCATTTCTGAATATTAATCTATATACATTTAACTGTCTTACAGCGTGATTTGATGACAATATTGTCATATTGCATAAGACCCCCCTCCCCCTTCAAATATATTATTAATTTTTGTCCAGATTCCATTTCAAACTATAGTCCTCTTCGATTAAATGATAATAAAATAGAGTTGATAATAATGTTTGCCTGTATTATTTATAAGAAGCAAGTTCTTCTAAGTACACATGTATTATTAAACTTTGAAATGAGAAGGGTGACGAAGTGTGAAAGTATGTTAATTTCTTACGTAACAATTTGTTGCTTAATACTCTGAAGAAGATAATTTCTGAACAAACATATTCAACCTACCACATTCACCAACTTAGAGCTATATCGATTTAATCAAATTAAATTTCTTTTTTAAAGAAAATAGTTACATTTTCTGTTAATTATTAGTTTTTTAAATCTCGATCTTTATTCGTGCGTACAAAATTCATATCTCAGTAGTAAGAAAATTTATCTATTCACAAAAAATCGTTACTATATTAGGGTCGATCCAGACTATCGAGCCGGTCTATAATAAAGTATAGTGATCTTGAAAAAAATCGAATTCGAGATTTTAATGGAATTACAACTCGATAATCTCGTTCGACCATTATCTCAATGACGTCTATGTGTGTGTCTGTCTGTCTGTGAACGCTCTACAGCCTTAAACGAAAGAAAATTCTATATCCACAGACACTACACACCCTTTCATATGTAACAGGGGGTAAAATATTAATTACTAAAAAAAATTAAAAAATTTCCACCCCCTTGCAATTTCTTAGAGATTGAATTTTCGAGATACGAAGTAGCCTATGCCCGTCCTCGAGATGCAAGCTATTTCACTGCAAAATTTTATCAAGATCGGTTCAGCGGTTTAGCCGTGAAGAGATAACAGATAACAGATAACAGACAGACACACTTTCACATTTATAATATTAGTATGGATTACATCTTTTATTAACTGAATATACGTATGTGATTATGTACATTATTGTAAATATATATGTACTCATATTATTTTAATTCCACCAATCTACTCTCCACTTTTATTACCATAACCATTTCTCTTTTTAGAATATAACGCTAAAAGATTACTAGGTAGGTACATTTAATGTAATATATGAATAGAAGATTTAATTATTCGTAATATAATACGTTAAATGAATCCCATACAATACAACACGGAAATGCCACAAAATGTAACGTGAAAATTAGTAACATTATTTTCTATATATTCATACTCTCGAGTGATAATTATTTCAAAACTTACTTAAACTGACTCTTCCACATAAACTCATTTCCAAGTAAATTTACATATTTAAAACAATTGGAAGATTTCTTAGCATTTCTCATTCTACATAAATCGACAGAGATGTTGAGCCAAATGGCGTCAAATTCATTAAACGTACTTGCCGGAGTTTGTAAAGTTGTTTATATTTCACAAACGTTGCAAAATTCTGAGATGTTTTCTCAGTACCGTATTTACCTTTGCGAAAACATTGATGGTTTGATCAAAATATGAAAGATATCGTTTGGAGATATTTAATTAATTATCATAAACTCAATAATACCTACTTATTTTTCACCGACTTCAAAAAATGGAGGGGTTTTCAATTCAAATGATACGAAATGTTTTATGATCGTTTAAAAATGAGACAAAAAAATTGTTTTCCGATTTCAATATTTTAAATTGATCTTTCCGTTTCAGGTCAAACATTTTAATCAAAAATAGCATTTAATTAATTTACACGCTCAGCTATTAAACTATAATACCTCTACGTCTTATTTTCTTGTATTTTAGTCGATATTTGTATGACTAGTTGAAGTTCACTGCAGGAAATTTCACTAAAAAATTTCGAATTTTTGATTTCGTTAAAAGTATGTTTATTGTATAGAAAATGACGGGAAAAGTTGTTTGTTTCAAACCGCAGGTCTGTATCTCAAACCGTTCTCGAGATATAGCCTCTCAAAGTTTTATTTTTTTCAAAATTTTGAAGAAAAATGGCCCTAACTTTTGAACGCGTAGTCGGAATTGATTTTAGTTGGCGGATTTGGAATCAGCGTGTCAAAATCTATATAATGACATGTATAATACCTTAAAACTCGAAAAAAAAATTTCACGAAAAATCGAAAAAATTCAAAGGGGTATATCTTAAAAAAATGTCGATTTTTGACCAAAATTTTTTTGTCGGATTTTAAAGTATTATACATGTCATTATATAGATTTTGACACGCTGATTTCAAATCCGTCAACTAAAATCAATTCCGACCACGCGTTCAAAAGTTATGGCCTTTTTTCTTCAAAAATTTGAAAAAACTAAAACTTTGAGAGGCTATATCTCGAGAACGGTTTGAGATACAGACCTGCGGTTTGAAACAAACAACTTTTCACGTCATTTTCTATACAATAAACATATTTTTAATGAAATCAAAAATTCGAAATTTTTTAGTGAAATTTCCTGCAGCGAACTTCAACTCGTCATACAAATATCGACTAAAATACAAGAAAATAAGATGTAGAATCATTTAGTCACTATATAAATATTTATATAAGAATTTAAAAAGGTAAAATCAAAAATTCGAAATTATCTAGTTTTTTATTCGCAATTTCAAAGTAATTCGAAAAGTTCAAAAATCGACATCAGTAAACATTCGTATCCGGTTGAAAGATCGTTTTCAAAAATAGGAGGTTTTCTTCCCAGACAAAAATTAATCTTAAATATAAAATTTCACCCTTCTACGATTTGTCATGTTTAAGTTACAGCGCTTACAGACAGATAGACAACCACACAGACATCATGGCAAAAATAGTCAGAATGGATTCAGGGAAAGCCAAATTCCATCAAAATCTGGATTTCGAAAAAAATCGGCTTCATATTACTTATACCAAGCTTGTCCAACCCGCGGCCCTCGAGGACCCTTGGTGCGGCCCGCGAGCATAATTTAAAAAAATAAAAAAATTAATGATAATAAATGTACATAAAAAATAGTATCTACGACTAAGAAAAAAAAGGTCTTCCCAATTTAACTCTCTATCTATATATGTATCTATTTATATATTATATTTATAATAAAATTAGTTTTATATTATAACCTGCGGCCCTTAGTAAACCAAATTAAATAAAATTTTTGCTATGCGGCCCGCAAGCTTCAAAAGGTTGGACACCTATGACTTATACTACATGTATCTTTTATATACATGGGGTATAGAAAGTAAAAATGGTGGTGGACTACATCAAAATATAGCTATCATTAAATTGCTTTACAGTTTACATCATTTTAATTTATAGTAAATGAAATCATTATATCAACTATCAAGATAATTTTATATACAGGGTGGCACAATAGTAATGAAGAGGTTTAAAAGAATTATTATTGTTTTTTTTTTTAATTTGCATTTTTTTTTTTTTTAATAGCAAACTTCAATATTGGAATTTATTTTCAACTATACAATGTATCGTATTTTCATAAATTCAGAAATCGAATTTACAGACCCTGATTTTTTCCTTTGGAATATCTTTAAGAGTGTAAATTAACAAACCAACAATCACTGATAGTCGAAAGGGAATATTTGAACTAAATTATAAACACTTACAATAGATATTCTGAAAGGCGGCGCCATGGAATATGCACTTGACAGGGCCCAACTTTGTGTGTCTGAAAATAAAATAATTATTTTGAAAAAAAAATATAATATAAAATTACAGTAATTTTTTTTTATCTCCAAAGACTTGTATAAGCATGTACAATTTGATAAATAAAGATACAATTAATTAATTTCAAGAGAACAGAGTGTTTGATATGTACTTTTTTGTCTTAAATTTTTTTAAGTGTGTTAATTTTAGCTATTTTTTAGGGTATTTGATTTATTTCAGATATATGTAAATATTTTTTTATTTTGTTAACATTACGACAAACTAGTAAATCAATTTTTTCTTGTTAATTTTAAGTATGATCCAAATTTTTGAAGTTGCAAAAACTTTTTATAACTTTATAAAAATCATTTTGATATTTGATTGTTCTCAATTACTAAAGAAGCACTTTTCGAGAGTAAATGTCAGATTATTCATTTTAATGCGTACGTATTTGTTTCTACCATAGCCCGAATAAAATTGCAGACTCTTCTCGTTTCAACGCAATTTTTGTTTTTTCAATAACTGCAGCCATTTGAAAATGACAGCTGATTAGTTCCAACACCTTTCCGTGGGAGAAATTGTACTAGGAGAGCATATATTTGCATATATATAAAGAACGTTGATTTTCTCCATGCACCGTAATTTACTTATAGATATAGATGTGCTAAATTGCTGTCATTATCCAATTCCACAGTATATAGTAAGTTATATGGAAGAATTAAAAATAATAAACCAGAAATAAAACATAGCATTTATAATAACAAATTAAGCTATGTTTGTTTACTCTGTCAATTAAGTCTGACATGAATAATTTTAGATGTACAAAATGTTCCAATGCCTCTCTGTACTGCTAAATGATATTTTCGGTAGGCGTATTCTCATCTTTCAAAGCATTTTGAGTGCTTTATTTGATTGTGTAATCACATCTACATTTAAATACGATATTAAGACATTATTAAAGTTCTACGCAAATTCAAATATACCTCCACAATCTAACATAATGATTTCTGTTCAGTCTCACATTGAAATATGTTATCAAGCATATTCATTCAAAAACTTCCCACACAAGTTTTATATCCCAGTTTTAATAATGATAATAATAACTGTAACTTCATATAGCAATTCAATTTCATAGATCCAGTACCATAACGAGGAATATTTGCACCCCAGACAATTGTGTAGATGATGTTTGTAAAATAGTAACGTCATAGGAATAATGATATTCACAATAAAAATATATTTATAGAATACTAGCTGTTACCCGCGACTTCCTTCACGTGGAATTCAGGTTAGTGAAAACAACACCATGAAGTTAGTTAGGTTAGGTAAATAATACAGATTGAAAATACAAATTTTAGTCAATAAAACAGGTTTTTAGTTGAATTTCAAATTGATTTGGCAAACCAAAAACTATTTATTTTTGCCGCTTGGTGGCGCTAGGCTGTTGAACGATGCGAGGAGAAGTAAAAAGCGAGAGGGGAATTCATGTGTTTATGTTAACTTTAATTTACCTGCCTTAACGGTAACATAAACACATATTTTTATTGTGCACATCCTTTTGAATGATATAAGTTTCATTCACCTCCTTTTATAATAAATACGAAAAAAAACATACGACAATTTTCGATGTTCACGTATTAATATATAGATTACCTAGCTTTAAATATGCAGTTGTGCACAGCTGTACAGGAGTTTGAAAGCAGATAACTGGACCAATGCGTAGCTATACACAGCGGTACTAGCCAGGGTGAGATCCCGAGGGAGCATAGTTTTTCTTAGTTTCTCTGAAGTTTCTATACAACTATATGGTACATCTAGTCGGAGGTATGGGTACCTAGGAGTGAAGTGATGCTTTTCTAATTTTGGCGTGATCGAGGTCTACATCTGGGTGCGATAAAACAACCCTTCTGGAAACTTCCATTTCGCAAAGATTGTAAGATCCGAATGGTTCACATCTGGCTATATTGTTTTGTGAAAAGAATTCTTTTAAAAATTTACGAACAAAATACAAAAAAAAATCGTTTCTTAGTGGGTGGTTACGTCATAAAAGGAAGACCCTTGAAATTTCACGTTTCTAGGACCAGGTGTTTGGGTTGTACGTTGATGAGTAAGTGAATGAGTGAGTGATTGAAGGAGAAATTCTTTTATATACAAAATATATAGTTTTATATTCAGGTTGAAGAAAAATGCGGATTATTAGTGTCTAAATATAAAAGGTAAAACGAAAATATTTTCTAATAAAAAACTGGCAAGAATTAATGTTGCTGTATGTAAAAACAATTTACTATGAGAAATGACATCTCGCAACATAGAATTTCATTTCACACGTTGGGGATTTCGCCGTTCGTGCGCTATATCGCAAACCTACAGAGATGCCTTTTTGTAAGATTTCATTTAATTAAAAATATCATTCAAATGGAGTGTACCATTATTATTGTGCGAGACAACACGGCAAAAGAAAATAATTATTCTTTATTAAAATAGGAAATTCAATTTAATGTTACTAACTAAACTTCCTAATAATAATAATTTTAGACAAAGAAATGTAATTTATTTTACTACTTATTTCATTTTTTCTTTTATGACTTAATATAAAATACTATACATTTTATAGTTTTCTATCATAAACACAGTAATCCCTCCATTTACGCAAAAGTAATAGAAAGCCGTGTAAAAAAAGTAGGTATATGTCCCATATTCTCAAATATTTTATTCTTGATGAGATATATTTTGCTTGATATCATACTTTTTGATCAGATCTTTATTTTAATTATAAATACATATATACAAAATATTTTATAGTTTATATACTTATTTAAAATCATACTATATCTTACAACGTACCACACGAATATCAAATTTATTATTTTTTACGTTATTTTTTTGACAATAATCTGCTTTCACCTTTTACCGACTCTTAAAGCCAATTTAAGTCGCCCAATCCTATTTTTTCGGTACTTACGATGTGACATTTTCAACCTTATATAATACTTTACGTGGAAGTTTACCCTTTTTTGATCAAACAACATTCTCTTACATATTATATGGACATGTATATGTTAAAATACACATTAAAATTAATAAAACCAGTAGTATTTTATTGAAATCTACGTTATCTATGCAGTTATTTACATAATTCACTCATATTTAACTCCCTCTTTTGAATATTATACCCAATATTTATTAATAGAATATATCTGTACCTACATTAAAAGAACAATTTAATATATTATTTATTTTTAAAAGGTTCACGTGATATCCGATGATGTTTGTCTTAATATTTTTGAATATGTTGTAAGTGATTCTGACCTTTAGGGGGGCTGACGACTTCTGAAGTCCATAGTATAATGTATATTAAAAACTGTTTAAAAATAATATGCAAGGGGATGGTTTAATATTACTTGGCCATTAAAGATTTATATACTTTGACGTACCAACCCTATTTTCAGAATTTTGTTTGAAGGATTGGAAAGGATTATTAGGAAGCCAATCAAATATACATATTATATACATTTGTCTTTAAAAGCATACATAAGTAGATTTTTTGTTAAAAAATATTTTTTAATGGTAGATATACTGGTACAATATGGTTTCCCTCAAATTTGCACCATGCAATGAGGAAAATTTAACAAGATGAAGTTAGGTTAGGTTAGGTGTGCATATATCTTGTACATATATTCACTCGTGTAGATAATACAGATTTCTGTTATGATAATCCGTAAAAAAATTACATTTGCTCGATAGATGTCAAGCAATATTCAGTCACGCCAAAGAAGTATTTAAATATAAATGATATATATTCGTTACATTACATAGGTATATTGTTCAACATATAACCGTTTCAGCAGCATAGGTAAGTATAGCAAAAGAGCGCACTGGCGATAAAAATTTTTCCGACTTGATTTACTAGTTAGTCTTTATGTTAACGTAAAAAAATATATACTAAAACCTGCGCAAACAACATATATATATGAATTAAAAAAAAAACACGTAAATCGGATAAATGGTTCTCGAGTGTATAACACTTCGACTTTAAAGTGAAAATTTGCCTACCAGGATATAATAATAGTTCTCATCTCAAAATCCACATAGATCGTATGCATACCTACATGTAATTTAAATCTTGTAGCTTGTGTCCACATTATAATGTATGTACTACATGCAGACAAAGTTAGAGGTTTGTCGAGAATGCACGCTGGTGTTGCAGTGAAAGGTCTCTCGTAGACTGGAATGATTAATAGGGATCACTTTGTACGGGTAATAACTAAAGTGGAAATGCTGTGATCCGGCCAGGAAAAGTTGGACCGTTATATAAGGTAAAGTCGTCAAATACCCTCCTCTCTTTTAAAATCGTATGTATTTTTCATATTTGCAGAGATATATCAAAAATAAAAAAGCAGAATTATCAAAGATTTATATCTTTAGTTAATTTGAAAAATCAGTCCCAAAGCAGGCAAAACATATAAATTTAGGATCCGGATTTTCTTCGTTGTTTATGGCTCTACTTGAAAATAAAATAAATTTATTGAAAAAAAAATAATAATAACAAAAAGTGTTACAAACGATTAAACGGTATCTATACCAATTATTCCTAATATCGTCCCCGGGACTTTATTAAGATTTTTCTCTCAAATTTGAAAATTAATGCATAATCTCAAACTTTACTGCATCGTCATTCATCATTATAAATAACAAAATATATATTAAAATTTTATGTTTATTACAATGTAACATATATATATATACCTAACATTATTCTTATTAAAAGATATCTGATGAAAAAAATCACCTTGTACTTTTTTTTTCTTAAAAACGCAAAGTACATTTGAGCTATCACCTTCGAAATTACCAAAATGGCCGTGAAAGGTCAAATATTTTTATTTCCAGATATTGATTTGAGAGGACACTGGTTATTTTCGGAGATAAACAAGGGGACGAAATTTGGTGACTTTACCTTATATGTATATGTTCATACGAGTACGCTTGTTGTTATCTTGATTGCCATGTGGCAGGTAACATGCAAAGTTATAATGTCTACGTGTGTAGGCCGGATTTAGGATAAAATTCACCCGGGTATGATAATTTTATATGATTTGTGTGCGTTATATAAATCATTGTGTTGTTATGTTTGCTAATATTTAATGTTAGGAGGTTGGTAAGTATTAGGTGTGAGTTCTTTCAGTAGAATCTATTTTTCGTTTTTGTGAATTGTTTTCTTCAGTTTGATAATATTAGCCTTTCATAACCCAAAGTGATTTATTGTTTTGGATTTCGGTTTTTGATAATATTTCATCCGTTTATTTGAATATTTTTTTACCTCATATTTTCTTTTCTACAAAGTAGTTTTTGTTTCTGAATGTAGAGGTGGTGGTATAATTTTATAGGATACACAAACACTGAATATAAATGTTGCAGATTTAGTAGTTCAAGTTTGTTTTGGCTAGCGAGTAAAGCCAAATGAGTATTAAGGGGGTGCCCTATAGATTTTAATTATCAGTGAGTCAGTCTGTTAGTATCAAAATATGCATTGAGTTAGAAACTTGAATTTTTTACTAGGACTATGAGGCTATAGACCTTAGTATTTGATATAAGAAGAAAGGTCTTGACGGTCAGACAGACGGACTACAAAAAGGTCCGAAGGTTCCTTTTTTCATTGTGAGATTCGAAACCCTTAAAACACTACGAATTAATGCATGAACAATGTTGTTGTATCATGTTCATTTAACATGATAAAAAATAATTTGTAGTTACATTTTCAAAAACAAATGTCATTTTGAAATATATAATAAAGAGACAAACGCATATTGTCGCGAAACAAGTTATTTTTAACGAGTTTGGACGTTAATTCGCTAACAAGTTTTATTGAATAACACGGAACGTGTGCATTCACTGAAACTATTAATTGGTAGTGTGGCCCGTTAATGCGATAATCCGTTCAACTTTCCGTAATTAAAACGTGACTGTTTTTGTTATGTGGACAAAATACGTATATTCCCCGTATATTGTTGATTGATGTTGTCTATATTAATACATTGAAACATGCGTTCAATAATTTGTTGGTGTTTTTAATAATGATATTGTGTTAATTGAAAGTTGATTAATTTATTATGTGTATGGTTCAGATATAAAAGCGATTAATTCACGAATACATACAGAACAACCTCGTTGGGATTTGACTATCAGTACAATTACTTATATATTTCCCCTGTACTCCCACATTTTAGTATTTACTTGATAAAACCCCATTCCATATCAATGTACAGCCCAAACCCCTAGTCCTAGAAACGTGAAAATGTCTTCCTTTTATGACGTAACCACCCACTAAGAAAGGATTTTTCGAAATTTTGCATTTTTTAACTAAGATCTGAGATATTTACGATTTTGTATAAGTTATGAATAAGAATAAACAAAAAATAATTTAATGTTTCATCCCCTGTCATGTATGGACGGTTGTAATTAGTTTCATTCGATCCGGCAGAAAAAATACTACTACCCTATCTCGCATAAGAACCAAGATATTTACGATTTTGTATAATGAATAAAAAACAAACAAACAATAATTTAATATATCACCCCGTGCCACGTTGTAATTAGTTTCATTCGATCCGGCGGAAAAAATACTATAGGAACATCGATATTTACGATTTTGTATATATGTATGTATATTAGGGTGATTCATTTCCGCAAAGTTTTTTATTTTTGAAGTGCTCAAGCACAGTGTTAATCTAAATGTAGAAAAAAAAATTCTCACCAAAGAGCTCTTAATTCCGATTTTAAGTACTTACTATTTAAATTTGAATTTTTCCCATTTAAAATGCATGTAAAAAGTAAATTTTTCTTTCAAAGTTATAATGCTTAGCCGCTTTTTACGATATCGCAAAACGCTTTATCAGGTCTTGTAGAGGATTCCTTGCTCTTCAAAATTGCTCATGGGTTTTTCGATATTGGTCGTACTAGTTCACCTGCCAGAACTATCGTTTTTTTACACTTCCAGCTATAAAAATGGCTGTAACTCATGAGATATTGGTCAGAGCAATTTGAACCTAGGACTTTTTTTAAAGAGAATAAAATTTCCTTTAAAAATAGGTATTTTTTTTCTCCCTACTAGTAGCGGTTCGCTCTGAAAAATGAAAAAAACGGTACTTTTTTCAAAAATTTTACTTTGATAGTTCTGGCAGGTGAACTAGTACGACCAATATCGAAAAACCCATGAGCAATTTTGAAGAGCAAGGAATCCTCTACAAGACCTGATAAAGCGTTTTGCGATATCGTAAAAAGCGGCTAAGCATTATAACTTTGAAAGAAAAATTTACTTTTTACATGCATTTTAAATGGGAAAAATTCAAATTTAAATAGTAAGTACTTAAAATCGGAATTGAGAGCTCAAATTTGGTGAGAATTTTTTTTTCTACATGTAGATTAACACTGTGCTTGAGCACTTCAAAAATAAAAAAAACTTTGCGGAAATGAATCACCCTAAATGTATATATTATAATGAATAAAAAGGAAAAAAAAAATATTTCATCTCCTGTCTTAAAATATTATTTATGCTACCAACATAAAAAAATTATACAACACGGGCAAAGCCGCGGGCAGGTTAGCTAGTCAAATATAAATTTGTTAAAAAGTTACAAAATTTACGTCGATAAAACGTAATATATGTTTTTTCTTTATTTTTAGAACCAGTTTCATCGATTTTTACTAACATGTTCTGCTTTCCGCTATTGGCTCGGACAAAACGAACGAGTTACATGTCACTACAAACTATGCATTTATCTTTTGACACTTCAAATATACGACCCACCGTTTAATTATTTTTTGTGAAATAAGCGATATTTTTATAAAAATTCACTGCATAATTTATACCCTCATAAATTTCTCCTCTTTCACGAGATTTTTATAAAACTACGAAATTTTATCAACTTCGTTCATTTTGCTCTGTTGATTAAATTAGATTTTTAAAATAGAATACTAATTAGATTCATACATTTATTTATAAAAAAATGTAAAAAAAATCATTAATATTTTAATATACATATCATATCATTTTTGTACATTAAATCTTGTTAAAAATGAATGTTGATATAAATAATTTTTTTTAAATTGCACCAAAGTCCTATTTATACCTATTTAAAAAATAATATGGATTCTAAATAGACCTATTATAAGTTGTTTTGGCTTCTGAAAGACTCATGTTACGTGTAAAAAGATTTTACACATTTAACTAGCATCTATAAATTTTTTAAAGTAAAAACTAAAAAAACAATATTAGTGATAAATAAAAAAAAATTATACATATACGGTAGTAGAAGGTAACTTTTTTAAAAACATACATAAAATAAAAAAGACAATACGTCATATACTGTTGATAGTTAAGTTTTTTATTATGTACTCGTATGCATTTACGAGTAGCTGTATTTATGCATAGAATTTATATGAGAAAATTTCATGCATTTAAATAAAGCATTATAATAAATTCTAATATTCTATAAAGAAGATCCAATTTTCTGGTAACTGATATATAAATTGAACAAACCAGCGGTAAGAAACAAATAAAATTGTAAATATATATAATATACGTACATATGTACATATTTATATTGTGTATTACATTATAATTTAACTCATAGCATTACAGTCTGAACTTTTTATGATGTTTTCAAAAAAATATATTTTCATGAAATTTTACATCACTAGGTATATGTAATATTTTCTTAAACTTGGAGTCTGATTATCAGAAAAGCAATCATTTAAAAGGCAATTATGGTGCCGTTTTTAAGTCGTTTTTGTTTCCTCGCAATATCGAAGATACGAGAAGCTATGTGATATTTTTTCTTGAAATATAGTCAATTTAACGAAATCGTATTATCACTAAACAAAAACTGTAAATTAACTATTCTTATTCTACAAATAAAACAATTCAAAATGGATAAATCTGGTTTTCATGTTACATTTAATAATATCTGAATGAATTTCAGTAAATTCAAATTATCTTACAGAAAACAGCAGGATCTCTAGTCTAGATACAGAACAAATAAATTGAAATATATGACAAGATTTTCATTGAATATTTCTTTAACAAAACTAATGAAATTTTCGTGAGACATTCATATCCTTAAACCTATCATCCTCTACATAAATAAATAAATAACGTTAGCACATGTCGTATACACTAAGTGTATGTAATAAGTTTCCGTTTTCCTGGTAAACATGCCAAGACCACTCTTGTTTTCACATGAATGTAAATTACGTCGTAACTCCTCCGAAAAGTCATGCGTTTTGTTTCCCGTTGTTCTAAATCAATAAAAAAAACCATACTATATAAACGTTTTTTTCGTGTGTAATTTATATCGTTTTAGACTAACGGTCCGAAGAAAAAACCACATAGAAAACATGCACAAATACATGAAACGTTTGATAATCGATAGAACAAATATATATTTACATTAGGGTGTCCGTACAAATTGAAATATTAACCGTAACTAGAGGCTTTGGGACCCAGGAGCAACAAGTGACCGAAGAGCCCTCATTAATGCAAAATATAAAAATTGAAGACCTTTTTTTTGTTGCTACCTCAATCCTCAATTTTTCGTTTGTTACTAATTTTAATGACCTTTGCTTTTTTTTGTTTCTCAATCTTATCGTCTCCAATTTTTCGCTGCTGCGGGGGCGTCTGTTCCACCGATGGTAATACAGGCAAACAACGTGTGCGAGTGCAACAACTAGAGTCGGCGAGGCCATAATATATATTAAAGATAAAGCGATGTATGTACAATATTGTACATGTGTTTTGCATATAAATAAAAAACAACATTTTTCAAAATCAAATCTTTTTATAATAACCTTAATTATTTAAAATAATTTAATAAATTTAAACAATAAACATAAAGGCAATGTTAATGTTTATTTAGAATTTCGCAAATATGTAGGTATTTATAGTATTGTGTATAAGGAAGCAACGAGGTAACGATCCGAATATGTGGTATAGAGACATTGGCGTTCCACAATTGAATTCCATCACGACTGTACATGGCGTCCTGCAGCCGCCGTTAAGGGGTTTTTGTAGGAATGTTTATAAGATGAAAAAATCTATCATATGTGTAAACTATGTATTCTAAATAACCGCGCGTGTATGGTATTTAGAGCACTTGTGTTTATAGTCATAGACGCCGATAATTTTATGATATTTTCAAGGAGGGGGTAATTTTTGGAATACGTATGGTACATTTATAGTAAATAGTAGACCAATAATAAAAAAAAACCGAGTTATAAAAATATTAATTTAAGTTTTTTGTGCTATTTGAGGTGGGGAAATGAGTTAATAAAAAAAAATTATTCAAACCCGGCTAGTGGGGTATCAAATGAAAGCTAACGCATAAGGGAGTTTTAACAAAGATCCTTAATATCTATTAATTAAAAAACACGTAAATTGGATAAGTGGTTCTCGAGTTAGCGCACTAACGGACAGACAGACAGACGTTGAACTTTATATGCATATTAATTATTATATATATTATTAAAGTTCCATTTTTTCGTTAATAATATGAATATTTCTACACATTCGTCATGGTTAAATAAATGAGTTTTTTTCCAATTACTTTGCATCCAACTAACAATAAAACATAATGAACGTTGACAATGGAAACTATTGAAAAATATTGAAATTTATGACAATTGTGGAAATACGTGTTGTTATTTGTGTGGGTGAAACAATATCTGAACTGCTTTAATACCACTCGTGCATTTTCATGTATTGTTGAAATAATGTATTTTTAATAGCACTTAATGATTGTTTTTGTTGTTGATATGAAATTTTGCAAGAAAAGTGTGTTCGTGTTATTATTATAATAATGTAATAAAAATAATAAGAGCAAAGAAAATATAGATATTCCATTCTCCATAATTATCTGATTTAATTGAGGTTAGGGAAAGGTTACACAATCAAAATATTATTTCGTAGGAACTTTGGAACTGTATAAAGAAAACAATATTTTATTTTTTATAAATAAAAGCGACTAATTCTACTTTCCAACAAATAACTCTCCCCCTTTCAAAAAAATTATTCATTTATAGTTTTTTTCCAACTTACAATTAATTAAATTTGATACATGTTGTAGAGAATATTATTATCTATAATAAATGTCCCATTCATTTTATTCTTTCTTTTATTAATTTCTCAGAAATATGTTTTAATAAAATAAAAATCACGTGCACTGTTCACTGTCAATTAATGTCAATATTACGTATGAGAAAGTCCCGATATTTTAGTTATGACAAATAATTGAAATATCAGGTTAAAAACTGGACATAGTCCTTTGAAAGCTAAGCTACTAAAATTCTCTAGAATAAGATATCATTAATAAATTAGAAACATTAATTAACTAATCCTCTCATTATCAAACTACAGATTCAATTACACTAGAGTAACATTATCTTTGTAGCAGCTGACATCGCATCTATGCGCGTTTATTTTGGTTAATTCTTATCAACAATCTACATGTGTGGGGTGAAATGTAACTATGTGATAATGTTATCATGCAATTCAGAAACCATCACGATAAATGTATCCTCCATGCCCATGCATGTTTGTGCATGTATGTAATTAAATGCTATAATTACTTCTTAATGCAAATTAGCAATTACCTGCTATTTTTAGGGAAGGCATTGTGAAAAATGTTTTTGAAATTGAATTGTATTGTAGTTAGTATTGCATACCATAAGCAGGCTCTGTTTGGAAGTGTGTTCTATTCTCGCCCTAAAAAATTTTTCGTATCAAAATTGTTAAAATTAGCATTATATATTAAATTTCTTCAATAATCCACTTAAAAGTTTACATTTTCTGAAAAAGAATATATCAATATTTACTTAGTTTAATATCGATTGGTTTTAATTTTCTGTTATAAAACTTTCCCATTTTTCAAGTGACGGCAACATACTACAAGTCGCAAAACGTAATAAATCAACAGCGATTCTTTTGAATTCACCCTGTTAAAACTCAGCCAAATCGGGTGTCTAGAAATAAGAAAACTTGCAATTTGCAATTTCATATTTTTGAAAAATTTAATCATGAAGTAGATAGTTAGTCCAGGGGTTCACAAAAAATTCGCTAAGAAGCATCACAATAGCTACACTTTCAAGGCTTACTTTGATTATAAAAGTTAATTTTTCTCAAAATTTTTCGTATGCAATATCATTAAAATTTTAAAGGGTTGTAAGAAAAAAATTAAGATCTATTCATAGCATCAATAAAAAAGATATGTTGTCATTTAAAAAAATAGAGTTGGTTGCCATAGTAACATAATTGATAGCACCATTTTATAAATAAAATAAATAATTTCTCTGAAACTTTTACGAAAACATTTTTTTTAAATAATGAATATTTTACAAAATATGAACAATATTCCATATTTTTTTTACTCAGCCTGAATAATGATTATATTCTGACGTTAAAAGTAATGTTCTCAAAAAACAAAAACAAAACACTAATAGAGTGAAAATGTTGAATACATGTATATATTATGTGACATCCTGGGGGTGATATAACATTATAATTATGCGACTATTTGTCTTCGAAAAATTGCTACCACAATACTTTCTATTTATCTGCGAAGTTTTTTATTCGTAAAACGTGGTCTAATAAAAACTGAATGCTTGAATTGGGAAAGCCATCACATAAATAAATATAACTTCAAATCACTTCCCTACAATTTTACTAGTGTGTATGTCTAAAAACAAAATGGACAATAAAAAAGCGTGGAAATAATTTTGTAAAAGTTTCAGGCAAGTGGAAGTAGAAGTTAGAATGTCTTTTTTTAAGGAATGTCTTTTTGAAACATTATAACATATTTACTAATTCTTTAACGGATTTTTTCCTCTATAATAAGATTAAAAATAAAATTAGGGTTAACTGCAAGGGTTAATTATAATTTAGATACACGAAGTATACGTGCAGAATTTTCTAAAACAAATATAACAAAATAAACAAGATACACATGTTTTTTTAATGTTTCCGGGTAAATTTTATACATCAGTTTATTTAATTTTATTTATTTAATAAACTGCTTTAATTTCCATATTTTGAAGGAGATAAGATCTTATTTAGATCAAGCTATCTCCCCGCCAAATTTTAACAAGATCGATTCAGCGGTTTAGCCGTGAAAAGGTAACAAATAGATAGATACATTTATAATATTGGTATGGACTATAAATTAATATTTTAAGAAATACTTTTTATAAGTGAACACAAATGTTGAGTACCACTTATATTTTATTATTTATATAAATATCACACGGATGACGTATATACAATTATATTTGGTACGAGGCGAGATGAGAATTGGATTTCGCGTTGCAAGAAATATGAGGGTAAATAATCAATCATAGTAAAGTGGTTTACCGTGTTTTTTATACTCTCTTTCGCCAGGTGAATGAAGATTATTAAATGTGCTTTTATTTAACTTAAATCTGTGAAAATGAAAAATTCTGACAGACGTTCTTACTTTCATTAGAAGACTGATATGATATAAAACATATTACAGATTTTTATAAGCAACATTATAGTATTTTATAAATAAACAATTGTGCCTGCGGCTTCGCTCATTTTAATACAACAGATTGATATATTGTACCGTGGAGTTTATTTTAGATCTTTAGATCTACACAATTCTTTACTATATTATTTTATTCGGTACTTAACCTAAATTAAATAATACAAATCTACAATAATGTTTTGCAGGTCATAAGTTCACGTAAACAGAACCCAAACATTTTAAATTTTCTTTGTAACATAAAAGCAGTCAGTGTGGCTTGAATATAAAAGGTACATATATGGTACAACGGAGTTTATTTTCGATCTTTTTATTCTAGACAATTCTTAACTATATTATATTGTTCAATATTTAACGGTTTAGGCAGGTATTGCAACGCTGGCGGTAAACTTTTGTCCGACTTATTCCGTAACAAAGTATATACTAAATCTGGGCAAAGAACATATCTATGAATTAAAAAAAACTAATGGACAGATAGACGTTGCGTTTTATAATATATAAACATGATTTTGCTATATAGTAACTTAAGTTTCATAAATCATCTTTACTCTTTTTGATTTCGGAATGGTTTATTTTAAGACCTTTTTAAGTCTACATCCTACTGTATTACTTCGGGGGCCGCACCCTTTTTGACCTGAAAATTTACGACCCATGCCCAGCTCTAGTTAAGAGCCTTAGAAATAATAAAATAAAAAAATGTTAAAAATTACAGTAGAACTAATTGCAAAGAAATTTCTTTTATTTGAAAAGTACATTAAAATAAATTGTTTCGCAGCGTTAAAACACATTTAAAAGATTAATTA
Source organism: Sialis fuliginosa (assembly GCA_961205875.1). NCBI lineage: Eukaryota > Metazoa > Arthropoda > Insecta > Megaloptera > Sialidae > Sialis > Sialis fuliginosa. Next base: position 22,775,560 of record OY540814.1, on the reverse strand, counting down.
GTGAAATTCTACAGTGCATTTCAAAAATAATTAAAGCGATTTTATTGTGGTGTACACAAAAGTAGCAACAGTAACTCCTTTTATGATTGTAAATAGTATAGAAACTAATTAAAAGTGCTGTTTTCACAAGTTTAACGAGCAACGAGAAAGTAAACCAGAATTAATTTCTAACGAAACAATCGAAAGTGATCAGTTAGATAAAATTGGATGTACGAAATTTAAAATAGAACAATGGATCAAGTATAAAATTAAATTTTTTTGTTCTATGACTACAATTAAAATAATTTGTTGTTAATAGATCTAAATTATTTTTATTTTTTTAAGTTGATGTGTACGCGTATTATATATTATATTTCTTTGTAACATCTAGTGAGCAACTGCTAAACTAAAAACCTGTTTTACCGACTATCATAACATAAATTTATATTATGGTGTTAAATTGTTTCCGTTGCATCTTTCATTTCCGTTCCATTACTTCAACTTCACCCTGAACGCGCATAAAAAACTATTTACATAAAAAATTTATGATTTTGTATTGTTGTATATTTGATCGATTTGGCTTCTAAACAACTCATTTATATCTAACTAAACAAATATAGAACACCTAAAAATATTTTATAAGATAAATTAATAAACATAATAATATCATTTTGAAAAAAAATCCTTTCAGAACAACGATGCGTGAAATTATATTTAAAATTACTTGAAAAGCATCACGGAACACATCACATACTGAAATTGAAAATATATAGAATTATTTTTATCTAGATTCATAAAAACGGTACACCTAAATCATAAACTTAAATTGATTCAATTTTATGTTAAAAATAGATTCGCCAAAATAAATTTCAGTGTTCTCGTTTTTCGAATATAAATCAATATATGAGTTATTATATATATACCGGATGTTTTTTTAAGACTTTCCAGCGGATTATTTCCAAAATAACGAATTTTCAGAGAAAATGTTTCAGATAAAAGTTTCATGGTTTCGAGGGGGCTAAATATTGACAATTAATAGTTTTCGAGTAAAAAATATTAAAAATCTAAAAATTTTTGTTTGGTTTAGATTTGAAAAAGTTGAACCTGGAAAACTTATTAAGGTGACCTTTTCATATTGTCAATATTTAGCCCCATCGAAACCATGAAACTTTTGTCTGAAACATTTTCTCTGACAATTCGTTATTTTGGAATTAATCAGCTGGAAAGTCTTTAAAAAAACACCCGGTATAGAAAATAAAACAATATAAAAGAATACGTCATTCAACCATCAAATTATTTTATTTTACTCAAGGGATATATTTCTCCAATCTTATATTTTAAAGGTTTTATGAATTGAATCAGATTTTTTTTCAAATTTAATTAAAAATGACAGTGACATTTATTTTTTAAATAAATACCTTTCCTTTTCTACGGTTCTATCGATATTTTAGCAGGTAGATACCTATATTTGTAAGGGTGAAAAAAGATAATATTGGATAAAAATCTTACCAGAACTTTTTGATGTTAATTTATGTACATAAATAATTTTCTTATTTTAGTAAAATAATATTTCATATTTTCATTCAATGAGTGACATGAGATAATTTAAATTTTAGATAATAGAATTCCAACGTTTAATACGTATAGAATCGATAAAAATGTTGTATACGATCATATGTGATCACCGAGGGTTTTAAAGAATTTTTATTAAAAAAATACATATATTAACATATTATAGCATAAGTGTCAATAAATTCCTTGGAATCTGTAAATTAGAATTATTAAGGTCACAAATTAATTAAAAAAACATCTGACATTTAAATACACAGTGCTTTCTCGTGTTAAATTCACCAAAGGTAGTTAATTATTGAGCAATTATAATTAAAACAGAAAATCACAATTGTTTAAAGCAAATTGAGATAAATCTTTATAAGAGAATATTTTACAACAAACTTTGTAGATTTATAGGAAATTGAATGTTCTACAAAAAAGATTCTATAAAATTTTCACGTAACATGTGTTGTTCTTGAGATATCTTGAAATTTGGAATGTCACCCCTCCACCTTACGCACAATTTTAATTATTCTGAAATGGAACCGTCCTAAAGTCAAACCCAACCATCCAACAAAGTTTCATTAATATCAAAAAATATCAAAAAGACAGACACAGAAGGAAAAATGTGTGTCTTGGCCTGAAACGGAAAGATCAATTTAAAATTTTGAAATCGGAGAACATTTTTTTGTTTCATTTTAAAACGATCACAAAGCTTTTTGTTTGTATCTTCGATATTGCGAGGAAGCAATTTGGCTTTTTGATTGTTTAATTAAGAATATTAAGCTAGACTTATAAAAATAACGTGTTTTTAACATTATAACCACGTACTATACATATATGTGCAAACATAAGAAGGAAATATAGGAGCGAAAAAGATGAGAAAAAAGAAGTTGAATACAAATTACCGAATTATGTACACATACAGAGAGATAATAAAGATACTCCAGAAAGATATTCAAAAACAAAACAACGTTTCTGGATTTCAATTTCCCTATTGAATGGCGTAACTTCCAACAAGTTTTCATTTATGGCGAAAAATCAATGGGTCGGATAATACTGAGGTGAGTTAAGTACAACAAAATTCTAAAGAAGAAATATCAGAAAATCTCAGCAGAATCTTTAGTATTGAATTGCGATTAGGTACTCGAATCGAGATTCAACTCAGATTATTTTCTCATTTTCTGTAGAAAACTTCGTAATATATAGAGCTCCTAAGGTATCTTGCGAAGGCCGATAGTATTGGTGTATATTTAAGACTCTCCTTTCTTTAAATGTCAAATCTTACAATCACAGAGTGCGTCGTATTTTGAAAAATTAGTTTAATTATTTTTTTAAACCATTTATTTCATTTATTTCCAATATTTTGTTTTCAATCTCATATTAACAAAAGAATCTAGAATATTAAGATAATTTTTAATCTAAGATTTGAATGGTACTTTATTAATTAATTGACGTTTCAATAATATAGTCATGTCACAAACGGATGCATCATCCGCATTGTAGATTTCATCAATACGATCGCAAATGTATATTCGTTAGTGAATATTGAGTTAAATATACGATGCTTTTTGCTAGAGAAACAGAGATTTTTAAAATGTTCAATTCGATCGTAGATATTTACTGTAATGGCACGTTGATATTTAAAGCTGCAATTGAACTTATCTGAGTACCATGTTAGAGTGAATTATTTTTATCTCTTTTACAGTGACACAATTGACTTTTGAATGTTGAAACTTTATTTGTATTTCGAAAGAATAATGTATGTGATATATTAATGTATAGTATATAGGGTGAATCAAATATTTTCAATTTACTTGATTTTTAGTGTAAAACTTAACCAATACCACGGAAAGGTTTCTAACAGGTTTCTAATCAGCTGTCATTTTCAAATGGATGCAGTTATTGAAAAAACAAAACTTGCGTTGAAAAGAGGAAGGTCTGCAATTTTATTCGAGATATGTTAAAAGCAAGTATGTGCGCGTCAAAATGAATAATCTGACTTTTACTCAAGAAAAGTGCTTCTTTTCGAGAGAAAAAATTTATGATAGTTATTGTCGGGGATTTCGTATTGAATACAAAAAATATAAAGTTCAGGGTGAAATCACATTAATTATTAAAATAATTTTGTGTTTTTGATCGATAATTTTAGAATATTTTTGATCAATAAAATAAAAAGATGCACAAACATTTAATTAAAAACGCTATTTATGTTTTTTCAATAACAACATTCGTTTGAAAATGACAACTGATTAGTTTGAAAACCTTCCCGTGGGACAACCTGTACATTACATTGGAAAACCAATGTTATTTTAGAAACATGGAAATATTATCTCTCCTGTAAATGTGGCAAATATGATATTTGATCCAAATTTACAACTTGTTTTCAATTTCCTCCTCAAGTTTGGTCGTAAACGATGAATAAATCCATTTAAATTGCAGGAAATAAGTTGCTTTTATGAATAGCAGAGAAAATATTTGGATGTATCTGAAATTGTATTTATTACACTATATACCGTAATTAAATTTAACTAGACTTCATGTAAATAATGTTTGTTCTACAAATAATCAATTGTTAGAAAAATTATTTAAACCAAATAATGACATCACAAAATTAGCTTATACGTACTCAATATCCATGGGCGTTCACAGGGGGGTTAACAGAACACTTTTCCTTCCCCGGAATCAAATAAATTGATACAATACTGTATCCTTATGAAAAAAACACACACAAAATAAAATTAAAAATTTAGTAAAACTTTATTACTTTGTTTACAAGCTTTGCCCCCCTAGAATAATTTCTTGCGGATGCCCTTGTCTCTTTTGAAAATAATATCGTTTTTTAAATAAAATCAATATAATAAAAAAATAAGATATTTTAATTGGAACAAATTGTTTTACAAATATGTTTTTGATTATTTAGCAAAAATTCAAGTACGTAAATCTGCACACAAATTTACGGATTATATTTCGCGTTTATTACTCCAGTGACAAAACCACTAATAATTGAAAAGGTCAGTGAAGTAATTAAAAAACGATTGATCAACCAAACCCAGTATAATCGTTCGCAATTTTAGAACAGTCACGTACCACCCACACGTAGTAATTCCGGCTTATAAAGCGTCAACTAAAAGTGCGTAATCTTATGTGCGCGTAACGGGCATACCTCTCATTTCCCTCTTGTCAGCTCCGGATTTAACTTTTTGGTTCCCTAGGTTTTTATAGTGAACGGTGCCCTAGTTTTTCTCTTTTTGTTGTTAAATTTTCAGAGAATTCTCTCTTTTTTTTTAAGTTTTTTTAAATTGAATAAAAAAATAAAAAGTAATTTTCGTATTTCCACAATTTTTTTTGTAAATATTAATTAATTGTTTTTATGTTCGTACAAATCATAAGAAAATATATTATACAATACTAGTCTGAGTTTTATTTAACCCCAATGCTACGTATTCACTTATTCACGTCATTCCCTTGACTCAGCATCCCAACAATCACACCCATTTATTTCATTTTGAATTATGTTTCAAACTCGACCAAATATGTAAAGTTATTAATAAAATTTGTAATGGCGAGAGATTCATTTGTTTTTTGATTGACAAGTTTTTTCCCATAAAATACAGCATAAACTTGAACTTTGTGTAGAACAGTGGCGAAGTGTCCATGGAAGCAGAGAAAGCAGTACTTCCCTTACTTAATGGGTAAATTAATACAAATCTGTGTTTTCAGTTAATAAATAATTTAAAAATATTATTAGAATATTCGTCTTTATGCGCAACTCGAACATTTTAATCAAAAATAGCATTTAATATTAATTTACACACATAATTATAAAACTATAATACCTTTATGTTTATTGTATAGAAAATGACGCGAAAAGTTGTTCCGCAGGTCTGTATCTCAAACCGTTCTCGAAACATAGCCTCTTAAAGTTTTAGTTTTTTCAAATTTTTGGAAAAAAAAAGCCATAACTTTTAAATGCGTGGTCGGAATTGATTTTAGTTGACGGATTTGGAATCAGCGTGTCAAAATCTATATAATGACATGTATAGTACTTTAAAACTCGCAAAACAATATTTCGCGAAAAATCGAAAAAATTCAAAGGGGTATACCTTAAAAAAATGTCGATTTTTAGCCAAAATTTTTTTGTTGGATTTTAAAGTATTATACATGTCATTATATAGATTTTGACACGCTGATTTCAAATCCGTCAACTAAAATCAATTCCGACCACGCGTTCAAAAGTTATGGCCTTTTTTCTCCAAAAATTTGAAAAAACTAAAACTTTGAGAGGCTATATCTCAAGAACGGTTTGAGATACAGACCTGCGGTTTGAAACAGTCAACTTTTCACATCATTTTCTATACAATAAACATACTTTTAACGAAATCAAAAATTTGAAATTTTTTAGTGAAATTTCCTGCAGTAAACTTCAACTCGTCATACAAATATCGACTAAAATACAAGAAAATAAGACGTAGAATTATTTAGTTACTATATTAATATATAATAATTTATTTAAAAAAGTAAAATCTTGAACTTAAGGTGTTTCATAACTAGTTTTTTTTGTTAATAGGAAGGGGAGGATTGAGAAAATATGCTTCCCTTATTAAAAATTTCACGCCTCGCCACTGGTGTAGAAGATATAATATGTGGTACATGGATTGTATGTATAACATCTCTGCCTACGTAATATACTATTACATAATATACTATTTATTATTATTATTATTGGTAATAACATCTCAATTAATATAACGTATTATTTTCACCTTTATTTGCAAATATTTCAATAAGTTTTAATTATAATTCTTATCATTAAAAAATGCTGAAACCATAATGAGAGATCATAAATACTATAAGTCCTGTGCAAACATATAAGTCTGACAACCGAAAATAATTCTAACTAAATAAAAGTAATCGCTTTTAGTGGTGCCCCTCTGTAGTGATGCCCTAGGCCAGTGCCTAGCGTGCCTTATTATAAATCCATCACCGCCTCTTCTCGTACCTTTTCCTATACTTCTACCGGTTTTAGCTGATTGATTTGGTTCTCCTCATTTTACTGTGGCCAGAGATTATTCCCAGAGGTGTATTGATTGGAGAAACTAGTTGTGAGGTGGAAAATTAACTTGATTAAGTTAACCAAGTTTTTATATTTATTTTCAGCACGCAATTAACTAATTTACTATTAACTAGAACAGAATAGGAAATTGAATGTACCATTGGATTATAATTGTAAAATGATAACAATATTTAAAATTAACAAACAGTAAATATTAATTAACACTTTTTAAAATGGCGAGGAAGCAATATACAGGATGTACAAGATATGTGTGAAATGCATGAGGATTTCCTTGACAGTAAGAAATACAGATTTGGTTAAAAAAGACGAATTATTTGTAATTCTAGATACACTAATCAATTCTGCACAAAAATTGTATTAAGAAAACAAAAAGTACCTATAATATATAGGTAACATAATATATGAACTTTGACAATCAAATTATAATAATTTAAAGAAATTCAAAATTTTCAGATTTTTGGATATACCGCCTAAACCACATAAAATTACTAATAATTTTTTATGTAGTAATACTCACCCTTCCTTACAAATAATTCATTTCATTTAAATGTATATAAAACATTTGTTATTCAATATAATTTAAAAGTTAAAATGATAAATCCGAATCATGTAACACATTCAGTTGTTTTATTATATAACTAGGGGCTTTGCCCCTGGGTGCTTCGCACCCCAACGCACAATAGCTATGATATTGTTTCTAAAATTTTAATAATAATTGAACAATTTATGCCTTTCCTACATCACAGCTATCATAATTATTCATATTACATCATTTATTATTATGTTATTTAATTAATATTTGATTTCAATTTTTTATCTACGAGAAGCTTGGTGATCGTTTTAGAATTTTAAGTTGTTCATTCCGTTTCAAGTCAAGACAAACACTTTTCGTTCCGTGTCTGTCTGAATGTGTGTGTGTCTGTCCCCTGAATCCTTGTCACACGCATAACTCAAAATCATCAAAATCGTGTGTAAGGGGGAGGGGTGACTTCCCAAAATATTTATTTTTTCAAGATATCTGGTACTTATGTGAAAATTTTATAGAATCTTTTTTGTAGAGCATTCAAGATTCTATAAAACTAACAGTGTTTGTTGTAAAATATTCTCTTACAAAGATTTATCTCAATTTGCTAAAAAATCGTCATTTGTTTTTTTTTAAATTGATATTTAATTTGACATATTAAATATCATTTTGATGTTTGCATTTTAGATTTAGATTGAAATTGTCAAAAATTTAAAAATATGCGTCTTAAGAAAAATTTCGAACTAATATTTTTTACTAAAATTGTATAAAGATTAAATAACAAACCAGCCAGGCAATTTATCTGAACATTTTATCTGTTGAATTTAAATTGTTCAATTATTAACTACCTTTGGTGAATTTAGCACGAAGAAGCACTGTGGATTTACTTGGCAGATGTTTTTCTAAGTTTGTAGTCAACTTTGATTTTAGTTGTGCAGTATGAAGTCAGCTACGTTATATGTTTATATGTGAATAATTGTTACAAAATACATATTATAATGAAATACCCAAAGTGATGACAAGATTATCCTATGATAATGAGGGTAAACGATATTCAAATAACAGATAAAACATAGGTATGAATTCCGGAATAACATATTATGATAATGTTTCTTCTATTATATTCATATACCTACATCACGTATGTGACAAGATCAAAGTTTAGATACATATTATTTTATACTCAAACAATAGTTAAACTTCAAAATTATCTAGTTGTAACAGTATCTAAGTTTTCTTCAATTTCCCCATTGTAATCGTGAAGTGAAAATTAATTATTTGATATTCATATACAGAATGAATAAAAACTTGGGAATATTGCTTGTATTTTCAAAAAATTCATTATTTAAAAAAAAGTAAAAGTTTTCAGAGTAATTATTTTCTATGTAATTTTTTGATTCTATGAATAGATCTTACTTGCAACCCTGTACAATTTTAATGAGATTTCAAACGAAGAATTTAGAGAAAAATTAATTTTTATAATCACAGATGCATTATTAACTATAATTTAACCAAGTAGGCCTTGAAAAATGACTGAAACTTGTAAAGCCAAAACCAAATAAATTAATTTATTAGATCATTAGAGAGATCTCAATAAAGTTACAATTGTTTTTGATATTTTTAGATATACTCAAACTAATGAATGCCAGTTGTTCAAAATGATTCAGTTTGAAGGTAGACTGATGGATAAGTAAATAATTAATTTCGTTTTGTTTATAGATGTCGTTGAGTTAAATCGACGAAACGTTTCCACTGCCCATGCTGGGTTAATGGAAATTATACAATTGTAAATTTTAATAAACTTGATATAATAATAAATCAAGTCAATTAAACGTGATAACATAGCAATTATTTTTTTAATAACTTGTTAATATGTTATAAGAATAAACATGATCATAAAAGCTATTTATTATTTAATAAATAATATATACAACACATCATTAGATATAAACGTCACAACTAATTGAACAATAAATTAATATTATGTTAAGGAAAACGTTAATATAGTAATTATATAATTTACCTACTTCATGTTACGAACAAATTGTCTAATAGTATATATATAGACAAATTAATTGTTAATTAACATGCAAGACATATAAAGTCTGCTAAAGCTTCCTTAATATAAATTTAAATTCTTAATTTATTAATGTTATGTCCGATATTATAAAGGAGCTAACAAAATTTGTTAGCTAACAAGTACTTTCAAATGGGATATCAAACCTATATGATAGTTCTCTTAAAGTTTCATTAAGTATTTGATACGTTTCTTACATAGAAAAACTGAATAACCAGGTACATAGCAAATAAAAGTATACATATTTGTAATTTTTTAAGAAATTAATTCAAAATGTCAAAATGTCAATACAACAATAATTATTATAACCAAACAATGTACGAGAAGATAACATTACTCCGTGTATCTATATACCCATGTTGCCCTATCTTCTTCTACTATTAAAAATACTATACTAATCCGGAGCTGTCGCCGTCAGCTCTAGTCGACGAGCACCTTCACCAACAGCTGACGTTAAGATCCACATCGACACAATGTCACGGCTTTTCGTGGGATCAAACTTTGATCTGAAAATAATATGAAGGGTGGAGAGCGCCGCCACACTTTTATTTTCTCCGTCAACCTTTAGTTCCATTGCAAACGAACATATTATATAATATATACAGTGAAACTTTGTTATAACGCTTTTGAGCGAATCGGATAAAAACCGCGTTATAAACGGAATAGTTTTCCTAAAAATAATCTATACATCGTATGAGGCTTGTAGATTCGGGAATTACTTAACCGATTTCAATGTGGTTTTCACCAATAGCTAGATAATTTTTTGGCTATTAATATTTTATGAAAACCTAAGATTTAACATCAAAAGACTAAAAAAATCTTTATCAAGTTGTGTTTTGTTTCCATGATGTTACAGTATACAACTGTCTTATATGTGTTTACTTGTATACAAAGCTGACTCATCAATGGGCGACCGGATATGATTAACATATAACAAAATTTGGAATGGTCAACATGTGCACAGCAATTGTTGCGAAGTTGATTTGAAGAATTTTGACAAAAAGTTTTCATTGTCAACACAAAAGTTGTTAGCAAACTTTTGCGCGTTATGAACGGAATCTGTGATCGCTAAAAACGGGAATAAGGATTTATTATTGTTGACAAGGAGTCTTTACATAGGCGTGACGTCAAAAATGCGTCATGACACCTGCGAGCGTTTTGGCGTCAAATTCAAAATTAGTTTTGAAAGAATCAATTTTTGTGATTAAACCTTTATTTTCTCCAGAAATAAGTATTTTTTTGGAAATAAAAGACACGTAAAATCATCATAAAATAGTTTTTAAAAATTAGGCATCATGCCTATTATGTCGAAGTTTCACTGTATAATACTTATGTATGTTGAACGTTTTATGTGGGTGTTTTTAAGATAATGTTTACGGTATGTTGAAGTCAGTGTTTTTTTAACTGTGTTTACTCTAACACTTTATATTTTAAATATGCATCATTTGGTAATTTGAGATAAATATTACGATGAAAGTATGTGTATATATTATATTTTTTAAACTGGTGCAAAAAATGTATGAGTCTACATAAAATAAGATTAATAATATTTATTGAACGAATTTTTTGCATGCTTTTTGAAGATACTCTAATTATTTATTTGTTTATTCGCTATGGTCAGTGACTACTCTGCCACATATCGGATAGAACTTGAACCCATCTGAAGATCCCAAACAACGATTTGAATTCAAAATTAGAAACATATAGTTCAATGTAAATATAATATTATACAAGTCATTGGGAGTAAAGTGTGCACAGAATAATTAAAAAATCAATCCAATGAAGTACAATCAAAATGATTTCAATAATTTTTTAAATAATATTATCTCATTTATAGTTTATGTTCTTATTGTTTTTCGATACAATTAACTGTTTTCAAAATATTCTATATAATAATATATACAAAAAAGTTTTGTTTTAAAACATTTCATATAAGATTAATTACTTTATGTTTTTCATTTAACAAAAAAATTAACAGCAATTTCACATCTCTCATTTTTAGTTGTCTTATCTAAAGGTTTATTACATTAGTAATTAGATAAATATATAAAATTAGGAACGTTCACTTATGTACATCATTAAATATTGTCGACATATAAAAGCACATTATCTCCATTAAATATTAATCATTATATTATTTCATTATTACAAAATTCATTGTATCTAGACGATATCATTTGTTTTGTAGACATTTCGTATCCGAATAAGTTTGAGCGTTACTACACAGATCCAGATTCAGGTGTCATGGAGCTTTAAAAAGGCGACCCGACAAAAGTGCCCCAAAAAATTCAAGAAATTATCAAGCAAACATTAATAAATTTTTAATTTCTGTGACTATAACGTTTATTTAATAATTTCAAATATTTTCATGGTATGTCAAACATAAAAAATTTTTATCGTTTAAATAATTTATTATCCTTAATATATACAGGATTGTTTTTATTGTTAATGGTAAATTACATAATTTTAAAACTAATTACATATGTATATTCGAACTAATATTTTTTAGTAAAATTGTATAAAACACTATCAGTTTTTATTTAAATTTTTCAATAACTAACTATCTTTGGAGAATTTAGCAGAAGGAAGCACTGTGCATTTACTTGGCAGATGTTTTGTTGAATATATTTTGATCAATTGATTCAATAATTTTAATATTTAAGTAGGTAATACAAAATTACATATTTTTCATTATTGTGATCGTATGGCCCTCATCGCTAAATTCAGCCCTGTTCTGACGATTATTATCTTAACTACCCGTGCGCCAAAATTTAACTCATTTATCTCCGATAACGTAACAAAAAGAATACAATTTATCGACGGCCGGCCTTGAAAATGAAGAACACAATAACGGGAGCTTTCTTGATAAATTCGTCGAAGAAAAGATCGCTTAGTCAACATCACAAAGATTTTATTTCTTTTAGGGTGGTACGCCGTCAGCACATCACCGAGTCATTTGTGTTCCGGAAATTGTACGTAAAACCTATATTCATTGTTTACAGTAGGCTCTGTTTAAAATTGTGTGAGTGTGTGTATCTGTATACATACGTTGATTTGTATTTTAATATGTAAATAAATTAGAACGGTTTTCATCATCCTCATCGATTTTAATAGACTTCCAAAGACAGGGGTGGCTCTAGTTATCTGCCGCCTGGGTGCTAAGTTTTCTGTGGGTTACACATATATCTTTTGTTTGGCGACGTAGTAGATACTCTGAAACTATAAATCATAAGAACTTCGGAATAGTTTTTATATATTTGTAATATAGTCTAGTTTTATGTATTAAAATTTCAAATCATTTAGATAAATTATTTAATAATTACAGCAATTTTAGTCAATTGCATAAAAAAAAGAGGTAAACTGAAAAATTCATTATAATTTTTATAATAATAATATTCATAATACTAAATTTTTATTTTTAAATATAAATAGAACATCAGTTATTTCATCACTACATACTTAAATACTAGTTATAAGGGAGTTTTAAAATTCTAAAAACACTTATTCATTATTTGGACTTTATTTAACATAGTAAATTGCAAATAGTTTATTATGTAGTGCCTACCCGACTTTTTTAATTTTTTCAAATAGTCGAGTGGATTAAAATTTAATTAAATGGTTAGGCAGACACAAGATTTTAATAATTTTTAGATCCAAAGAAAAGTAGAGATTTTTCTTTTTATTTTATAGTCAATTTAAAAATGTCATATGTACATATATGTATGTTATGCATTCAGACATTTAGAAATACTCAAACATTTTTTAATTACTATAATTACAATAAATACTATTTATTTGCATTTTTTTCAGGTAATATCAATTGTAAATTATCTTTAACTAGCGTATTGAAACCGATGTTATCCGGGGATATAAATTTAATCTCCAACGATTGTTTTTTTCGACTTTTAAAAAAACAAATTATATACTTAAACCTTCCTCGTGAAATACTTTATCTATTAATGAAAACCAGAATAAAATCTGCTCAGTAGTTACTGAGAAAATCGTGCACAGAGAGACAGGCAGACGCGACAAGGGACTTTGTTTTATACTACTATGTGTATATAGATTTTATTAAAAATTATTTTCGAAATATTATTTTTTAATAGTTTCGTACATTATCTTATACATTTTATAAGTAAATATCACAGATGAGTACTGACAAAAGATGAAGTTGATAAATTTGTCTTCTGAACGAGTCACATGACATCTATTTTCATATGTAAACACGACGTTTGAATCTCACGGTTTTCTCAGATCGATTCTGTGCCATCCGTGACTGAATTTATTAAGAAACAAAGAACAGATTCGTCAGTGTAGCCAAGTTTTAATTAACATACTTACAACCCTCGGCGTATAAAATGCTTATGCAATTTGCATGGATATTGCTGTCAAGGAGGCAGAATTAATATTTTGTGTACTTTAGGTGTTTTATCTTTGATGTAATAACATCACTTTTTTATTTTAATTAAAAGAAAATTTGTAGTACATGACATGGATGACACTTATAGATAATTTTCTTTCATAATCGTCATTAACATACATTATACAGGATGATCGAGAAAAATATTTCAAGCAAAAATGGTCATATGAACATGTGTCCGAAAAATCTTCGTGAGGGAGTTACAGACATAATAAACACTAAAAAAAACGTCATCATCTCTCTAACAAACCAAATACTTGCATATTAAATATTTTCAACCGATTCTTATGGGATAGATATATTTTCATTGAAAATGACATTTGATAAAATATGGCTGCCATCAAGTTTTGGTAACAGTTTTTCTGTCATGCATTTATATACTTTCCTAAACTAACCAGACATTAGTTTTTTTGTTTCTGCATGAGTCAATTATAGTTACATAAATCAATGTTATAGGTGCGTCTTTTTTGGTCATGCATGCAACTAATGTTACATTTAGTACCTAATATAATATCGAAATGTATTATCGAAATTTCGATATACTTATCATAATTATATATAGATAATATAAGTTATGGTATAAATAAACAATATGATTAAGTATAATTCATTTTAAATAAGTCACATTTATTGTTCAAAATAATTGGTGCAAATATTGTTGAGAATTACATTTGAAAACAATGCAAGTACAATGTTGCATGAAATTAAATGTATGTTGTTTATTTGAATATTACTAAACAAAATTTAAATATAGAAATCTTACTATTAAACTATTTTAATTGTTTACTGTATCACATTTACTACGAAATAATTACATATACATTATATATACACATAGGCGCCTGTTACGTAGAGGGGGTCGATCCGTTAGGGGGGGTTTCTTTTAGTTTAGTTTCGATTAAATTAAACAAAACCCACACTCGTAAAGAAAATGGAATTTTGATTTTTCTGAAAAAAGTGCAATATTCAAATAACTGTTATTTTGGTAAACATGATCACTAAGAAATTTTTCAAAAGGCAAATTAAAGCTTATAACTTCTTCTTTGTTTTTTTTTACAAAAAAATATTTTCAAGTATATACATGTGAAAAAAATACAGGTATGTTATGTCCACTGATTAATTACATATTATTTGCTATTAAAAAGAATATTTAAAATTATAAAGCGATTTTTGGTAATAAAAAAATTTTATTTGAAAGTTCTATATAACTGTTACTGGGTTTCTGGGTTAACTTAAACATATTGCATGACTTATATGTACGTTTGTAAGAAATCTATATGTATATTTGTATATAACTAAAAAAAATAATATTTTCTTTTAGACAGCCTTATTTTAAAACAAGTCATATTAAATTCTTCCACATGTAGTATAAAGATTTCGAATTTCTTATAAATATAATAAAACCTTACTTATTGCACATTTTTTACTTGTTCAATTTTATATTATGAAAAAGTTTTATCTTCATGATAGTAATTATGTTACATTTTAATATAAATTCCAAACGTTAATTTAACATGGTTTTTTATTAAAATTCTTGCGTGTATGTATCCATTTTTTGCCTTTTATAAAAAAAAAACTTTTATTACGACGACACGCATACACTGAGCATAATAAAAAATTCTATATTATTTTAGGAACAAAGACCAATTTTAACAATAGTTAACCCTTTCTTTACATTCATAAATTAACGTTATTTAATATTGTACTAACTAAAGCTAAAAAGAAATATTGTGTTTTTCAACCTCAGCCAGGGTCGTATTAAGGTACCCAAAAGCCACTAGGCAAACTTTAGGCACCACACTTAAAGAAAGATTTTAAAAAAATGGGTGTGACTGTGTCGGGATGCACAGTCGAGGGATTGGCGTGAATACGTAACAAATCTCTCCTAACTCTCTCAGTAACTGGTAATGGTATTTATTCCGATAGCTACTGAGACAATATTTCCAATGCTATGCGTCTTTAATATTTCATGTTGGTTTTTGCACGTGTTTCAGCCAACATTCTGATTTTTTTATTATTTAAAGTTTTTCACTCACTAAAGCTGGTTAAATGTTTTGATTTGTATTTGTACCT
Source organism: Sialis fuliginosa (assembly GCA_961205875.1). Taxonomy (NCBI): domain Eukaryota; kingdom Metazoa; phylum Arthropoda; class Insecta; order Megaloptera; family Sialidae; genus Sialis; species Sialis fuliginosa. The sequence continues at coordinate 22,759,860 of OY540814.1, read as the reverse complement.
CTTAGATCTATTCAAGATCTATAATTTGAAATCAAAACTAGCGTGATTGCTGCTTGCTTGACTGTTCAGATATAAATATAAATTATTATATATAACAATCCGTTTTATGTAATTTTATTAACTTATAAAAATTCTTTAATTTTTGTAAACTGATGTTAAAGCTCACAAACAAATTTTAAAATGTAACCACGAGTCTATTCAGAGACAAAGAAAAATAAAAATTTTAAGGTTTTTTAATCTTCCCTAAGACACCATGTTAAAATTTTTCGTTTTTCCCCTGTTTTTTACCTCAGTCCCTTTAAAAACGTACTAACGAGGTTCCACTGTATTTATATTTATTTTTTAAAACAAATAAGTAAAAGCCAAAGTAAATTGAAGTCAATTTTGAATTTTAAGAACGCCGAGTAAAATTAGGTCAGCTAAATTTTTCAGGTTCGTACTGCCTCTTCCCTCCTCCCAGAAAAAAATGGTTCGGCGCCATTGTCCCTACTGGAACTTTTTCATACAGTTTTTCATTAACTGTTTTTGCTTTAGTGTAATTTCATTACAATTGCAAGAATTGCTAAGACAAAGGGTTAAATAATGCAAATACGGGAGTGCTGTGAGTACCACTAAAGGTGGTGGTACATCGTATATAAATTCTCGTCGGACGCAACGTTCAGAATGAAGGTTTGCACGCCTTTGAACATCTTGAACGCTATAATTCCTCTTCACAACTATACCAGCTGACGGTCTGTGAAGTTTTCAAAGATTTATGGGCATACTGGAAATTTTACGTTGTTAATGAAAAGCATAATATATAGATCTTATAATGACATTTTGTACCCGTATTTTTATTTATGGCGTTTTGGAAATTGTTTGTACTTAACGTTATTGTTACTAATTATTTCTAACGCTGTGCCATTAAACGGAATGGCGTATAATCAAAGTAAATTGGTTAGTTAATGGTGAATGGTGAGATTTACCGTTATTTCTAATTAAATTGATTGTAATTTAGGTATATACATGTACAATACATTTACTATATAAATACATATACAAATTAATCGAGAATTTCGCGGTTAACACATATATTGTTCTAAGATACAACAAAGGAATATATTAAATTACATATCGTTAATAGTCTAGACTCTAGACATTATAAATTAGTTAACTATCAAGTTATAAGAAAATATTTTGTGTAATAGATACCTAAAAGTTCTGTACTATGCGATGAAACTTTGCTTCAAAATTTTACCAAAAAGTCTTATGGCTAAAATTATAATTACATCTTGTGGTTCTACTAACCTGAATATTTTCAGATTATTTCATCAAGAAAAGAATGCTGTGGAAATGAGATATCTGACAGTACTGATCTCGATCTGGAAAAGAAAGATAAATAAGAATTAGCAGTTATTTCGCTAATTGAATTAGTCACTTTAAATGTTACTAAAAGAATAGTGATTTCGAATAGAAAGTAGCGCCATTATGGCATTTATTCTTACTTCAACTACTTTCAGTGAGTTAAGAAGTAACTGTTCACTAATTCAATAAGTGAATAGTTACTAATTCGTAGTGGTATACTTTAAACTTTTTCAATTAGTGAATATTCACTATGAATTAGTGATTTCTCACTAATTCAGTTTTAGAGATTGTGTCATCAAGTCAATCTTGACTTTTCATGTAGGTACAATAAAGAATTAACTTTTGTTGACATTTATATGCCCAAATAAATCGAAAAAGCAAAATCAACAAAACACACCACATAATCAACATTTACACAATTCGATCTTTATTTACTTTTAACAAAGATACTTCCTTCAAATTGTAATAGAGTTAACTTGTCAGCATTTTATATTTCTCAATCTCTTATCTTTCACGTACAGAATTTCGTGTAAATAAAAAAAATCTCATACAAGTATAAAAATCGATTGTATTTTATTGATAATCTTATTCTGAAGGATTTCTTCTTGTATTTACCTTCCCTATAAATAAAATCGTGGTTCATAAATATTCTATTCTCACTTATCAACATGGTCTCTGAAGGCCTTACATCGGATTACTAAAAGTTTGACAAGAACAAATATTTGACTTCCAAATTTTAAAAATCCTTTTCGTATTTTCTGCAAAAATATCTTTACTGAACTTTTTACAAGGTAACCCTTTTGTATACTAAAATATTTTTATTTATTTATGTAACAAAGGTCCAGTAACTCTAAAAGTTCATACTTTACAAAATAAATACTTGTAAAGTTATAAATATTTACATACATCTTGAAAATTTATTTATCGGTAAAAGCAACATTTGAGTGTTCATGTACATAATATGTAAATACGAGTATGTATGAATGTAAACAACATATTGTACATTTTTATTCAAAATAGTTTATTTTGTATAAATCCCGTCATGTTAACATATCCACTAAATAATATAGTTTCAATCAATTTCAATTATTATTATCATTTTAATGAATTATAAAAAAATAACAGATTTATGCCCGGTATTATGAAGAATTTGCTTCTACCAGTGTACAAGAAAAATTTGACAATGAAACCTGTTAGTTTAATTAATAGCAAATAATCTAATCTTTTTATTTATCTTCCTATTATAGAATTTTATCCTATTTACTAAATTTTAAATGAATTAATTTATGCAAACACTTTAAAAACTATTCAACTATTTACAATTTTATTTATTTACTTAAAAATTAAATAAATACTGTATAAATTCAGTCTATTAAATAAAACGTGAAAATTGTATTAAACTCCCAATTAGAGTTTGAAATTAAAGTAAATTGAATTATCCCATTCAATATAAACTTGTCCTTCTGACATTTAAAATAAACAGCTCGCTCTCCTTAAAAGTATTGGCATCCTTTAATGAATATTGATGATTTAAAAGAGGCAGCTGAATAAGAAGTCGATAAAAAAATTCAACACAATCTAATAAACTAAAAGATAAATATTAGTTACTTTTAGTAGCGCGTGTAATAAAAGTGTCGAATTGTAAATCACATCAGATCTAATAAACTTTATTTGATATTTAAAATTGCAAACATGTTTGTATTTTAGTAGTTAAAACATGTAAATATTAAGTAGATGAGGTACTAATGTAACATATCTTATTGTAAGTACGTAAATTTGTTAATTTAGGTCAAAATATATTTATATTGGAATATTTACACGTATCTATCTATTTTAAATTGTGTCAGTTTTTGCAGTAATGTTATAATAAATAATTTTATATTTTTTAAATGTTATTTTTTATGTAAGTTTTAAGACCTATGAAAGATGATGAAGTGTTTCTGAGGTTTTTGGTGTTAGATATTGCTTTCTCGCCATATCGAAGATACGAGAAGCTTTGTGATCGTTTTAAAATGATAAAAAAAATGTTCTCCGGTTCAAGTCAAGACAAACATTTTTCGTTCCATGTCTGTCTGTCTGTCTGTCCTCTGAATCCTTGTCACACGTATAACTCATGAACCATTGGACCGATATTAATGAAACTTGATTGGTTTGTTGGGTCTAGCTTGAGGATGGTTTCATTTCAAAATTATTAAAATCGTGTGTTTATCTAGTACGTAGACGCTATGTAAAAGAAACCGAAAAATAGTTTTATGTCATGTTAATAAGGCTTGCCTTATTCAATTAATATTGTAAAACATATAGTAAAGTTTCATAAAAATCGGTTTAGTAGTTTTCGTCGAAACAAACAAACAGACAGGCAATTTTTATTAAATTTCATAAAAACGTTATATAAAAAAATTAAAAATATTTTAGCTGTCCAGACAGAGCTTACATATATGACGATAAATAACCTACCCATAGATTGTAATTATAAGATATCCGCGCGCATTGTCTCATTCCGTTCAAAGGCCATAAAACACACATTCAGTACCATACATCCTAATCGAATCAATCGAATGGAAAGGTCAAACTGTTTAAGAAGAGAAGAAAATATTTTCTGCTCTGGGAAAAACAGGTTCACATATCTTAAAACACTCGGACGATATATCAGTGCTCTTGTGCATCATTGCGGTTAGAAACGGCCGGTAACTCTTCCTCGGAGTGCGGGAACTAATAAACTACAGCCCCTTGTTACGTTCTCTGTTTAAGATCGTTTTTTTAGTTCGCTCTCCTTTTTTCCTATCGATACGTAAGTTGTGTTCAAATTAATTTTTAGATAGGTGTATTTTTTTATTATTGTACGAAGAGGCGCTTGCAGAAATTGTGTGAAAGAGGATGCTAACACTGTAAAAAAACAACTAAACTATTTGCTTTTTAGTTACGATACCTATATTAAATTTTTACTCTTGCTTTTTAATGTAAAAAATATAATAAAAACAGTATACCACCCACTGGGGTAATTGGGTGGTCTCTCTAAATTCAAAACTTTAAAATATATTTTTTCACTGCTTTTATATTGAATATTTTTTTCGTATAAAAACTAAATGGATATCGTGATTTTCAATATTCATTTCACATTATTTCAATACATACAAAGTATGAACCTAAGCACATATTATGATCAAAGCTTACGTCATCTTTTTATCTCAATGCATGTACTATGGCTTTCAGATGTCGTCTGCAACCTTAAAGGTCAGAAGCGCTTACAACAGATTCAAAATAATTAAGACAAACATCATTTTAAATAAAAACACAAATGTACGTCCATTTCATTAATTAATTTTATACCAAGTTTAACATATTTAAATATTAAAATTGGTATAGCACAACATTTACTTATATAATTTTCAATAAATTACACAATAATTTTTTCGCACAAATATATATGAGTACTATAAACGAAGAGTACTTCTTTATCTAGCAAAATAGTATCAAAATATCTGTCTTTGTTTGGTACAATGATTAAAATATTATAATAATCAAATGGGAGGAGTCTACTAAGTTTGTGAAAAGCTAATTTGAATGAAAACTTTCGATTCTACATACCTACATTATTGTACATATTCTCTACACTGACTGAATTCAAGATAATAATATTGTATTATAATTAATTCACATATTTTTAGCACAAAGTATCTACGGAACTCAACACTTATGATAATAATAGCTGGAATTGCAATTTTGTGAAAATGCATTCTATTGCTTTCTAAAGCTTAAATACATTATGTTATAGTTATAATAGCATATTACATTCTCTATACTTAATAGATATTGTACAGTTAATCTTATCATTGACCGCTTGTTACTAGAGTTTCACATTAGAATTGAGAATAGCCTTTTGGAACATAGTTTGTTCGTATTATAAAGAGAGGAGCTTGAATATTAACTTCATGGACGTCATTTTATATGATTACTAAGAATTGGGGCATTGAGAATAAAGAGTAGAGATGAAACATTGAATGATCTTTGAAATACGCTTAAGATAACACTGGCCGACATCATTTTGTTGTTTCTACTTGAATAGGTGATTTCGGATGACCAAATTGCTCCATCACGTCAGATTTTTGAGATAACCTAACCTAAAAGTCCCAAAAAGACGATTTGGCAATGTTTAAAAATTTATTAACAAGTCTAGATAATTTTTTTTTTCAAAAGTTTTCGTTCACTTTATACTGTACAAGTTTATATACGTACAACGTTTCTTGTCCCCTTCTATTTATCTAATCAAGGATAAATAGAATCCAACACAAACAATTAAATTTAGATCACAAAAACGTTACAATACATTTTATCTCTCGAACGCAACGTTTACTAGATATTATTTTGTGATATAACGTAATTTATTTTAAAATATAATAATCACATACATATGTTTCTTATCACGGAAACATTTATGAATGAATATCTATATATTACATATGTATCTTGTCTATCAATCACGGTACGGATGCTGTGAACCGACAGTTCCTATGATGAATAATGTAACAGTCACAGATTGTGTAATGAATGTACTACAACCGCATTGTGGTCTGCTCGATACAAATGCATTGATATATTATATTGATATGTATGTATTACAGACTCAAATTTTTTTTTAAATGTAGCTTACACTATTACCTTTAAGAAGATCACGCACTTAAAGACCCTCGCGACCTCCTTCTCTTTTTAAAAATAAATTAAAACTCATAAGCTAACAAAGAAGTAAATTGAATAGTTAATATCTCAGCTTGGCGCGATCCTACAAACTCAATTTTTTTTTTAAATGTAGCTTACACTATTATCTTTAAGAGGATCACACAATTAAAGACCCTCGCGACCTCTTTCCCCTTTTAAAAACAAATTAAAACTGATAAGTTAACAAAGAAATATATTGAATAGTTGATATCTCAGCTTGGCGCGATCCTACAGACTATGTATCATATGTATATAGTACCCAACTCAGGAAAAAATTAAAGAACAAAAAAATACACCCCTGATCTAAATTATTATTATTTGATACTGGAAATCGATAACACTTATTAATACCAAACCCTGTGTCAAATTACATAACTGATATTTACTATCGAAAAAAAATAAGAACATTTTTTTATAATAGTTTTTTGTTTTCAAATAGGTATTTATTTGTTAATTCGACAAATATGCACCTTTTCGGTGAAACTTTTTTTTGTTTGAAAGTCCCGCATAAAAAAATTATTTAAAAAAAATAATAAAACCGACTTAAAAAAACTAAAAACACTGAAAAGTTTTTGAAATAGCTGCGAAGTTAATAAAAAACTTAAAAAAAAACGATTTCAAAACTGTTAAATTTAATTATTATTATATATTTTCTTTTAATTGTTTTTAGGGTTTACTCTGACAAAATACACCGATTACTATTTGTTTGTAAGAATATACTCCCGGATCGGATCCAAAAAATCTTCAAACATATTAGAGCACCAAACAAACATATGGTGTGAATATTGCTGCGATACGTCCAGTAGTTTAGGTTTATATATTAAGTTTATTTTATCAGAAAATATATATTTAAATTTTCTGAATATTGTATGCAAATCTAAACTAAATCTTGGTATTGAACAAACAAAAAAATCAAATATAGATATGTAAATTAAACACAAAAATTTTACTTTGTCGAAAAACATTTTTAAATTAAGTAATTAAATAAGTTAAAAGAACGATGTATAATTTCTTGACTTTCTTAAAACGAACAAATTTTAATCTTGATTTGTAGAAATAAGTACACGTTTTAAATTATTGATGTTTTGTACAATTAAAAGTTTTTTAACATCTGCCTGAGGGTCGTACAAAAAAGACAACGTTTAACGAAACTCGAGCAATATAACATCTTTTTATTCTCTTTTACAGAGATATTAATCTTCGTTACGTACGAAAACAATATTTCCATTCCCCATGAAGAAGCCTATGTTTTTATTATACTGAAGTGTTTTAAAATTAACTGCATAAAGATATTGATTGTGTTAATATTTAAAGTCGAGATTTTAATTGATTTTTATTATGTTTATTCTTCCATTTTCGGATTTTGATTAGAGTAGACGTTGTTAATTCTCTTTAATCCATATTGTGAATTGTTTTATCACCTACTTTTGATTATTTCTATACCAATCAATCATATTTTCTAAAACAGAATTAGTAGTTACCTATTTCAATAGGTATACTTTTAACTATTTCAATTAGTGACAGGCCTGAAGTTTTTAATAAGGGAAGCATATTTTGTCAATCCTTCTCCTCCTATTAACAAAAAAAACTATGAAACACCTTAAGTTCAAGCTTTTACTTTTTAAAATAAATTCTTATGTATTTATATTGTAACTAAATGATTCTACGTCTTATTTTCTTTTATTTTAATCGATATTTGTATGACGAGTTGAAGTTCACTGCAGGAAATTTCACTAAAAAATTTAGAATTTTTGATTTCGTTAAAAGTATGTTGATTGTATATAAAATGACGTGAAAAGTTGTTTGTTTCAAACCGCAGGTCTGTATCTCAAACCGTTCTCGAGATATAGCCTCTCAAAGTTTTACTTTTTTCAAATTTTTGGAGAAAAAAGGCCATAACTTTTGAACGCGTGGTCGGAATTGATTTTAGTTGACGGATTTGAAATCAGCGTGTCAAAATCTAAATAATGACATCTATAATACTTTAAAATCAGACAAAAAAATTTTGGCTAAAAATCGACATTTTTTTAAGGTATACCCCTTTGAATTTTTTCGATTTTTCGCAAAATATTTTTTTTCGAGTTTTAAGGTATTGTACATGTCATTATATAGATTTTGACACACTGATTTCAAATCCGTCAACTAAAATCAATTCCGACCACGCGTTCAAAAGTTATGGCCTTTTTTCTCCAAAAAATTGAAAAAACTAAAACTTTGAGAGGCTATATTTCGAGAACGGTTTGAGATACAGACCTGCGGTTTGAAACAAACAACTTTTCACGTCATTTTCTATATAATCAACATACTTTTAACGAAATAAAAAATTCAAAATTTTTTACTGAAATTTCCTGCAGTCAACTTCAACTCTTCATACAATTATCGACTAAAATACAAAAATATATGACGTAGAGGTATTATAGTTTTATAATTTAACGTGTAAATTATTATTAAATGTTATTTTTGACTTTTGGTTAAAAATGTAATAGTATTTTTAAATTATTTATTAACTGAAAACACAGATTTGTATTCATTTACCCATTAAGTAAGGGAAGCACAGCTTCCCCTGCTTCCATGGACGCTTCGCCACTGATTAGTGAATATAATGAAAGCATATGTATATAATTTAAGTATCTTATAATAATAATTTTATCACTCAGCTGTTTCTGGTTCTGCCTTAAAAACAATTTAAAAAATTCATTTACTTTTATTTGATAAGTTTTTCTGTGAGGGGAGCATGATCCATGACCCAAATGCCTCCTGTCCATGTCTGCTTTTCGCCGTTGTCGGCCTTTTGTCAATGTCTGTCTTTTGTCCATGTTTGCTTTTTGTCAATGTCTGTCTTTTGTCCATGTCTGCCTTTTGTACTTGTCGGCCTTTTGTCCATGTCTGCCTTTTGTCTATGTCTGCCTTTTGTCAATGTCTGTCTTTTGTCAATGTCTGTCTTTTGTCCATGTCTGTCTTTTGTCCATGTTTGCTTTTTGTCAATGTCTGTCTTTTGTCCATGTCTGCCTTTTGTGCTTGACGGCCTTTTGTCTATATCTGCTTTTCGCCCTTGTCGGCCTTTTGTCAATGTCTGTCTTTTGTCCATGTTTACTTTTTGTCTATGTCTGCCTTTTGTGCTTGTCAGCCTTTTGTCCAGATCCCTGCAACGTCTACTATATAGTATAATTTTAAATGTATTTCATATTTTCAATTTTTATTTTACCAATGTAGAATGTAGACGCGTGGTTTTTATTTTATAGAAATATTCGATTATAACATTAATTTTACATTAGCATATTAGCATACATTAACATACATAAATATGCTAATTTAAGTATTGTTTGTTATTTAAATTTTGAAATAACATAACTATTATAAACATGTAATAATATTACATTATAAATACATGTATGTATTTGTCTAGTATATTATTAAAGATATTTTATAAATATTCAACATTCTTGGAAAGATTTGTAATAAATAAAAAAGCATGCATATTAATAAATGTTTACTTAAATCAAGTATAAAGCATTATAACAAACATCTGCCAAGTAAATGCAAATTGCTTCCTCGTGCTAAATTCACCAATTATCAAATAATTTTAATAAACACCGATAAAGAATTCAGAATAACTGCCATTTGATGTTTATATTATTTCATTTAAAAATATAAATTCGAATTTTTTCTTAATACACGCCTGATAATTTTTTCGTATATTTTTTTTGATAATTTCAATCTAAATATAAATTTGTATTCATTTTTCTGCTATGTAAAAGTCAAAATGACATTTAATATGTAAAAGTAAATAGCGATTTTAAAAAACAAATGGCGAGTTTCAAAGCAAATCGTGATAAATCTTTGTAAGGGAATATTTGACAATAAACGTCATGAAAATTGTATGCTCTACAAAAAAGATTCTATAAAATTTTCACGTAATATGTGTCGTTCTTGAGATATCTAAAAAAATAACTGTTTTTGGGTGTCACCCCTCCCTCTTTCTCAAGATTTAAAAAGATATCGTCCTCAAGCCAGACCCAGCCATCCAACCAAGTTTCATTAGTATCGGTTAGTAGTTCATGAGTTATACGTGTGAGAAGGATTCACTCGACAGACAGACACGGAACGAAAAGTGTTTGTCTTGATCTGAAACGGAAAGATCAATTTAAAATTTTGAAATCGGGAACAATTTTTTTGTCTCATTTTAAAACGATCATAAAGCTTCTCGTATCTTCGATATTGCGAGGAAGCAATACACGCTTCGGTCTTTAACTGACTTAACTGATTAAACTTTGAACATAATAAATTGTCTACAAAAATCCTCTCTTCTTTCAACATAAAGTTTCTTCTATTTTATTTTTTTTTAATTACAAACTTGAATGCAGACCACAGTCATTTTAACAATGCATAAAAAATGTAATAATTCTTACAGTTTTTCAGTAGATAAATCAAGCCAGTATAAATTAAAAATTTTATTTGCATCGTGATGCAGATTGTAAAAAAGTAAATGCAGGTATTTTATACAAGCACTAACTTCCGCGGGAAATCCTTTTAGAAGCGACACTGCACGTGTTTTATAATTGCACGCGGAGGAATGTACAGTGCTTGCATAATGATCACTCCCAGTATATGATATATGTGCACTGTGTAAGTCTCATTATCTCTGCTGAGCTTAATCCTTAATATATATAAAGCTCAACGTCTCTCTGTCTGTCTGTCTATCTGTCCGTTAGTGCGCTTATCACTCGAAAATCACTCATCAGATTTACGTGGTTTCTTTTTTAATTCGGATAAAAAAAATTCCGTCGGCGCGCTATTTAGCAATACGCTGCATAAACTGTTCAATATTGAACAAAATAATGTATTAAAGAATTGTCTAGAATTAAAAGATCTACAATAAAGTCAGCGACACCATATGTCTAACTTTTATATTTAAGCCATAATGACTGCTTTTGTGTCTTAATTAATTATTGATTTAAAACAACAATTTAAATAATAACACGTTCAATATTTTTTGTTTCCATTTTTCAATTCAGAAACACTTGAATCAATTGTACTGAAGAAATTCAATATTATAATAAAGAAAACGTTTTGCAGACCTCCAAATGAACAATAGAATTTCATGTACAAGAATTTGTTTTAATTTATTGATAGATAAATTAAATATTCATCTAATCATGAGTTTAGTATAACTATATTCATATAAACTGAAGGTCTTCGCACTATACACGTTTATACTAATAGGATTTTACTTGTTCTCCCCCCACCCCCCTAGAGTCTTGCAAACCCTGATGTTTACGCTACTAATCGTGAGGTAAAGCTTTTCAGCTTTTAAAATTTATAATAAGCTCTGCAAATTATAATACTTTAATGGTAATATAAATATATTGTAGTTACTTGTAATAGTTTTAGTGGAGTGCCTTAACGAAGAAACTCGGAATCAAATTACTTTAAATGAATCAGTGCAAAACCTTTTAAATTGTGTTTTTTTAGCCAAAATACTGAAAAATTTACCAATTTTTTTTTTGGGTACCTTTTATTACTATTTTTTTTTTACTAATTGCAATATTTCCATTTTAAGAAAATTATTTTCTTTGAAATTTTGATAGTATAACAGTCATTTAACAAAAATTGACATTAGAAAACAACTTTTGAAGATACCAAAAAATATTGATGCTTCAAAAAGAGTCTAAGCTAAATTCAATATTTTTAATTCTAGAGCATTTTATTTCCCAGATTTTCCACGCGTCAGCGGCACATTCGTCAAAAACATCGTTTGCTGTGTTGAAAATATTTACTAAATATTGATGAAATTTTTTATAATTGTTCGAAATACCCTTATTTAACAGTACATGAATTTTGAGCACGTTGCATTATTTTTCATTTTAAACAAGTTTTACTCCAAAATTTCTTACCCGCTTGCGCCGCGTTTAAAATTATAAATTTTTGCCGTTTTGCAAATATTATCTTATTTGAGACATATTTACCTTACGATTCTGAAAATTTAGGCCCTCTAAGTTTAATATTTTCAATTTTAGAGCAGTTTATTTTCCAGATTAAGGTATAAAGATAAATTCGAGCAATAAAAAAATGAAAATTTCGACAATCAAACCCTAATGGCGAGGGTAGACAGGGAGTGGGTATTTACAATTTTTAACTAATTCCTAGATATTTATGATTTTATAAAATAAATGATAGTAGTCGAGGAAGAATTATTTCTATCAAATTACGAAATCAACAGCTAATTAAATAAAATGTATGCAATTTGAATTGGTAAACTTTTTAATTAATATACCTTATGAACTTTACAATCCAAAAGATTTTATGAAAATTCATTCAAAGTAAATCAGATCGGAGTTTTTTTTAAAGCACCACTATTTATCACTATGTATTTTAAAGTGATGACTTCTAGCTTGTACGTAGATATTATACGAATAAAGATTTTAATACGAGTAAGTTCTCCTAAACACGTAATATACGGTATAGGTACATTAAACCAAACAGCTGTTGCTTTGTGTATTTTATGTATTTCTAAAGTTAAAAGTCATTATTTAGGATATATGCCACCATTAAATTATTTGCAGAAATTTGAGATAAATTTATTTCATAATGTCGTATGGTTTGCCAACAATGGATTTTTCCATATAAAATGAAACATATAAAATTTTACATAGGTTTAAGAATACTAAAATTTTAATTAGGGTAGAGTGGGATAATTACGAACGCGGGGTAATCGCGAATTTAGTGGTTTCATTGTGTTAGAAGAAGAAAGTTAATGTTCTCTCTGTACTTACCGATAGTTGGTCTAGTATTGGACCGTTAACGGTCAGTGTAGATCAATCTCACAGTACGAAGTAAGCTTAATTCCATTTTTATATCAAAATAAAAGCCATGTATGTAATAGCTGACATGTAACATATAATTAGTATAAATGTGATTAAGTTATGCTCAAGTAAAACAGTACATATTTGATGTCACCCATATTATTTATTATGTGATCCTAACCTCAAAAAAAATTATGTTTATTTTTTTCAAGCTCGTGAGGTAATGGGCAGTACTCGAATTTTTTATTGACAGTGACCGGTATTGCCCGGTGACCGTCATTCCCTCATCTTCCCTTATTTATATTTTGATCTCAATAATATGGAATAATATCCGAATGTATGTTCGCAGTTTCTTTTTTATTTTATTTTATTTTACGGTCCCGATCAGTGCAACAAAATAAAACTGTCTGCAAAAGTTAAGACCGCTATAAAAGAGACAACGACTTATTTTTGACAAGAAGTATGAGTGCCGCAGCCGTGCGCGGTCGTCATGACAACCACGAGACAACTGGGAATTAATCTTGGCTATACGTTCTTCGATCAAGTCTTTGGTACAAATTTTATTTATCTATTCATTGCCAAAAGTCTGCATTAAATTGATGCTTTCAAATGTTGTGTCGTAGTTATTTTATGAATAATCGACTTGGAACATTTTGTCAGAGATATAACCAGTATTTAGTTAGAACAATATATTTTTGTCGGATAAAATTAACCTTTACTCTCCGTGTATAAACTGATTAGAAGCCAAAACGATTAATAAAAAATATGAGTGATTGACGTGAATACGTGGAGTGGGTTTAAATAAAACTCAGATTAATGGATTGATGCATCTTTAATTTTAAGAGCATATTCTAGAATACTGGTCGAGCGGTGGGTACCATTTATTTTTTCAAGGTACCCGCATAAAAAATGTGATTTTGATGACATATTAACTATTCAACTTATTTGTTAAATTTTCAATTAAAATTTCTTAATAATAGCCGAAGGAGCATACGAAGGTCTTCGGGCATTAGATAGTCTTAAAGATAATGGTGTAAGCTATATTTAAAAAAAAACTGGAGTCTCCTCGATCGCCCCAAGCTGACATTTAACTATTCAACTTATTTGTTAAATTTTCAATTTAAATTTCTTAATAATAGCCGAAGGAGCATACGAAGGTCTTCGGGCATTAGATAGTCTTAAAGATAATGGTGTAAGCTATATTTAAAAAAAAAACTGGAGTCTCCTCGATCGCCCCAAGCTGACATATTAACTATTCAATTTATTTGTTAAATTTTCAATTTAAATTTCTTAATAATAGCCGAAGGAGCATACGAAGGTATTCGGGCATTAGATAGTCTTAAAGATAATGGTGTAAGCTATATTTTAAAAACTGGAGTCTCCTCGATCGCCCCAAGCTGACTTATTAACTATTCAACTTATTTGTTAAATTTTCAATTTAAATTTCTTAATAATAGCCGAAGGAGCATACGAAGGTATTCGGGCATTAGATAGTCTTAAAGATAATGGTGTAAGCTATATTTAAAAAAAAAAAACTGGAGTCTCCTCGATCGCCCCAAGCTGACATATTAACTATTCAACTTATTTGTTAAATTATCAATTTAAATTTTTTAATAATAGCCGAAGGAGCATACGAAGGTCTTCGGGCATTAGATATTCTTAAAGATAATGGTGTAAGCTATATTTTAAAAAAAAAACTGGAGTCTCCTCGATCGCCCCAAGCTGACATATTAACTATTCAACTTATTTGTTAAATTTTCAATTTAAATTTCTTAATAATAGCCGAAGGAGCATACGAAGGTCTTCGGGCATTAGATAGTCTTAAAGATAATGGTGTAAGCTATATTTAAAAAAAAAACGGAGTCTCCTCGATCGCCCCAAGCTGACATATTAACTATTCAACTTATTTGTTAAATTTTCAATTTAAATTTCTTAATAATAGCCGAAGGAGCATACGAAGGTCTTCGGGTATTAGATAGTCTTAAAGATAATGGTGTAAGCTATATTTAAAAAAAAAACTGGAGTCTCCTCGATCGCCCCAAGCTGACATATTAACTATTCAACTTATTTGTTAAATTTTCAATTTAAATTTCTTAATAATAGCCGAAGGAGCATACGAAGGTCTTCGGGGATTAGATAGTCTTAAAGATAATGGTGTAAGCTATATTTAAAAAAAATACTGGAGTCTCCTCGATCGCACCAAGCTGACATATTAACTATTCAACTTATTTGTTAAATTTTCAATTTAAATTTCTTAATAATAGCCGAAGGAGCATACGAAGGTCTTCGGGTATTAGATAGTCTTAAAGATAATGGTGTAAGCTATATTTAAAAAAAAAACTGGAGTCTCCTCGATCGCCCCAAGCTGACATATTAACTATTCAACTTATTTGTTAAATTTTCAATTTAAATTTCTTAATAATAGCCGAAGGAGCATATGAAGGTCTTCGGGCATTAGATAGTCTTAAAGATAATGGTGTAAGCTATATTTTAAAAAAAACTGGAGTCTCCTCGATCGCCCCAAGCTGACATATTAACTATTCAACTTATTTGTTAAATTTTCAATTTAAATTTCTTAATAATAGCCGAAGGAGCATACGAAGGTATTCGGGCATTAGATAGTCTTAAAGATAATGGTGTAAGCTATATTTAAAAAAAAAACTGGAGTCTCCTCGATCGCCCCAAGCTGACATATTAACTATTCAACTTATTTGTTAAATTTTCAATTTAAATTGCTTAATAATAGCCGAAGGAGCATACGAAGGTCTTCGGGCATTAGATAGTCTTAAAGATAATGGTGTAAGCTATATTTAAAAAAAAAAACTGGAGTCTCCTCGATCGCCCCAAGCTGACATATTAACTATTCAACTTATTTGTTAAATTTTGAATTTAAATTTCTTAATAATAGCCGAAGAATCTTTTGCACAGCGTCTTTTGTTTCTATGATGTCAGAGCATACAACTGTCATTTATATAAAAACACAGTAGCTATGGAATATAAGACGCTGAAAACAATTACTATATTTTATGTGAATGTCAATTTGAATGAAAAAAACACGCATTTTACAAATGAAGAAATTAAGTGTAATATGAATAAGTGAATTTAAAAAAATCAAAATAAAGAACTTCCAAGAAAGGTAACCTATTTATTTATTTTTGATTTTCATACAAATTCTAAGATAAGACCTGGTATTTCCTGGGAGAAAATATAATTTTACACGATTTTTTCAATAACTACTGAATGAATTTTATTCCGGTTTTCACTAATGGATAGGTTAAGTTTAGGTGTATAATTTGTGGATATTTTGGGTAAATTTCATGAAGCCGGAAAAAACAATTCGTGGTGAACCGTGTGTTGTTAGCATGTTAGGTGGGCATGTTGGGTGGGCATTTTGGGTGAGCATGTTGGGTGGGCATGTCGGGTGGGCATTATTACTTTATGTTTAATTAAATTAATACCCCCGGGTAACACCGGGCCAATGCGCTAGTTATTTATAATTAATTCGATTTCTTATCAAGCCGAATTAGTCATTTTGGCTTATGAACGGCTAAAATGACAATCAAAGGTTTATATTTTGCTTATTTAATAACAGCTTTATCTTTGTATAAACTTTCGGTTATGTTATACCAACTTCAGAATGTAAATAACTAGAAATTAATTTTGAGATATTTCATATAGGTTTAAGTGGATATGTACATATTAATATCCATATAAATGATGTGTATAATTACATATTTGTTTGTGTATATAACTGATACATACAAACATGTTCCACATTTAGTTTGTAAGCGTAATTATAAATGAGACTTTTGACATCATTGCCACACATAATATAATTTATTATTATAATTTACAGTTGCTTCGAAAATATATAGCTTACAAAAATAGATTCTCCGGTTATTTTTAGACGGAAAAGTAGCAGCCGTGATGAATAAGGTACCGGAAAAAGTTAGCGTTGAAAATTTTAAATTTTTCCTAGTAACCTATCAAGTAGAACCAATTAAAAAATAAAAGAAAACGGTTACAGATTAAATGTGAAAACTAAGATTTATTTGTTTATCTGATTTATGATTTAATGAATGATTTTTTTGAGTCTTAATGAAAATTTATTAAACAAATTGCGATTTAAATTTACTGTTTGTCATTCGAATAAATAAATTATCATAACTTAAATTGTCAGGTACTAATATCATATTTTGTTTTCTATTTAATATTTCTTAGCTGCTTCTTATATTTATAAAATATAATATGCCAATTTTTTGTTTTTACTGATATACATCGGAAATGTTTGTAGAGGAGATACGCAATAAAATTGACATTTGAGATTGACGCCATATTTTATTAATTAAAATTTATTTTGTTAGAAACGAGTTGATCAAAAAGTCTAAAATTTCAGTATTTCATTCATTTTGAGTGTTTAAACAATTGTATGAAATTACAACTTATTCCTACTGGTTTGACGTAACTTCCCAACCTTCTTAAGGATACCAATTTCAAGGTAAGTTAAACTTTTAATCGTCAAATATCAAGTAGTAAGTTCCAAACTGTAATTTGAAATAAATCTCCAATCCCATAGTTACCACTAAAACATGTAAATAAAAACAAAATTTGACAGTATTATTTTACAATTCGGTTCATTATTATATTATAATTATACCAAATATTTACAACATCATGAATGAAGATTCCATTGCTTTTGTTGTTAAAAGGAGACGTCTAAATTCCGGAGGTAGCCAAAGTACCAATACATATAATTACAATTTTGAAGAATTGGGTGCCAAGAAATATAAATCACATTTGCTGATAACAGATCTACCTGTCGATATTTTAATTGGAATATTTAACAAAATGCCATACAGGTTTAGTTCGACTACTGTTCGTTTGGTCTGCAAAACGTTTAATGAAATAATGACAACTGTTTTGAACTTCGAATTCCAACGAGTTGGGAACGCTGTTGACAAAGTTGTCAAGCAAACGGATAGGCTCATTGAAAGCGCAGAGAACAACTATAACAAATATATGCTTGCCCGAGATATGAATTTTTTGGATATTGTTAAATCTCAAGTATGATTAATTTTATGTTGTACCTACATTTACATGTATTAAAAATAAGGTTATTTATCAAATTATTTTATATTGTATTTTACATTTCCATTCGCTTTTATCTATGGTTTCTAATATTCCAAATTCAAATAAACGTAAAAGTATTGAGAGCTCTGACAACAAATACGCTTTTTTCTATTTAGTACACAAGTCTGCATTCGTCGGTATGGCGTCATCTAAACATAATCCTGTCAAATGGAAATCCAGGATGTTTTTACGCTGGACTGATTCTCGATTTATTTCGTAAGGCGATACGGGTTCTTAGGAGACGGCCAGCGAGCACGAAACGAAAAATAACGATATTGAACAATTTGAAGCAATTTACAAAAATGTTCATTACTTATTTCGAAAAGACCAATGAGAAGCCTTTTATTAAACAGTCGCCCTTTATCACTGGGTGTAAGTTTTTGGATATCCTAGACTGTTTTATTGAAGGAAACCGAACAGTCGAAAATGAGACTTTAGAAGATGGGATGTACAGTGCAAAAGTATTAATGTTTTTTATTATTTATATAGTTTACTAGCGCATTGGACCCGTTGTTACCCGGCTTAATATCCGCAAAATCATAGCGATCTAAAATATTCTACAAGCTCACCCAACATTTTATAAAAAATATACACAAATTATATACCTAAACCTAACCTATCCATTAATGAAAACTGGAATAAAATCCGTTTAGTAGTTACTTTGTGTGGCTCTTAGTTCATATTATTTTAAAGTAAAAGCACCTCATGAAGGTAGCAGCATCGAATAGTTCACCTACGTCCTACACCCTTCTCTTTAGTAAAATTTTTGAAACTTTGGGCTCATTGCGCGATCTGAAGATATTGACCAATTTAATTTTTTTATATGGTGACATTATGCTTGTATTATTGAGTAGCAACTATTGTGCACTTTTACGATTTTCTATTTTCGACCCACCCTAACTTACAATAATTTGCTGGGCTCTACCCTTCCTAAGGATTCTGGGAATCTTCAATTCATGCATTGCGTTAATTATATGAATTCTAACGTAGACAAGTTTGGTTATTGACATAAGGGTTAACAAGTAAAGTACAT
Organism: Sialis fuliginosa; assembly: GCA_961205875.1. Classification (NCBI taxonomy): domain Eukaryota; kingdom Metazoa; phylum Arthropoda; class Insecta; order Megaloptera; family Sialidae; genus Sialis; species Sialis fuliginosa. The sequence goes on along the minus strand of OY540814.1, from coordinate 22,740,834 downwards.
TTGAAAATAACAAAAATTATTTGGTACTTGTACTTCAAATATTTTTACATGTGACTATGTGACAACTCTGATAACCTAAAGTCTATTTTCTTACATTATAATTTAATTTCTCAGATAAAATACAAACTAGACTCGACGTGGATCACGTCGCTCACCGTGCCCCCGAAAAAAGCCGATCTGTCGGAGGAGGTGCGGCTGATGCAGCTGCGGCTTCACCGGCTAGTTTTCGCACACAATATGCTAAGTCTTCAACGTAGGCACTTGCATACCGAACACAGATTGTTTCCAGAGCCTAGTCACAACGTATCCGAACAGGAAAGTTTCAAGTACAGCGGTTACGGGGAGTACGGAGGACGGTTCTTCTACTATGGTGTCATTAATACTGGTAGGTTTATACAGGGTGTCCTACGGGAAGGTGTTGAAACTAATCAGCTGTCATTTTTTTAAATGGATTCAGTTATCGAAAAAACAGAAATAAAATGGCTTGACAATAAAATGCACACCCCTTAAACCACTGAATAAAATAATTAAAATACAGAATGTATAAAACAAATATATATAATAAATAACGGTCTCGCTATTAACGGAAATTTTTAGAACTCCAGACTAGTACCTACCTAATATTTGGCAAAAAAATTTATTTTCATGTATTTTATTACAAATAACGAATCATTTTTTTAAATAAAATATTATTTTAGCTGCGTTATCAGTTTTTGATAATCTTGTTCTTGACGATATAAATGAAGAAGATCTAGAAATAAACAACGTACAACAAGAAACCATGACGGATCAACAATTAATCGTTTACATAAATGTAAATATACGTTGTCCAATAATTATGTCTCCTTATTGTGTGTTTAACTCATTTTATACAGACTTTGACGCATTTTGTGACTTGTTAAATAAAGATTGTGTTAAAGTAAAAAATAACTTTAAATTGTCTATTGAATTTTATTCAACAACTGCTAAAGACCAACGGCTTCCCTACAATTTTAAATATGTTCTTGAAGCAGTTGACGGATATGTCAAATCGTTTTTTCTTGACGTCGAAACTAAAGCAGATGAATTTGAAATTCAAAATGAAAATTCTTTAACGTGAATTTGTATTTATGATTCAATTTACGATTTGTTATATTAATACGTATTTATGCGTACTTATAATATTTTATGTACACTTTTTGTGGCTTGCTAAACAAAGACTGTGTAGAATGAATAGGTGATAATTTTTAAATGGCAATAAAATTGTTAAGAAAGCAATGTCGATAGTTTTAAAAACGTTAATTTTGTATTTCAAATTCATCCTCTTTATGATTTCATATCTCCGTCAATTGCTTGGAAGCAATTAACGAAAACATGAAATCTAATATACTAAAGAGTATTTTGAAATACAAAATTATATTATTAAATGTAAAAGTTAAGAAATTTTAATATAAACTTATGTGTATGATTTATTGATGGTTTGTTATAAATATTTATTTTAATATATCCTTAGACAAGTGGTATAAAATTATGTATTATCTATTTGAAATATATTTTGTATACTTTTTTGGAAATTGTTAGAGATATAGATTATTTATCATGAATTAGTATAAAATGTAGTTAATTTTAAATTAAATAAAAAACTATTAAATGTGTATATTTTATTTATCCTAAACTGATTTTATATTTACTATACTTATCTAAATACAAAATAACACCTTACTTCATTAGGTTTTTACATTTATAATTTGGACAATTTTTTTTCTTACCTATAGAGAACTTATTTTTCTTATTCGAAGGTTACTATAATTTTTAAGAGAGAAATATTCAGTCTTCTAGAGTAAAAAAGTAAAAAGAAACAAGTATTTGTAGTTGAAAAATTTTCTTAAAATAACCTTTGCATTCAAAAGTTAAAAATACGATTTGTTATAAAAAAGCCCATACATCTTAAAAAGAATTCTTAAAATATCACCTTTAGCCACTAAATTAACATAAAAAATTATTATTTATGCTTATAATAAATACACAGCATTGTTTTTAACTTACAAAAATTCCCAACTGACATTTTTGTCGCAACATTTAGATTAATGAAGATTAAACATCTAAAAAATCAAAACAACAACCTTAGAAAAAAATATATATTTCATATCCATCACAGTTACAAAAATGTACTCTTTCGTAAAGAAACCCAACCACTTTACAAAGACTTTCTTGCACCTGCCTGTCTGGTGTGTTTGTCAACAATAGACGGAGTGTATCAAGCAAATTAATAAAGCCTTGCTAAAGTGGTACTTGTCGCGACGTTCTAATTCCAAGCCACTGTGAGATAAGTAGAGCTGCACATGAGACGAGAGTTTTTGTAATTGAAGTCTCGTCTCGGCCTTGAACTTTATAACTAGTAGTTCGTCACCTTGTCAAACTTTTAGCCATCTCATACACTCATACATCTCATATTGTGACGAGAACATGGTCTTATGAAATTTTTTATAAAAAAATAGTTAAAAAATATTTTTTTTAAAACAAGAATGCACTTAAAATTAAAAAATAAATTTTCAGCTATCACTATGACTAAAACCAATAAAATCGTGGGGCTTTCTCTTTCTGAAAGCCGTAGTTAATTTCTACTTTAACAAAAGCTTTACATTTTCCTTCAGAGCTAAAGGAGCTAAAACTAGGTCAAAAAACATTTTTTTATATCAAGGCATGTGGCAAGTCTTTCTTATTTTTTTTCTAAATCAAAAATGGCGCCTAAAGCAAATTAAAAAAAAATTGTATACCAAGCCGTATGGGGTGTCGAATGAGACAATTTTCATTTAAAAAATTGCATGTTTGAGCACGTTTGCCCGCCCTTTATCCTCATCCTACGCGTCTGCCTTTGTTTTTCCGATCATCTACTGATCAAAAACTGCCATCCCTGGGTCAATTTTTCCTTGAGTGCGTCTGCCTGCCCCTTATCCCTACCCTACGTGTCTGCCCATTGCACTTTCACTATCTATTTAATAAACTATTCATAAACTAATTCCCTGGGGTGATTTTATTAGTGCTCACATGGGGCAAAAATGCACTTTTTCTTTACATGTTCACTATGGAATTAAACCCCTTTATCCACGGGTGTTGGGGCTGGAACTATTTTTCCAATAATGTACAACACATGAATAATGGATAATATTCCAATCTATTAAATCAATTAAATGCTATTACATTGTCAATTACTACATATATCACTAATATATGTATAATACAAGTATATATTTTGTTCACGGTCCAAGTTCTATTACTTTGATGTAAGTATTAATAATTTGGCGAATTGGGTTGCCAAGTTCACGTAGACTTCTTCACTTTAAATTCGCCATCTGCTTTGCTATATATAATTGATTTGTGTTCTAGTCCTATACTATTATATCCTATGTTTATTCTATTTATATTCATGTACAAGGTGTCAATGTTAAAACTTAGAAACTAAAAAAAAACATCTGCCAAATAAACACACAATACTTCCTCATGCTAAATTCACCGAAGGTAGTTCCTTATTGAACAATTTAAATAAAAACCGATAAAGTGTTCAGATAAATTGCCTGGCATTGGTTAACCATTTAATTTAATACAATTTTACTAAAAAAAATTAGAGTTCGAAATTTTTCTCGTATCTTCAATATTTCGAGGGAGCAAAAAGTTTGGTGAGCATTGATTTATATTGAAATAATTATGTAGTTATAGCTTTGTGTTAAATTGTACATTTATTTACAATCTACTAAATGTAATTCAATGATATTACCCTCTCCTTATAGCTACGATGAAGTTCATGTTATTTATATGAGTTTATTTACTGATATCATCGATACCATATTGCAGATATTTCATCGCATACTGCAGTAGGTAGAATGTATTAGTTAACTACTTGCAAAATACTCGTAAACTTCACGGATGTAGAAAATATTTACGTAGGTATAATGTAAGGTAAACACATGAAATAAATATCAGTTGACAAATTGGTTGTTTGGTTACCTGGGAAAAAGTCTTGTGCAGTTAAAAATATTATCAGAGCTGCACGCCGAGACGAAACTTTTCTCGGTTACAAAACGAGATCGAGAACGCGTCTATTCAAATCTCCCGCCGTAACGCTCATTTTAAGTCACGTGATATGCACTGTGATGTCATTATTAAACTATAAACAAACGGATAGTAATATACAGGATGTGCCGTAAACATACTGACAAACTTTCAGGAGTTGTAGAAGACATCAAAACAATCGCTTTTTATTCGCAAACGAGCCGCTTTAACGGTTGGGCAAACGAAATAACCCCACAAGAATGCAATGAATTTTACCTTTAGCTGAATTTTTTTGTAGAAATGATAGTTCAAAGTGTACTGATCAAATGTTGTAATGGGCGCAACCTACGAAAATCCATAAGTCTGCTCCAGAGGGCATCGAAACATTTTATGTTTTTTAATTGATTATTTAATAATAATACAAAATACATATATTGGTTTCTTACTCAGGTTTTAATTTATTTGATTTCTCTCTTAGGTGTTCGTAACTACCCCACTCTCCCCTACAGTTGACAATAAATCCACAGACAGTACACTCGCTATTTTAATAAATAACATGGAATAGTTAAAATGTTTAAAATTTTCGGGCTGTTATGCCGTGGTCGATACCTAGACGTATCGCTGCTCGTAGCTGGCAGCATCTTCAGTAGTCACAACAACCTGACACGAACACTACTAAAGATACTGCCAGTTACAAGCAGCGAAACGTCTAGCAGCAAGCAGGATCGACCACGACATAACAGCCCGATAATTTTATACATTTTAACTATGAACGCCGATCGTGAAAGCCTAAAAATAACATGGAACAGTTTGATCAAATGACAATACTAATTAGGCACAGTGTGATTGTTTGAGTGTCACTGGTATGCAGTACACAACAGGCGGGCGCCTACATCAGCGTGTGTACAGTTAATAATAATTCCACAGACGGCACACACGCTATTTCAAGCAACATGGAACAGTTTGGTCAAGCGTCAAAGCTCATTGCGAACGAATGTTTTTATTTTTGTCTTTTTGTTTTTTTGGCAAGACACATCTTAAATCTTTTGCCAGTGTGTCTTAATAACTTGGCAATGAGTTTAGAGAGCGTGAGGCAACAATTGCCTCGATTCTTACATGTCCTAGAATTACACATTTATTTTATTTCACCGTTCCTAGTGGACGATACTCGTATCACGGAATGGCATTGTGCGATTTCTGTTATTTTTTATATGTTTCATTTAATTCTGAACGTATAAAGGAACTAAAATAAAGCATCAACGGTTTCACTTTTATTATTATCTTCTTGGAAAGCAGGATTTTCGAAGTCTTTGAAGTTGAAAAAGATTTTTTTTTATGTTTACATAAGAAGTTTTTATTTTAAATAGTAAAAATAAATAAATATTTTATATGAGTATTAGAAAGATTTATTTTATTGTAAATTTTAAAAAAATTACAAAAGAAAACAACCGTTTCCAGTTTTAAATTTGTTTTCAAAAATAGATTTTTCATTCCAGACGTATCTATGTATAATTAATATTTCACGTTTCTGTTTTATCGTTTTTTGAGTTACAGTATCTATAGATAATTAAAAAATATCTGCCATGGGAGTCACGGTACTTTCTTATACGTAATTCGGAGAGTGGACAGTGCACGTGATTCTAATTTTATTAAAAAATATTTCTGAAAAAATTAATAAAAGATAAAATAAAATAAATGAGGCATAAATTAAAATAATAATATTCTCTACAATACATCTCTATCAAATAAATTATTCCGGTTGAAAGACGTTTTCAAAAATAGGTTTTCTTCCCAGACAAAAATTAATCTTATATTTAAAATTTTACCCTTCTACGAGTTGTCGTATTTGAGTTACAGAGGTTATAGACAGACCGGCAGACAAATAACATGGTAAAAATAGATTCATGGAATGTCAAAATGGATAATTCCATCAAAATCCGGAATTAAAAAAATATCGGCTTAACAATATACTTACTTATACTATAATTTCATATACATGAGTATAAAAAAGTGAAACAAATGGTTATTTGTATTTCTTCAAAATCTCGAATTTATATGTAGTATAGTAAAGCCAAAAAAATCAGCTCAGTCAGGTGGGACAAACTTGTAGAGTTGACCGATAAAAATATTTCAATATAAAAAAGTTCATACAAATATTTATCCGGTAATTTTTCGGGAGGGAGCTACAGACCCTCAAAAGATTTAACCTAAAATTAGTTTTTATTTAATATTTAGAATTATAAAATGTGGTTGTCTTGACCTGAAACGGAAAGATCGAATAAAAATTTTGAAATCGGAGAATAATTTTTTTTTGTCTTATTTTAATACGATCACAAAACTTCTCATATTATTGTGAGGAAGCAAAAATAGTTAGTCGTTTTGGTTATGAGCATTTGTGACTGAAAATTTCACACTGAAACTAATATAAATTAATTGTTCTGTTGTGTAAATCTGTGGATTGCAATTACGAACTTATTTATAATTTATCAGTAATTATCCAATCTGTCTAAACCGAAACCACAAACACCACCTGCCATTTTAAATTAATGTTCATAAGTGATTGTAAATGTGATTGAATGTTAAATGTTGGTGTGTTTTCATTGAAATATTATTTACTTATTAAAATGATTTTAAACAGGACGGGTTTAGTTGTCAAAACAATTAACTCTAATTACAATAAGCTACTTGTTTTTGGGATTTACTAGAAAACTTTATTAGGGAAATAGTTTTCAGAATAAAAAAGTCATACGATTCTTTAAAATATAATGGAATTTGTTGTATATCTTGGACCAGTAATAAGGTACTAGTACCAGTCTTGGACAATTCCCCAGTGTTTAATTAAATTACTAAATTAGATATATTTGTTGATATTTGATTACTATCATTACTGAATCATAATCTATTGACACTTAACTGTAAAATCAACTTTTAGAATTAAGTACTTAAAAGTACTTAGTTAATAATACAAACTAGTATCAAAATTCGACCAATATTTTACCTACCTTAACGGCAACATACACACATGATTTTTTTTGAGTGTACATCTATGGCACAGTACCTAACCTAACCTAACCTGCTTTTACAACAAAAATTTCCAAATAAAAACACTGTAATTGAACGTGAATTTAAATCTCTATACGCATTCTCTACGTTTGACAATAATTCAAAACTATTTATTTTTGCCGCTGAACGATGCAAGGGGAAATCATATGTGTATGTTAACTTTATTTTACCTGCCTTAATGGCAACATACACACATGATTTTTTGTTTGTGCACATCTATGGCACAATACCTTTCGAATGATATAAGTTTCATTCACCTCCTTTTATAATAAATACTAAAAAAAACGTACGGCAATTTTCGATGTTCACGTATTAACATAGTAAATATTTTTATATGTTAATGTTTGTAATTTAAATAAAAAATAATAAACTTCTTCAATCTCAAATTCCCGTTTAATTGCATATCTCCCCTATGTGTATTTTGAAGAAACAATTCGTGTATTCTTACAACTTCTATATTGAACAAATGAGTTCAGCAGTGTTGTTAAAATAGAAACATATGTTTCGAAATAGCTTAAACTTGAACGAAAACAACAAACGCGTTTGCACACGTTGACAAAGCACTATTAAGTTAGAACCGCAACAGCAGTTTCTAGCTTGAGGTTCGAAGCCAACGTGTCCCTAACTCAGTACTGCTTATAAGTAATTGAGACATGTAATTACTTAGAGTATGTAGATTGTATATGTTTATTTGTACATCTGAAAGCTCTTATTGCAATGTACAGCGTGCTTTGAAATGAATGTTTATTAAATATAATGTTGCGTTATCGTTAATATTATATTATGCTTCGTTTTAATGTTACTAGCTGTACCTGCGGTTTCGCTCGTTTAAATATAAAAATTATATATATGTTATTATTTTAAGGTAGTTGTCATGCTACAGTACTATCAAAAAATCATTTTCATAATACCATGGTAAAATTTCGAAAATAATTGCGTCTATACAGATTATTACAAACACAATCATACTATGAATATATTTTCTCAAGTCACAAACTCATCAACAAATAGAGCCATGAACAGCGCGAACCTTTAAACGGATGTTATAACAATTCAAGAAAATCCGCTCTCTTCCGTACACACATCTAGCTGCACACAGTGTTGCCAGATTAATTCTATTTAATACTTTCCATGGTTGTATTAGTACGTATAAGGGCCGTTTTCTTAATTTTATGGTTAATTATTGAATTTTTTATCACATATCAAAATAATAACCATTTGCTGTTTGTTAGTTTTTTTTTAATAAAAATCTGTCGAAGCGTTTAGTCATGAAAATTAACAGAAATGACATAATACGTATAGGAACCTTCAGGGCGCGAGTTATTCTTACATTTGTCAAATTTTTTTTTTGTTCTGATACTGTTTATCCATTTTGTTAGGTTTGATTAAATAAACAAAAATATTCCGTTCTATATTTACCCTAAATCGCTTGAGATTTCATGGAACCTTAATAAAAAATAGTTTGATACTTTTGTCCCATGAGACAAATGTCCCAAGAAACATCAAATTTGACAAATTCACTCTAGCGATCGATTTTACCCCACTGCGTGTAAAAATGTTTACACATCAAAAATAATTTATTATAGAACCAGAACTGTCTTGACAATGAAAAATTTAGTCCCTCCCCTATCTATCCTGGACCCAGCCGTTTAAAATTGATGTCAATTTGGAATTATTTTTTTTTGAAACAGTGCGAATTATAGGAAAATTGGTCAAGTTTAAAAAATTGTAGGTAATATTATTATTTATAATTTATGTTCTATTCTTTAAAGAAATAATTTGAAAAAATAATTTTAAATTATATTTCAAATAACAGAAAAGATGTATCCGCCAAGAGTGTCGTTGGACTTTCTTATACGTATTACAAAGATTGAACAGTGTATGCGTTTGTTATAGGTAACATGAAACTTTCTTATACGCTGTACTAACAATAAGTGTAAAGTGTCCGTGTTTCTAATTATTATTTTTTATTTTTTTATTCTGACAAAATCATAAGTAATGGCAGATATTTATAAATATAATAAAGCAGCTGGCATTCGCGATACGGTGAGTTCATCGAAATATATTTAACAAACTCGAAGTTGGAAGCGTATACATTTAAATACTGTGGAATTTTTATCTTTGTTCTAGACAAAGAATGCAATTTCCGTTTTAATTAGTTCGGAAATAACGCGACAGAGCGCGCTAGAATTATGAAATAAACGTGACATCCTGCAAAAAATGCTCTGATGAAGAAAATGAAAAATATATCTTACCCCGTCAATTTTGTCCACTCGGTTGTGCTTATTTGAATACAGCGCATTTTTTTATTGAAAAGTGTAAATGTGATTTCATGCAATTTACATTTTAAGTCAGACAATTGTCAAAGTAGTTTTTTATGTTGATTGAAATTGACTTTAAAATTATTTTTACTTTTCATCACAGTGATTAAAAAAAGCATTTGTTTTGGTCGAAAATGAGGGTCAAGGCAGGTGTTTCCAATAATTTAAAACTTCATTGATCATAGAGAACAATGCAGTGTTTTTTGAACATTCTTTCTTAAATGCATATTGTCTGTTAAATATCATATCTATGTAAATCAATTTTATAAATGTTCAGGTTGGTACCACTTTGGTACTAGAGTCAAATGAGCAATTGAGAGCATCATTTATTTATTTTTTTAAATAATCAAACGTATTATAAAACAAAAAAATGCCTAACATGATCCCAATGACGTTCTATTAAATTTTGTATACATCAAATACAAACTTTTTCATGCTTATATTAATTAACTAAGTACACATATCCATTTAACAAATAAAGCCCCTATATATGTAAAAATAAATAATTTAATTAAAATCAATATATGCATATTTTCTGAGTACAAAGTAAAAACAAATATTGACTTTGATCGGTACATTTTTTTGTCATTTAATGCAATAGCTTTTATGTGGATTGCAAGCTTAAATGCAAAGTTTATGCACTGTACTTTTTCAATCAATTTAATTAATTATACACGCGAAAGCATAAAGTGTTTTTAACTTCCGAGCATTTCCAATAATTTTAATATATTTCAGGCCGAAGCGGCTGAATTAATTCTGTTTTTGATGAATTGCAAATAAGATTGGGGTGCGATTTTGTGTTGAAATTACATTTAAATCTTTTACACCAGGATTACATATTTCTAATAACTTTATTTTCGAAAGCTAATTAGGTAAAGTTTATTTAATTTATTTTGTATACATTTGGATTCGAAAACGTGAATTTATATTACTTATGTATTTATTTTATTTTATCGAAAATAAGTTTTATTTTCATAAATACAATTTTACAAGTTGATGTAACCGTGAAAGTATATCGAGACAAAACGAGAGTCGGGTTAATCTCGTCTCGTCTCGATCTCCTCGTATAATAATTTTTTTTTCCATTTAGGTATTCTTATGATATGAACAAATAATTTTGAAATATGACCATATCACTAAAAAATACCGGTTCAACAATGTATTTACTTTACAATCTTAAGACCGGTCATCTGTCTAAGTAGGCCAAATCTCATGTTTTGAGAATAGAAGAAATTCTGACTATATAACGGTTTTTTAGAGTATTATCAAGAAATTCTGTCCTCCAGCCGTCGGCGTCCCTCTTCCTCGGAGAATAATCAATAATCAAATTTTCGACGATTCATCGACTTTATTTCAACATTGCATTAGGCCAAAATAGTTAAATACAAATTTTAAGGCTTCCGCGATGATTTGATGTGAATCTTGGCTTAAGGGTACAAGCAGTCGGGTTGATCAACGTTTCATGATTCTAAAAGAAACTCTGAAGGTTCACATTGGCTAGAAAAACAAGCAAACTGACGCGACTTATACCAACAAACATACATATATCGTTGTAGATCTTTGCAGGTCCCACAAATCAAAAACCATTAAAAAAATATGATTTTATCTTAAAATGCAGATCTATCAAGATCTGATTTGATCACTTTAGATCTAAATTTTGTTCCCGGGTACCTACTAATTCAGTTGTTACCTTCCAAACGACGTACAAACTAAAAAAAAACTATTATCCTTGGATCCCATTTATGCATTATTTGTTATTGTTAATTGTATTTGTCATTGACGAAAAAATACAGTAATTACTTTAACTGTGTTTGTACATCAAAAACATAAAATTTCAATCTATGCACGTGCCCGGTCAAATATTTAGCTCATACATACACATATGTTTAAATTAAAAATGATTTTATAATGATTAGAGTTTCAGAGCTGGTATTCATCACAATAATAGAAGAGAATTTGTTCGGCTCGTATTATATGTCGCTTTAATTAATAAATATGACAGGAGGCATGCACATTATAATGCATTCCAATTGGTCAAATTATCGCGTAATATTTTTATCAAGTTGTATGACGCAGTGCAGATATATCAGTAATTAGTACTCCCAAGCCAAAACGATATTATTTAATAATTCAACTGCATTAATGTGATAATGTGAATTTTGAAATGATTATTATGGTTATATTATAATACATATCGTCACCTATAAGGCAAAGTAGCGTAAGAGCGAGTCCAGCCCAACCGATATTTTTATTGATTTTTTTGATTTATTTATTTTTTACGTAAAAAGTTCACTTCTTGATAAATTGACACCTAAAATGTAAGAAAGAAATTCTATAAAATTTTCACGTTACATGTGTCGTTTTTGAGATATCTTGACAAAATAAATATTTTGGGATGTGACCCTTCCCTCTTACACACGATTTTGAAATGGGACCGCCCTCAAGCCAGACCCAATCATCCAACCAAGTTTCATTAATATCGGTTCAGTAGTTCATGAGACAAACACGGAACGAAAAGTGTTTGTCTTGATCTGAAACAAAATTTTAAAACGATCACAAAGATTCTCGTATCTTCAATATTGCGAGGAACCAATAAATATAAACAAATTTTAAAAAAACACGTATTAGTCTAATTAAAACAATTAATTAATAAGCAATTTGAAACAAATTTACATGTAATTACTACCTATAACCAATACATCCAAACTGAAGAGTAACTGATAATTACATATAAATTAATTATTATAACGAACAGGCATCGATCACTGACGTCCCATTATACCCAGTTAGTCCACGACTATGTTCTTGGTTTCCCGTCGAGACTGCTCTAATGAGATATACACATTCTATGCACAAGTATCCAAGCCAAGTTATTATACTGTGGGTATTAAGTTTATACACAATATACATACCTACCATGTACGTTGACTGTATTTTGGTCATATATTGAGTTACTATTAATAATAAAAGGAATGTTACGTTTAGCAACCAAAGTTATTAACTCAAAATTGAAAATAATTAAATGTATTGTACAGTCAAATGCAGAGGTGGTCTTCCAGTTTTCAATTTATATTCACTTATCACAAACTTAATAAGCTCCTCCCATTTGATTATTATAATATATAAATCATTTCTCCATGTACCAAACAAATAGATATTTTGAAACTCATTTGCTAGATAAAGAAGTACTCTTCGTTTATAAATAGTACTCATATTTATGCGATTAAATCTACTGAAAATTGTAGGGGTAAATTTTGTCGCAATAATTAATGAAGTAGACGTAAATTTGTGATTTTATTTAAAATGATGTAACTATATAAGGTCCATCTTAGAAAAAGATAACCGATTATGTTTGTCTTAATATTTAATCTGTAATAAACGTATTAAACATCGTTTTAACATATCGCTAACTATTGACGCAGATACCTCTCCGATGATTGTTTTTTTCCGACTTCATGAAATTTACACAAAATATACACCGAAACCTTCCTCGTGAAAACCGGAATAAAATCCGTTCAGCAGATATTGAAAAAATCGTACACAGACAGACAGATGAATAAAAATAATAAATATCCATACCACCTATTTGTTATCACTGCTCTAGACTTTTTATATGTATAATAAATTAAGTTCATATAAAATGTAACAAATAAAATTAATAAAATATGATAAAAAATAATAATTGATTTAATACCTACAGTATAAAATATAATTAATATATATTTCATGAAAACATATTTCACAATTTACTTATAAATGAAGTATATATTCCATATATTATACACCACAGTTGATATATACAGTAGCTGTTAATTATTTAATTACATAAACAATTTGTATCTACACGAAGCAGTTAGAGCAAAGTTGTTGATGGGTGTAATAAATATATTCTCATATTTAAATTAAATTAAATTTTAAATAATACCCAGTTTGTTCTGTGCTAAAAAATACGTTGAAGATTACAGTACACAAATGAAACCAAAATGTGGATTATAAAACGTCATGTAAAATGATTGATTAATTTTGTAAAAACCAATTAACTCTTTCATCAATAACGATTGTTTCGTACAAAATTGAATATAGGTTTAGATTTCTAAAAGTGGTTGGTTTTTAGAGTTCCGTAGAAAGTTAGGAACCCTTATAGTTTCGCTCTGTCCGTCCGTACGTCCGTGTTGATCAGTTTATGTGCGAAGCATGATAACTGATATTTTGTCCGTTATCTCGAAAACTGTTGGTCTACGTGAAATTCGTAAATAACTTTTTTTGTAAATAATTTTCTTGTGAACAATTTTTATATGCCAATATAAGCGAAATGTAATCTTAGACCTTAAATAATTTAATATACGTGTACATGATTTTGATATGGACTTTTGCATGTTGTTTATGATGTCAAAATAACGATGTTTGTAAAAAAAAATCTTAAGAAGGATTTATTTAGAACTGTTATTTTCGTATAAAATACATAATGACTAATGAACCGTAAAATGTATATTACTATATAATAAATATTGTTTTGCATTATTAATATGCTTTCATTAAGAAAATGTTTTACTTGAGTTGTGGGTTTTTCACTACCTTCCATTTCCATTTCCAAGAACATCATTATTAATATTTGCGATGAATTTTGAGGAAATATTAATATCAAGTATTTTGACGTTGATTACATTTATTTTGTGAATCTACAAAAATTGCTAAAACTTTGTAAGATTTTATTTAAATTAAAAACTATCTATATTCTGGAATTTTTTCAGATTTTTTGATTCAATAGTTTAAAAAATAAAGAGGGGGGTGTTCTGATTACGAATTTTAACGCAAATATATCGTGACTGAAGGGTTAAAATTAAAAAATCCTAAATATTTTTTGTTACATTTTAGCTCAATGGAGTAAGTGAAAAAAATAATTGAATATACTTTTCAGTCTATGGGAAGTGGATCCAAAAAAAATGTTTTTTTCAAAAATCTCATCATTTCTGTTTTTGAGTTATCAATCAACGTCCGTATACCAAATTTTATCTTAATTGGTGTACAATTTACATATATAGACAGACGGACGGACGGACAGAGTGAAACTATTAGGGTTTCTTGTTTTCTATAGAACCTTAAAAAATAAGTGTGTGTACTTTTGTACATGCGATAGGTAAGGCTAGTTTAGTGACATCTAGCGTGCAAATGCGAAACTAAAAACCTATTTTATTGACTATCATAATAGAAATCTGTACTACCTAACCTGTATTCCACGCGGATGAAGTCGCTAGTTGATAATAATACAAATAAAGTAAAAATTTAACACATACATAAATAAATATATATTTAACATTCCTATGTCATAAAAATCTAACTCTTTCATATTATTGCTATCATATCACATTACACTGTTACTAAAATAAAGAATTCATCTATTAATATCATCATTGCTTTACAAATTCTTCACTTAAGTCGCACAAGTGTGTGCGTTAAATAAAAATCAAGGTCAGGCTAAGAATAGCTAAATATAAAGAATAATTAATCACACTTAATAGGAGCAATTATCTTATCCGGCAATATAAAGTGGCATTTTAAAATTGTTTTATTTTAATTTTAAGAGTATTTCAGTGTACTGCTATCAATTGCATTCATTGAATTTAATTTTAACTGGCGAATCTTTATTTAAAAAAAAGAAAGAATATACTACCTGCATATTTCAAGTCAAAGTATATACAGAAAAATTCGGTCAAGATATACACGGGTGTATGCCATTAGGATTCCGAAGTACGTACTACGTAAACTGTTTGCAGCCACTTACAAGTGCATTTTTGAGTTAAAAAATATATAAAAATAGTGTCATATTCTACTAATTGAGATCTACATTTTGACATCCCACTTGCCTAGATATAAAAATTAAAAAAATTATTACACCTCTCCAAAAATTGGATTGATATTGTTGACTCCAGTATTTGTCCTTGGTAGTCCCACCAAAACCTCGTTACCAAATTTTTTCAACATCAATTTAATCCATTTTCAAATATTACATTTATTTTTTGTGAATAAGTGAAGTTGTTAAACAAAAAAAAAATCAAAGACTTTAAAGTTTTCTTCATGAAATGCCAATACACAGCATAGATAAAAGTTTCTCTTGGGTATTGTATTTTTATAAACAACGAAACGTCAAAGTTTCACATAGAAATAAGTTGTATTCTACATCAATGTGTACTTTTGTTCAATAAGAACTTTATAGAACGCTACTAAATAACAATAAATAAATAAATATGGTTTTATACATGAAAGTTTTCATTTTTATTTTTCAAATTTAAACATTCATATTTTTTCTTGGATATTTTTAGAAATTCTTCGTTAAATTTATTATAATTTGAAATGCAGATATCAATTCCAACAAAACATTAATCCAAGCTTAACAACAACAAAAACATTCAAGAAAATCTGAATGTTGAAGTAGTATATCAGAAAATTATCTTGCATGGAAAAATATATTTTCATGCTATACAAAAAAACGTGAATACTGTCTTCATCCCTAACGCAAATGCATGACTTCTGAATATAAGCTACATTTTGACGTATAGAACTACGTCTTTTCCAGAGGTACTAGGGAGCACGAATGCAATGAAATATGTCAGACTTCGAAAGCTAAGAAAGTAATAATCTTAGAGCAATAAATAAAACGTCAATAGAGAGCTTATACAGAGTGGTCCGGTTTGGAATACAGATATTTTAGAAGCTGATTCTTTGGCTCTTTGTGAGTAAAAAAACTGTTGGGAAAGGGGGGTCTATCTTCATCACCCTTTGAGCTACCGAGTGTTTACAAAGTTCCATCAGAGTATTACAAAGTAACGTAACTAGAGCAACCACAATGAATCAAATTCATAGGTAATTTATTAACGTACTTTGGAGAAAATTGTCATTTTCATAAAAATTTTCAAAAAAATAAATATATTTTTTGGCTTTGATGAACAATAACTTGGAACTATAAACACGGCTAACAATAACGGTAGTACTGAAAATACGTTAATTAATTACCTGTGTGAAGTTAGCCCCCCTTTTGTTGAAATTCCAATTTTTGAAAGTTGTGCCAAATTGTGCTATACTTGTGCTACATTGTGCCAAAATATTTCTCCCCTAAAATAAAAACAACACTAGAAAAACCCAAAAAACGATTTTTTTCAGTAGCCCCCCTTTTTTTGAAATTCAAATTTTTGAAAGTTGTGCAAAATTGTGCTAGTTGTTCCTAACATTGTGCCAAAACATCAATACTCTAATATAATTTTCCTGCCCCCCAGAACAAAAATACATTTTTCACCAGCCCCCCTTTTGTTGAATTTCAAAATTTTGAAAGTTGTGCTGAATTGTGCTATACTTGTGCTACATTGTGCTAAAATATTTCCGCTCTAAAATAAAAACTGCTCTAATAAAACCAAAAAAACGTTTTTTTTTTAGTGTGAAGTTAGCCCCCCTTTTGTTGAATTTCAAAATTTTGAAAGTTGTGCTAAATTGTGCTAAACTTGTGCTACATTGTGCCAAAATATTTCCACCCTAAAATAAAAACTGCTCTAATAAAACCAAAAAAACGTTTTTTTTTAGTGTGAAGTTAGCCCCCCTTTTGTTGAATTTCAAAATTTTGAAAGTTGTGCTGAATTGTGCTATATTTGTGCTACATTGTGCTAAAATATTTCCACTCTAAAATAAAAACTGCTCTAATAAAACAAAAAAAACGTTTTTTTTTTAGTGTGAAGTTAGCCCCCCTTTTGTTGAATTTCAAAATTTTGAAAGTTGTGCTAAATTCTATTATACTTGTGCTACATTGTGCCAAAATATTTCCACCCTAATATAAGAACTGTTCTAATAAAACTAAAAAGACGTTTGTTTTTTTTGGTGCGAAGTTAGCCCCCGTTTTGTTGAATTTCAAAATTTTGAAATTTGTGCTAAATTGTATTATACTTGTGCTACATTGTGCCAAAATATTTCCCCCGTAAAACAAAAAATTCCCTAATAAAACTTAAAAAAACGTTTTTTTTGGTGGGAAGTTAGCCCCCTTTTTGTTGAATTTCAAAATTTTGAAATATGTGCTAAATTGTGCTATACTTGTGCTACATTGTGCCAAAATAATTCCCCCCTAAAATAAAAACTGCTCTAATAAAACTAAAAAAACGTTTTTTTTTTATGTTTTGTTGAATTTCAAAATTTTGAAAAGTGTGCTGAATTGTGCTAAAGTTGTGCTACATTGTGCTAAAATATTTCCACCCTCAAATAAAGATTGCAATAATAAAACTAAAAAAACTTTTTTTTATTGTTTTTGTGTGAAGTTAGTCCCCATTATGTTTAATTTAAGAATTTTGAAAGTTGTGCTCAATTGTGCTACTTGTTGCTTACGTTGTTCCAAAATATTTCACCCATAAAATAAAATAAAAATTCGTATCCAAACTGTGTTTATAGATATTGTTGGTGATGTCGATTCGGCGCCAGTCTGATGCCACTACACGAAATAATTTAATTGTTTGAATTTAAAAGCTACAATCACAATTTAACTTCTCAAAAAAATGTTAAATTCATTCATATTCCAAAATAATATGTAATTTTAAATTTTTTTTATAGTAAATCATTTTTTTTTATAGTTAATTGTTTATTTTTTTGTTTTTTTTTTATAAAACAGTTAATTATAATAAATGTTTGATTGTTTATATCATTTTAAAGGTACTAAATGTCTCTTTAATTTAAACTATTGCACATTCAAATATCTTACCCCGTTCCCGAGATATAATGCCCAAAAATTTATGTTTTTTTCTAATAAACAATCATTTAGGAACCTCAGGATGATATCCAATTACAATTTCCTTTGGTAGGTGTTTTAAGGATATACAAATGCAAATTTTGCGCATATAGTGTTTCGAAGATTCGAAAAAAATATTTTTCCACTCCACTCTAGTGCGTACTCTTATGACATACACACATACAGGGCCGTAACTACCACAGAGTTGAATTTTTTTTATTTGGTTCTAACTTGAAAATGATATTCATTATCATTAGGAAAATTAAAATAATTTTGCATATTCTGGGGGGGCCCTCGGACACTTCTTGCCCCGGGGCCCCCGAGCCTCTAGTTATGGCCCGGCACATTTATGTCTTAACCGATTTTTTTACTTTTATTAGTGTAGTTTTCGTTTGAGGGGTGAAATATTTTGGAATATGAATGAATTTAAAATTTTTTTGAGAAGTTAAATTGTGATTGTAGCTTTTAAATTCAAACAATTAAATTATTTCGTGTAGTGGCATCAGACTGGCGCCGAATCGACATCACCAACAATATCTATAAACACAGTTTGGTTACGAATTTTTATTTTATTTTATGGGTGAAATATTTTGGAACAACGTAAGCAACAAGTAGCACAATTGAGCACAACTTTCAAAATTCTTAAATTAAACATAATGGGGACTAACTTCACAAAAAAACAATAAAAAAAAGTTTTTTTAGTTTTATTATTGCAATCTTTATTTGAGGGTGGAAATATTTTGGCACAATGTAGCACAACTTTAGCACAATTCAGCACACTTTTCAAAATTTTGAAATTCAACAAAACATAAAAAAAAAAACGTTTTTTTAGTTTTATTAGAGCAGTTTTTATTTTAGGGGGGAATTATTTTGGCACAATGTAGCACAAGTATAGCACAATTTAGCACATATTTCAAAATTTTGAAATTCAACAAAAAGGGGGCTAACTTCCCACCAAAAAAAAACGTTTTTTTAAGTTTTATTAGGGAATTTTTTGTTTTAGGGGGGAAATATTTTGGCACAATGTAGCACAAGTATAATACAATTTAGCACAAATTTCAAAATTTTGAAATTCAACAAAACGGGGGCTAACTTCGCACCAAAAAAAACAAACGTCTTTTTAGTTTTATTAGAACAGTTCTTATATTAGGGTGGAAATATTTTGGCACAATGTAGCACAAGTATAATAGAATTTAGCACAACTTTCAAAATTTTGAAATTCAACAAAAGGGGGGCTAACTTCACACTAAAAAAAAAAAACGTTTTTTTTGTTTTATTAGAGCAGTTTTTATTTTAGAGTGGAAATATTTTAGCACAATGTAGCACAAATATAGCACAATTCAGCACAACTTTCAAAATTTTGAAATTCAACAAAAGGGGGGCTAACTTCACACTAAAAAAAAACGTTTTTTTGGTTTTATTAGAGCAGTTTTTATTTTAGGGTGGAAATATTTTGGCACAATGTAGCACAAGTTTAGCACAATTTAGCACAACTTTCAAAATTTTGAAATTCAATAAAAGGGGGGCTAACTTCACACTAAAAAAAAAACGTTTTTTTTGGTTTTATTAGAGCAGTTTTTATTTTAGAGCGGAAATATTTTAGCACAATGTAGCACAAATATAGCACAATTCAGCACAACTTTCAAAATTTTGAAATTCAACAAAAGGGGGGCTAACTTCACACTAAAAAAAAAACGTTTTTTTGGTTTTATTAGAGCAGTTTTTATTTTAGGGTGGAATTATTTTGGCACAATGTAGCACAAGTTTAGCACAATTTAGCACAACTTTCAAAATTTTGAAATTCAACAAAAGGGGGGCTAACTTCACACTAAAAAAAAAAACGTTTTTTTGGTTTTATTAGAGCAGTTTTTATTTTAGAGCGGAAATATTTTAGCACAATGTAGCACAAGTATAGCACAATTCAGCACAACTTTCAAAATTTTGAAATTCAACAAAAGGGGGGCTGGTGAAAAATGTATTTTTGTTCTGGGGGGCAGGAAAATTATATTAGAGAATTGATGTTTTGGCACAATGTTAGGAACAACTAGCACAATTTTGCACAACTTTCAAAAATTTGAATTTCAAAAAAAGGGGGGCTACTGAAAAAAATCGTTTTTTGGGTTTTTCTAGTGTTGTTTTTATTTTAGGGGAGAAATATTTTGGCACAATGTAGCACAAGTATAGCACAATTTGGCACAACTTTCAAAAATTGGAATTTCAACAAAAGGGGGGCTAACTTCACACAGGTTAATTAATTACCTATGGAACTAACTCATTGTGGTTACTCTAGTTACGTTACTTTGGAAGTTATGAGATAATCTTTGTTTGTAAGTACTGCTCTGAAGGAACTTTTTAAACATCCTGTAGCTCAGAGGGTGTTGAAGATAGACCCTCCTTCCCAGTTTTTACTTACAATGAGCCAAGGAATCAGATCCTAAAATATTTGCATCCCAAATCGGACCACCCTATATATTCCCATTTATAGTAAAAAAAAAAATTTACCGTCAATCCCTCAACCCAGTAACATAAAAGGTTTTGTTAATTTTAATAAATTTTTGTATATATACATGGTGTACACCAAGGTTTCTTAAATTGAAAAAATACGTACACAAAAATGGAAATTAATTAAATAAACGCAAGTTATCATGAACAATTTCTGCTGTGTAATTTTCAACAGTACCTAATAGTTTCTCGTATCATTTGCATAATTCCTTTGATTCCCGCACGAAGGTCGTTTTTTATTTTCATATCAAATGTTAGCGTGCCCTTATTACAATATGACGTATCGATTCGTTCGTTTATATTTTACATTTTTGTACGCGTTCTATTCTAAATTATACATAGATGAATGACATGAAATCAGCTGTAACAAGACATTAAGTATTATTTATTGTAATTTTGTATATTTTTGTATCACAATATTAAACAGGTTTGTATTTAATTGCACTTTTTTTTAATCATAAACACTTTTTTTAAATAATTTTCACTAATAACAAACAAATATACTGCATGAAAAATAAATTCAACATAAAATAAATATATTGAACTTAATAGTTATTTGTGTATCTAGGGTGTAAAATGATAGTTTTTTGCACGAGTGTGAATGTTTGTTAGTCGAGACGCCAGCCGAGACTAACAATCACACGAGTGCGAAAAACGCATTTTACACCCGAGGTGCACACAATATTTTTTCTAGAACCCTATTGATTGTATAATATTAACAATAATATAATATAATAATTAATTTATATACTTTTTATGCACGGCGAGCGCAAAAGTACTACTTTACACACTGAAATGACAATGAAAAAGCCTACTTTTTTACACCGAAACCCGGAGTCCGGAGAAACAGTATACAAACCCTGAGACTCCGGGCAAAAACATGAGACTTGGTCATCCTAATTGTTAAACGTATATAATTAGTGATTTAATTGTTTACTAAATGTTAGATGACAGTTGATCCGATTGCGTTAGTTTCGATTTTTCCCACTGAAGGCGTCGCTATCATCGCGATACATATCAATAGCAAATTACTTTTCAAATCTCAAATAAGCTTATAACCAGAAGTTAAGAAACAGTTATAGATATATCTTTAATAACAATAGAATCTTGTTTGAAGAACAATATTTTATAGGTACCAATTTTCTCGTAATATATTTTTAAATCCTGTTTTACTGTAATTGCACAGATTCCGGTGCAGTTAACATTGATTTCCCTACGGGAAGTAATTACTTTCTACAGCTGTTACAAATGACAAAGCAAAAACATAATTCAATAAATTCGGTACATGTCTACATACTTCATCTGTTTTATATTATACCGTGCATACCAGTGCTTCTCAAACTTACTCTATATGTATTACAGTAGAACAAAATATTATTGTCCGGCACACAGTGTGATAATTTCTCAAAAATCTTTCCCCGGCTCAATTTTTATCGTATCATAAAATTTCTGCACACCTTACAATTTTAATAAATTAAGGAATAACTAGAATCTGCGGTTTTTCGATTTGTTACCCCCCTTCAGAGCCGGCCTTTGCGATTCTGGCGCCCCAGGCGAGATTTCTTTTGACGCCCCCCCCCCCCTTTCCACCGCCACAGTGACGATCATTAAAAATTATCCGCACAAAAAAAAAAAAAGCGTGAGAAAATTATCTTGTTATTAATTCATTAGTGTAATATAATAATATAATATAACATATAATTGATAAATAATATATAATATAACTAAAATTATATAAAAGATTTCTTCCTGGCTTTCATATCTGCAAAATTATCGATTGCTGTCTCAAAATTGAGGTTTGCTACAACCTTATTTTCAATTGAAAGAATAGCCAAATTATTCAACCTATCTTCTATCATAGCCGATTGCAAATAAGTTTTTATGAATTATTTTAATTTACTAAAACTTCTTTCACCACTAGCTACACTAACCGGAATTGTTACAAGAATTAGCAAAGCCACCCACAGATTTGGCACTGTGCTTTTCAAGTTTTGTAAAAAAATGTTTAATAAATAATTTATTTTTGATATTAAGCATTTTATTAAGTAAAATGAATTATTTTGCAGAAAAAATCAAAACTATTATTCAAAAAATATATATAGCTTAAATTTGGCGCCCTAGAACAGAACATAGAAAAAAAGTTTAAAATAATTGGCGCCCCCACGAAATTAGCGCCCCAGGCTGTCGCCTGGGTCGCCTGGCCGTTCGGCCGGCCCTGTTTTTTTTTTTACTTATCCAAGTATTAAACCAATCTATAGATTCTAATAAATTGAAAATTTATCAATAATGATGAACGGATGGCATATTAAAAAAAATATATTGTTACATTCATCAGAGTAACCGTTTTTTTAAATTAGAGCGAATTGTCGCTGAAGAAGTATCGACTATCGTCTAATTTTTATAATACGCGTGATTTTGCTAATTAACTTTTTGTATAGTGTTTACCAGGTATGTACATTGTGATTCATATTATTTATTTGATTTTTTTGTTTCGGTTCTGATATTTATGTAATGGTTTTTATTTGTTAACGTATGTTTACATCATGCACTTGTCGAAAGAGCAATAAAACTAAGTTTTGTTAACGAATGTACATATCCTCATTGTTTATAGTTAATAATAATTATATAATTTATAAAAATATAATTTTAATAATAAAAAAAAGGTAATATTATTCTCTCCATTATATAACAACGTAATAACTGAAATCAGATGTTTACTCTTGTAAATTTTTGAATTAACGAATTATTTTTGAATTAAGAAAAAATGTTTTAGATAAAAAATGTCGAGTATGTTATTATCTATAATTTATTCCCTATACATTTTTTTCCAACATTTATAATTTAGCCAGAAAGAAATTTTTTATGTAATTATTTAGATTCATCTACACTGTTCACTATCAGTATTACGTATAAGAAAGTCCCATGGTACCTATGGCAAACAAGCACACTGTTTAATCTCTGTACTACGTATAAGAAAGTCCCATGACACTCATGGCAGATATTTCTCCTCTGTTATGAACCATTTGAATTATAATAAAATTGCATGACGTTAACATTTGTTTACAAAGTCAAAAAAATGAAATAAACTTTTATTTTCAAAAAAAGATTTTTTTTACTATTTTTCCCTTAAATCTAGCCTACTTCTGCTTCAAAAAATTAATATTTCGTTAAAATAAAAAAAATCATGCAATTAAGGGTTAAAGATAATAGTGTAAGCTACATTTAAAAAAAAACTGGAGTCTCTTCGATCGCGCCAAGTTGAGATATTAACTATTCAATTTACTTCTTTGTTAGCGTATGAGTTTTAATTTGTTTTTTAGTTTTAACTTGTTTTTAAAAAGGGAAGGAGCACGCGAAGGTCTTTAAGTGCGTGATGCTCTTAAAGATAATAGTGTAAGCTACATTTTAAAAAAAAACTGGAGTCTCTTCGATCGCGCAAAGCTGAGATATTAACTATTCAATTTACTTCTTTGTTAGCGTATGAGTTTTAATTTGTTTTTTTAGTTTTAACTTGTTTTTAAAAAGGGAAGGAGCACGCGAAGGTCTTTAAGTGCGTGATGCTCTTAAAGATAATAGTGTAAGCTACATTTTAAAAAAAAACTGGAGTCTCTTCGATCGCGCCAAGCTGAGATATTAACTATTCAATTTACTTCTTTGTTAGCGTATGAGTTTTAATTTGTTTTTTTAGTTTTAACTTGTTTTTAAAAAGGGAAGGAGCACGCGAAGGTCTTTAAGTGCGTGATGCTTTTAAAGATAATAGTGTAAGCTACATTTAAAAAAAAAACTGGAGTCTCTTCGATCGCGCAAAGCTAAGATATTAACTATTCAATTTACTTCTTTGTTAGCGTATGAGTTTTAATTTGTTTTTTTAGTTTTAACTTGTTTTTAAAAAGGGAAGGAGCACGCGAAGGTCTTTAAGTGCGTGATGCTCTTAAAGATAATAGTGTAAGCTACATTTTAAAAAAAAACTGGAGTCTCTTCGATCGCGCCAAGCTGAGATATTAACTATTCAATTTACTTCTTTGTTAGCGTATGAGTTTTAATTTGTTTTTTTAGTTTTAACTTGTTTTTAAAAAGGGAAGGAGCACGCGAAGGTCTTTAAGTGCGTGATGCTCTTAAAGATAATAGTGTAAGCTACATTTTAAAAAAAAACTGGAGTCTCCTCGATCGCACCAAGCTGAGATATTAACTATTCAATTTACTTCTTTGTTACCGTATGAGTTTTAATTTGTTTTTTTAGTTTTAACTTGTTTTTAAAAAGGGAAGGAGCACGCGAAGGTCTTTCAGTGCGTGATGCTCTTAAAGATAATAGTGTAAGCTACATTTTAAAAAAAAACTGGAGTCTCTTCGATCGCGCAAAGCTGAGATATTAACTATTCAATTTACTTCTTTGTTAGCGTATGAGTTTTAATTTGTTTTTTTAGTTTTAACTTGTTTTTAAAAAGGGAAGGAGCACGCGAAGGTCTTTAAGTGCGTGATGCTCTTAAAGATAATAGTGTAAGCTACATTTTAAAAAAAAACTGGAGTCTCCTCGATCGCACCAAGCTGAGATATTAACTATTCAATTTACTTCTTTGTTAGCGTATGAGTTTTAATTTGTTTTTTTAGTTTTAACTTGTTTTTAAAAAGGGAAGGAGCACGCGAAGGTCTTTAAGTGCGTGATGCTCTTAAAGATAATAGTGTAAGCTACATTTTAAAAAAAAACTGGAGTCTCTTCGATCGCGCCAAGCTGAGATATTAACTATTCAATTTACTTCTTTGTTAGCGTATGAGTTTTAATTTGTTTTTTTAGTTTTAACTTGTTTTTAAAAAGGGAAGGAGCACGCGAAGGTCTTTAAGTGCGTGATGCTCTTAAAGATAATAGTGTAAGCTACATTTTAAAAAAAAACTGGAGTCTCTTCGATCGCGCCAAGCTGAGATATTAACTATTCAATTTACTTCTTTGTTAGCGTATGAGTTTTAATTTGTTTTTTTAGTTTTAACTTGTTTTTAAAGAGGGAAGGAGCACGCGAAGGTCTTTAAGTGCGTGATGCTCTTAAAGATAATAGTGTAAGCTACATTTTAAAAAAAAACTGGAGTCTCTTCGATCGCGCCAAGCTGAGATATTAACTATTCAATTTACTTCTTTGTTAGCGTATGAGTTTTAATTTGTTTTTTTAGTTTTAACTTGTTTTTAAAAAGGGAAGGAGCACGCGAAGGTCTTTAAGTGCGTGATGCTCTTAAAGATAATAGTGTAAGCTACATTTAAAAAAAAAACTGGAGTCTCCTCGATCGCACCAAGCTGAGATATTAACTATTCAATTTACTTCTTTGTTACCGTATGAGTTTTAATTTGTTTTTTTAGTTTTAACTTGTTTTTAAAAAGGGAAGGAGCACGCGAAGGTCTTTCAGTGCGTGATGCTCTTAAAGATAATAGTGTAAGCTACATTTTAAAAAAAAACTGGAGTCTCTTCGATCGCGCAAAGCTGAGATATTAACTATTCAATTTACTTCTTTGTTAGCGTATGAGTTTTAATTTGTTTTTTTAGTTTTAACTTGTTTTTAAAAAGGGAAGGAGCACGCGAAGGTCTTTAAGTGCGTGATGCTCTTAAAGATAATAGTGTAAGCTACATTTTAAAAAAAAACTGGAGTCTCCTCGATCGCACCAAGCTGAGATATTAACTATTCAATTTACTTATTTGTTAGCGTATGAGTTTTAATTTGTTTTTTTAGTTTTAACTTGTTTTTAAAAAGGGAAGGAGCACGCGAAGGTCTTTAAGTGCGTGATGCTCTTAAAGATAATAGTGTAAGCTACATTTTAAAAAAAAACTGGAGTCTCTTCGATCGCGCCAAGCTGAGATATTAACTATTCAATTTACTTCTTTGTTAGCGTATGAGTTTTAATTTGTTTTTTAGTTTTAACTTGTTTTTAAAAAGGGAAGGAGCACGCGAAGGTCTTTAAGTGCGTGATGCTCTTAAAGATAATAGTGTAAGCTACATTTAAAAAAAAAACTGGAGTCTCTTCGATCGCGCAAAGCTGAGATATTAACTATTCAATTTACTTCTTTGTTAGCGTATGAGTTTTAATTTGTTTTTTTAGTTTTAACTTGTTTTTAAAAAGGGAAGGAGCACGCGAAGGTCTTTAAGTGCGTGATGCTCTTAAAGATAATAGTGTAAGCTACATTTTAAAAAAAAACTGGAGTCTCTTCGATCGCGCCAAGCTGAGATATTAACTATTCAATTTACTTCTTTGTTAGCGTATGAGTTTTAATTTGTTTTTTTAGTTTTAACTTGTTTTTAAAAAGGGAAGGAGCACGCGAAGGTCTTTAAGTGCGTGATGCTTTTAAAGATAATAGTGTAAGCTACATTTAAAAAAAAAACTGGAGTCTCTTCGATCGCGCAAAGCTAAGATATTAACTATTCAATTTACTTCTTTGTTAGCGTATGAGTTTTAATTTGTTTTTTTAGTTTTAACTTGTTTTTAAAAAGGGAAGGAGCACGCGAAGGTCTTTAAGTGCGTGATGCTCTTAAAGATAATAGTGTAAGCTACATTTTAAAAAAAAACTGGAGTCTCTTCGATCGCGCCAAGCTGAGATATTAACTATTCAATTTACTTCTTTGTTAGCGTATGAGTTTTAATTTGTTTTTTTAGTTTTAACTTGTTTTTAAAAAGGGAAGGAGCACGCGAAGGTCTTTAAGTGCGTGATGCTCTTAAAGATAATAGTGTAAGCTACATTTTAAAAAAAAACTGGAGTCTCCTCGATCGCACCAAGCTGAGATATTAACTATTCAATTTACTTCTTTGTTACCGTATGAGTTTTAATTTGTTTTTTTAGTTTTAACTTGTTTTTAAAAAGGGAAGGAGCACGCGAAGGTCTTTCAGTGCGTGATGCTCTTAAAGATAATAGTGTAAGCTACATTTTAAAAAAAAACTGGAGTCTCTTCGATCGCGCAAAGCTGAGATATTAACTATTCAATTTACTTCTTTGTTAGCGTATGAGTTTTAATTTGTTTTTTTAGTTTTAACTTGTTTTTAAAAAGGGAAGGAGCACGCGAAAGTCTTTAAGTGCGTGATGCTCTTAAAGATAATAGTGTAAGCTACATTTTAAAAAAAAACTGGAGTCTCCTCGATCGCACCAAGCTGAGATATTAACTATTCAATTTACTTCTTTGTTAGCGTATGAGTTTTAATTTGTTTTTTTAGTTTTAACTTGTTTTTAAAAAGGGAAGGAGCACGCGAAGGTCTTTAAGTGCGTGATGCTCTTAAAGATAATAGTGTAAGCTACATTTTAAAAAAAAACTGGAGTCTCTTCGATCGCGCCAAGCTGAGATATTAACTATTCAATTTACTTCTTTGTTAGCGTATGAGTTTTAATTTGTTTTTTTAGTTTTAACTTGTTTTTAAAAAGGGAAGGAGCACGCGAAGGTCTTTAAGTGCGTGATGCTCTTAAAGATAATAGTGTAAGCTACATTTTAAAAAAAAACTGGAGTCTCTTCGATCGCGCCAAGCTGAGATATTAACTATTCAATTTACTTCTTTGTTAGCGTATGAGTTTTAATTTGTTTTTTTAGTTTTAACTTGTTTTTAAAGAGGGAAGGAGCACGCGAAGGTCTTTAAGTGCGTGATGCTCTTAAAGATAATAGTGTAAGCTACATTTTAAAAAAAAACTGGAGTCTCTTCGATCGCGCCAAGCTGAGATATTAACTATTCAATTTACTTCTTTGTTAGCGTATGAGTTTTAATTTGTTTTTTTAGTTTTAACTTGTTTTTAAAAAGGGAAGGAGCACGCGAAGGTCTTTAAGTGCGTGATGCTCTTAAAGATAATAGTGTAAGCTACATTTTAAAAAAAAACTGGAGTCTCCTCGATCGCACCAAGCTGAGATATTAACTATTCAATTTACTTCTTTGTTACCGTATGAGTTTTAATTTGTTTTTTTAGTTTTAACTTGTTTTTAAAAAGGGAAGGAGCACGCGAAGGTCTTTCAGTGCGTGATGCTCTTAAAGATAATAGTGTAAGCTACATTTTAAAAAAAAACTGGAGTCTCTTCGATCGCGCAAAGCTGAGATATTAACTATTCAATTTACTTCTTTGTTAGCGTATGAGTTTTAATTTGTTTTTTTAGTTTTAACTTGTTTTTAAAAAGGGAAGGAGCACGCGAAGGTCTTTAAGTGCGTGATGCTCTTAAAGATAATAGTGTAAGCTACATTTTAAAAAAAAACTGGAGTCTCCTCGATCGCACCAAGCTGAGATATTAACTATTCAATTTACTTATTTGTTAGCGTATGAGTTTTAATTTGTTTTTTTAGTTTTAACTTGTTTTTAAAAAGGGAAGGAGCACGCGTAGGTCTTTAAGTGCGTGATGCTCTTAAAGATAATAGTGTAAGCTACATTTTAAAAAAAAACTGGAGTCTCTTCGATCGCGCCAAGCTGAGATATTAACTATTCAATTTACTTCTTTGTTAGCGTATGAGTTTTAATTTGTTTTTTTAGTTTTAACTTGTTTTTAAAAAGGGAAGGAGCACGCGAAGGTCTTTATGTGCGTGATGTTCTTAAAGATAATAGTGTAAGCTACATTTTAAAAAAAAACTGGAGTCTCTTCGATCGCGCCAAGCTGAGATATTAACTATTCAATTTACTTCTTTGTTAGCGTATGAGTTTTAATTTGTTTTTTTAGTTTTAACTTGTTTTTAAAGAGGGAAGGAGCACGCGAAGGTCTTTAAGTGCGTGATGCTCTTAAAGATAATAGTGTAAGCTACATTTAAAAAAAAACTGGAGTCTCTTCGATCGCGCCAAGCTGAGATATTAACTATTCAATTTACTTCTTTGTTAGCGTATGAGTTTTAATTTGTTTTTTTAGTTTTAACTTGTTTTTAAAAAGGGAAGGAGCACGCGAAGGTCTTTAAGTGCGTGATGCTCTTAAAGATAATAGTGTAAGCTACATTTTAAAAAAAAACTGGAGTCTCTTCGATCGCGCCAAGCTGAGATATTAACTATTCAATTTACTTCTTTGTTAGCGTATGAGTTTTAATTTGTTTTTTTAGTTTTAACTTGTTTTTAAAAAGGGAAGGAGCACGCGAAGGTCTTTAAGTGCGTGATGCTCTTAAAGATAATAGTGTAAGCTACATTTTAAAAAAAAACTGGAGTCTCCTCGATCGCACCAAGCTGAGATATTAACTATTCAATTTACTTCTTTGTTAGCGTATGAGTTTTTATTTGTTTTTTTAGTTTTAACTTGTTTTTAAAAAGGGAAGTAGCACGCGAAGGTCTTTAAGTGCGTGATGCTTTTAAAGATAATAGTGTAAGCTACATTTAAAAAAAAAACTGGAGTCTCTTCGATCGCGCAAAGCTGAGATATTAACTATTCAATTTACTTCTTTGTTAGCGTATGAGTTTTAATTTGTTTTTTTAGTTTTAACTTGTTTTTAAAAAGGGAAGGAGCACGCGAAGGTCTTTAAGTGCGTGATGCTCTTAAAGATAATAGTGTAAGCTACATTTTAAAAAAAAACTGGAGTCTCTTCGATCGCGCCAAGCTGAGATATTAACTATTCAATTTACTTCTTTGTTAGCGTATGAGTTTTAATTTGTTTTTTTAGTTTTAACCTTTTTTTAAAAAGGGAAGGAGCACGCGAAGGTCTTTAAGTGCGTGATGCTCTTAAAGATAATAGTGTAAGCTACATTTTAAAAAAAACTGGAGTCTCCTCGATCGCACCAAGCTGAGATATTAACTATTCAATTTACTTCTTTGTTACCGTATGAGTTTTAATTTGTTTTTTTAGTTTTAACTTGTTTTTAA
The DNA here is from genome assembly GCA_961205875.1 of Sialis fuliginosa. Taxonomy (NCBI): domain Eukaryota; kingdom Metazoa; phylum Arthropoda; class Insecta; order Megaloptera; family Sialidae; genus Sialis; species Sialis fuliginosa. The sequence goes on along the minus strand of OY540814.1, from coordinate 22,710,387 downwards.
AAAGGGAAGGAGCACGCGAAGGTCTTTCAGTGCGTGATGCTCTTAAAGATAATAGTGTAAGCTACATTTTAAAAAAAACTGGAGTCTCTTCGATCGCGCAAAGCTGAGATATTAACTATTCAATTTACTTCTTTGTTAGCGTATGAGTTTTAATTTGTTTTTTTAGTTTTAACTTGTTTTTAAAAAGGGAAGGAGCACGCGAAGGTCTTTAAGTGCGTGATGCTCTTAAAGATAATAGTGTAAGCTACATTTTAAAAAAAAACTGGAGTCTCTTCGATCGCGCCAAGCTGAGATATTAACTATTCAATTTACTTCTTTGTTAGCGTATGAGTTTTAATTTGTTTTTTTAGTTTTAACTTGTTTTTATAAAGGGAAGGAGCACGCGAAGGTCTTTATGTGCGTGATGTTCTTAAAGATAATAGTGTAAGCTACATTTAAAAAAAAAAACTGGAGTCACTTCGATCGCGCCAAGCTGAGATATTAACTATTCAATTTACTTCTTTGTTAGCGTATGAGTTTTAATTTGTTTTTTTAGTTTTAACTTGTTTTTAAAGAGGGAAGGAGCACGCGAAGGTCTTTAAGTGCGTGATGCTCTTAAAGATAATAGTGTAAGCTACATTTTAAAAAAAAACTGGAGTCTCTTCGATCGCGCCAAGCTGAGATATTAACTATTCAATTTACTTCTTTGTTAACGTATGAGTTTTAATTTGTTTTTTTAGTTTTAACTTGTTTTTAAAAAGGGAAGGAGCACGCGAAGGTCTTTAAGTGCGTGATGCTCTTAAAGATAATAGTGTAAGCTACATTTTAAAAAAAAACTGGAGTCTCTTCGATCGCGCCAAGCTGAGATATTAACTATTCAATTTACTTCTTTGTTAGCGTATGAGTTTTAATTTGTTTTTTTAGTTTTAACTTGTTTTTAAAAAGGGAAGGAGCACGCGAAGGTCTTTAAGTGCGTGATGCTCTTAAAGATAATAGTGTAAGCTACATTTTAAAAAAAAACTGGAGTCTCCTCGATCGCACCAAGCTGAGATATTAACTATTCAATTTACTTCTTTGTTAGCGTATGAGTTTTTATTTGTTTTTTTAGTTTTAACTTGTTTTTAAAAAGGGAAGTAGCACGCGAAGGTCTTTATGTGCGTGATGCTCTTAAAGATAATAGTGTAAGCTACATTTTAAAAAAAAACTGGAGTCTCTTCGATCGCGCCAAGCTGAGATATTAACTATTCAATTTACTTCTTTGTTAGCGTATGAGTTTTAATTTGTTTTTTTAGTTTTAACTTGTTTTTAAAAAGGGAAGAAGCACGCGAAGGTCTTTAAGTGCGTGATGCTCTTAAAGATAATAGTGTAAGCTACATTTTAAAAAAAAACTGGAGTCTCTTCGATTGCGCAAAGCTGAGATATTAACTATTCAATTTACTTCTTTGTTAGCGTATGAGTTTTAATTTGTTTTTTTAGTTTTAACTTGTTTTTAAAAAGGGAAGGAGCACGCGAAGGTCTTTAAGTGCGTGATGCTCTTAAAGATAATAGTGTAAGCTACATTTAAAAAAAAAACTGGAGTCTCTTCGATCGCGCCAAGCTGAGATATTAACTATTCAATTTACTTCTTTGTTAGCGTATGAGTTTTAATTTGTTTTTTTTTAGTTTTAACTTGTTTTTAAAAAGGGAAGGAGCACGCGAAGGTCTTTAAGTGCGTGATGCTCTTAAAGATAATAGTGTAAGCTACATTTTAAAAAAAAACTGGAGTCTCCTCGATGGCACCAAGCTGAGATATTAACTATTCAATTTACTTCTTTGTTAGCGTATGAGTTTTAATTTGTTTTTTTAGTTTTAACTTGTTTTTAAAAAGGGAAGGAGCACGCGAAGGTCTTTAAGTGCGTGATGCTCTTAAAGATAATAGTGTAAGCTACATTTAAAAAAAAAACTGGAGTCTCTTCGATCGCGCAAAGCTGAGATATTAACTATTCAATTTACTTCTTTGTTAGCGTATGAGTTTTAATTTGTTTTTTTAGTTTTAACTTGTTTTTAAAAAGGGAAGGAGCACGCGAAGGTCTTTAAGTGCGTGATGCTCTTAAAGATAATAGTGTAAGCTACATTTTAAAAAAAAACTGGAGTCTCTTCGATCGCGCCAAGCTGAGATATTAACTATTCAATTTACTTCTTTGTTAGCGTATGAGTTTTAATTTGTTTTTTTTTAGTTTAACTTGTTTTTAAAAAGGGAAGGAGCACGCGAAGGTCTTTAAGTGCGTGATGCTCTTAAAGATAATAGTGTAAGCTACATTTTAAAAAAAAACTGGAGTCTCCTCGATCGCACCAAGCTGAGATATTAACTATTCAATTTACTTCTTTGTTAGCGTATGAGTTTTTATTTGTTTTTTTAGTTTTAACTTGTTTTTAAAAAGGGAAGTAGCACGCGAAGGTCTTTAAGTGCGTGATGCTCTTAACCCTTAATTGCATTTTGTTAACATTCGTGAACAATGTTTTCAGAGGTATCTATTAGCAAAAATGTACAATATTTTTTAGCCTTTGCGATTCTGGCGCCCCAGGCGAGATTTCTTTTGACGCCCCCCCCCCCCCTTTCCACCGCCACAGTGACGATCATTAAAAATTATCCGCACAAAAAAAAAAAAAGCGCGAGAAAATTATCTTGTTATTAATTCATTAGTGTAATATAATAATATAATATAACATATAATTGATAAATAATATATAATATAACTAAAATTATATAAAAGATTTCTTCCTGGCTTTCATATCTGCAAAATTATCGATTGCTGTCTCAAAATTGAGGTTTGCTACAACCTTATTTTCAATTGAAAGAATAGCCAAATTATTCAACCTATCTTCTATCATAGCCGATTGCAAATAAGTTTTTATGAATTATTTTAATTTACTAAAACTTCTTTCACCACTAGCTACACTAACCGGAATTGTTACAAGAATTAGCAAAGCCACCCACAGATTTGGCACTGTGCTTTTCAAGTTTTGTAAAAAAATGTTTAATAAATAATTTATTTTTGATATTAAGCATTTTATTAAGTAAAATGAATTATTTTGCAGAAAAAATCAAAACTATTATTCAAAAAATATATATAGCTTAAATTTGGCGCCCTAGAACAGAACATAGAAAAAAAGTTTAAAATAATTGGCGCCCCCACGAAATTAGCGCCCCAGGCTGTCGCCTGGGTCGCCTGGCCGTTCGGCCGGCCCTGCCCCCCTTCATTGTAATTAGGGGTTGTACAATAACGATGAACGGACAGTAGCAATCCCAACAGTACATAATGATATTCTACTGTATGGTAATATTGTTATAAAATAATTAAAATTAATTCTATCACAAAACATTTTTCTACTTACAATTTCATCATGTTCTCTTTCCGTGCATATTCATTTTTATCTGAAATAAATAAAATAAATATTAGTTTTATAATCACAGAACTAAACAAAATTGTTATGTGCGAGTAAAGCCTTGTGTATTAGTGTCCCTTACCGTTAAATAAAAACCTTTTGCAAAGATAAGAACCAATTTAAATATTATCAAAAAGTGGTAGCACTGTATTTTATATTTTATCGACATTCTAATTTCGAATTATTTTTTTTTAAATACGTAAGTGCTGATATTTCTCTTTGTCGGGTTATCTTTTTCGAATTATTTTGTTAGATATCTTGGAAAGCTTAGGTTGTTCAAAAAAAAGTTTTCAATTCGTATTTTTTCACGTAGGATAAAATTACTAAGTCAAAACTATAGGTTCCTATTTAAAAAAAAATGATGTTAACCTTCAATTACCCGTCTCATTCGATTACCCCCTCACAACTAAACATTTCTGAGATAAAAATCTGTTACATTTTAAATGCCCCACCCTATATATTAGGAAATAAATGTATTATTTAAGGATTTTCTTCGGGTTTTCTGGGAAGTACTTCACTAATTAGCAAGTAATTTTAAAAAAGAAAATTATCTCAATAATATTAAGTAAACGTAGTTAAAAAATTAATTTTGTTTTATCAAACCGTCCACGTCGCCGCATTTTATTTTTAAACCTTTATCTCTGCAAATTTTCAATTGAATTATTTTTCATTTAGTTAAGAAAAAAAAGTCCTTATAATAAAATATAGAACTACGTACATGAAAATGGTCTATATATAAATGAACATTAACAATTTATTTTCGCATCTGTGAAAATTGAATTTCACTTTAATACTATTTCGTATATAACTTCGCTATAGCATACAAACATTACAATTAATTTTATTAGCTACACTCGGGTTTGCCCGCAGTAGTGTTTATTTTCAGAAATAATATCCTCTAAATAAATGTGAATACAATTCCAGTATGACCGTAATATTATTAACACCATATAAATTAGTTTACGTAACATAGAGGAAGGATAACAAAGACCATAGCAGTTTTAATTAAATCTGCGTACAATTATTACAGCTTCTTCAGCACAAATCCCAGTTACAAACAATAACAGTATCACACTAAATTCAACATTTTGAATATCAAAACCATACAGTGTATAATATAATATATGAGCAATATAATAATATGCTATAAATTAAATTATCTCATGTAATTATATTATCATTGATATACCTACATAATTCACAGATTTTTGTTTTTCATTTTAGATATTTAATAAGCTCAATTAAATAAAAAACTTTAAAAAAATATCTGCTAAGTAAATGTATAGTACGTCCTCGTGATAAATTCACCAAAGGTAGTTAATTATTGTACTATTTAAATAAAAACTGTTCAGATAAATTGCCTGGCATTGGTTAACTATTTAATTTTTTTATAATTTTACTAAAAAATATTCGTTTTTTTCTTTAAGACGCTCCTCATTATTTTTTCGTAAATTTTTATTTTTTTTTCTAAATCAAAAATAGCGTCTGCAGGGAGCTTTAAAGCAAATAAAAAAAATTGTATACGAAAGCGTTTGGGGTATCAAAATGTTGATCTCAATCAGTAGAATTTGACCCTATTTTTTTCTAACTCAAAGCAGTAATTTTTTTATCCCCCCCCCCCCCCTCTAACTTGGTAAATACTTGTTCAAAAAATCTAAAAAAAAATTGATAACTAGAGTTTAGTGGGACTACCAACGACAAATATTAAACAAATCAACAATACCATTTCAAATTTTCGAAAAATAGTAGAATATGACCCTATTTTTTCAAAAATGCACCTGTAAGTGGCTCTAAACAGTCCACGTAGTACGTATTTCGAAACCTTTCTGGCGTACATTGACCAAATTTTTTATTCTTCACTTTATTTAAACTAAATTGTATTAACCAGTTTAAATCCTTTTGCCATAATTTCGGTAAATAAAATCATTTTTAAAGTACAACAATCTACTCTGAAATTAGCTATCTGTTATTTGTCGCTTCATGTTGACGAGAACTTTAGAAAATTATTTTCTAAAAACTAAAATAATGAACTCTGAAGTTAGGTGTGAAATAGTGTTGCAGTTTGATGTAATATGAATGACATTATAACTTTGCAAGAGCAGTTCTGCGCGTTAATGAGAGGTTATTTTCACCTGAAATATACGGTATGCTGATTGCATATACTTCATTATATTAACTTTGTAATTATATTTTCATATAAATTGCTACTTTAATTAGAAAACGTTTTTTTCTTTAACCTACCTAGTTTCAAACGATTTATATAACAGTATAATGGCTTACATTAAAGCAGAAACTATAATGATTTTTTTTTAATGTACTATTCTTCTAAATCCTTAACACATATAGCTCAATGTCTTTCTGACTATCTATCTGTCCGTTAGTACATTTATAACCCGAAAACCACTTATCCGATTTACGTGATTTTTTAAAATTATGTATTGTATAGGTTTTCGTATATATTTTATTACGTTCGGTAACATAATGAAAAAGTAGTGACGATAATAGTAAATCAAGTCGGAAAAAAGTTTGCCGCCAGCGCGATCTTTTACAATATGCTGCCTAAATCATTGAATATTGAATAATATAATAGTACATAATTATGTAGAATAAAATATTTAAAATAATTCAACTATATTTTTCAAAAATCCAAACAATAATTTCGTAGTCAATGCAAGCAAACCGGCCCGCTATACTATTATTTGTTAGTCTCGTCGAAAATCTCGATTTTAAAATATTGTAACAATATAATAAGTATTTCAGCACGATTCTAATTCAAGTTAATCTAGTCTTATCTGAATTTTAAGTATCAAAACCAAACAGAATGAGAAAATTACTGATATCTATTGTTCTTGAAACTCTGCATTTAGCCATTTGTTTTTAAAGTTATACGATAATAATTTTCTAAAAAAAAAACAGCAACAAAAGCAACAATATTTATAAATCATCATCATTACTACATCTATGGACACGTTGCGAAGTGCTGTAGTGAGATAGTACGTGTAAAAAATGTACAAAGTGTTGTATTGACGATAATCCTGCACCATTGGCGGTATGGACGTCGGCCGTTGGTTAACGCGTTAGCGGGCGTCTGCTTGTCAGAGATACCGGACTGGAAAACAGGGTCGGTGCAGTATTCAAATAGAATTTGTTTATATTGAATAATAGATAACAATGATTTTATTTGTACTTTACTTCAAGTACATTTAAAATAGTAAAAAAAAATGTGCGATTAAATTATTATGTAATCTATTAAAAATTTTATAAGTAAATTTTGTGGCAATAAATATGTTAAACTTGATATAAAATTAATTAATGAAATGGACGTATATTTGTATTTTTATTTAAGATGATGTAACTATATAAGCTCCGCTCTAGAAAAAGATAACCGATGATGTTTGTCTTATAATATTTCGAATCTGTTGTAAGCGATTCTAACCTTTACGATGACAGACGACTTTTGAACCCCATAGTACATGAAAAATAATCTTTTCTACAAGAAAACTTATTTCAGTATAATGTATTTACGTAAAATCAACTGTGTTTTAGAAATCCAGACACAAAAATAACATTTTTGTATGTCTTTTAATCCCTTACAAAATTTTTGCCGACTGAAACACTTACTTTTATTCGTTATTATTTACAAAATGCAAAAACGCATATTTTCTCTTACGATCGTATAAATTCAATCTATTCAACATCTTCCTCTATTACATGACCCCACTTTGTGTGTCATTTTTAGAGTATAACTGAACATAAACATCACGTAAAAGCTGTTACCAAATGTGGGTACCGTCTCAAATCTTTTTTTGTACTCCCAATCCAACTTACTATATATGTATACTATTGAATTTGACGACACCATAATTTTTTATGACATAGCCAAGTCAATGTGCAGATTCCATTTTTTTTTTGTTACTTTCATCATAAGATCAAAGACTAACATTGGACGCTCGGATGCACTGTCTTATATTATGTATCTTAATGTAAAGTTTTTTTACAAAATTCTAAGACATTCATTCATTTTCTTTGTAAAACACAATGATGTACATACATATGGAGATTGTAGTTTATTATTGTAATTTAAAACCTATGTACATAACAAAAATTTAATTATGGTACAATGATAAAATGATAAAAATAAAAAACTACCTGGATTAAAATGGATCTAGAAAAGAGTATTCTTTCCCTTTAGAAAATGTACTAATTGTCATACCTAATTTCTGACTTAAAACAAAAAGTCTCCACCATATCGAAGACACGAGAAGCTCTGTGATCGTTTTATAACGAGAGACAAAAATTATTCTCCGATTACAAAATTTTAACTTGATCTTTCCGTTTTAGTCAAGACAAACAATTTTTATTCCATGTCTGTCTGTCTGTCTACGTATGTATCCGTGTGTATATGTCTGTCTATCCCCCGAATCTTTCACACGCATAACTCATAAACCATTTAACCGATATTAATGAAACTTAGTTGGTTGATTGGGTCTGGCTTGAAAACGGTCCCATTTCAAAATTATTTAAATCGTGTGTAAGGGGGAGGGGTGACACCCTAATTAATTTATTTTTTGAAGATATTTCAGAAAGACACATTTTACATAAAAATGTTATAGAATATTTTTTGTAGAGTATCCAATTTTCTATAGGTCACTACAGCGTTTGTTGTAAAATATTCCCTTACAAAGATTTATCTCAATTTGTTTTAAAAAATCATTAATTGTTTTTTACAACCGCAATACACTTTGACATGTCATTTTGATATTTGCATAATATGTTTAGATTTATATTTATACATCATCGATGTTTATTAAAATTGTTCAATAATTAAATACCTTTAGCGAATTTAGTACGAGGAAGCACTGTGCATTTACTTGGCATATGTTTTTTTTCTCTCATCTTAAAACGATCACAAAGCTTCTCGTATCTTCGATATGGCGAGGAAGCAAAATATATATTTAAAGTTTTACTACCCTGCTCGGTTTCCAAAATGATAGATATATATAGAAGAACGAAATGGGAAATTCGCAATAGCCAAAAAAACGATCTAAGTTTTCAATACTTTCTATTATAGTAATAGGTTTATAAACGCTAAGACTTCTGAACAGCTTAAAAGACCTACATAATTTATGCTTGCAAGATATTTTAGTTATATTTCTTTTAACATCCTTGGTAAATTTGCAGAAAGTAATAAAACATCTTATATGAAAGAATCCTAATGAGGTCAAGAAGTTGTATTATTTCGAACTGTGTATAGGTTTTATTACATTAAACCAAGTCAAGTAAGTAATTCGTTTTTAATTGACTTGGTACATAAAATAAATTAGTTTTTGTTTATAAAAGGTTCACATAAAAATCCTCTCTCTATATATATAGAGTTATCTAAAGTGTTACAGATTTTTATCTGAAAACCATCCCATATTTGCAAAAAAATATTTGATGGTAATCGAATAAAAATATTTATTTATTTTATTGTGGCCTTCAAGGTTGTTTGAATGTCAACACCATTTTTAGGGTTCCGTAAAAAACTAGAAACCCTTATAGTTTCGCTCTGTCCGTCCGTCCGCCTGTCTGTCAATATAAATTTTATACCTATTAAGATGATATGATGACCCAAAAACAGAAATGATGAAATTTTTGAAAAAAAAGTTTTTTGGATCCATAGACTGAAATGTGTACTCACATTTTTTTCACTGGGGGGGTGTTGTCTCCTAAAATACAACAAAAAATGTTAAATGACCTTTTGATTTTGTCCCTTCAGTCACGAAGTTTTTTTTTTGTTTACTGTTCAATGTGGTAATCAAAGCGCCCCCCCTCTCTAATTTCTAAACCTAGGATTCAAAAATATCTGAAAAAAATTCAGAATGTAGCTTTTAATTAGTACTTTCACTAAAAATTTATAACGAACACTTTCAAAAATATTTTGGATTCCCCTCCCATAGACGCTGTTTCACTTAGTGCTGGTATTTCCTGGAACATATCCCACCGTTAAGCGGGTCTTATTGTACTTTACAACAAAAAATTGAAAATGAAGTCTTTAATACTGAATATACATCTTTAATTTTGACCTTTAGTCAATTGTTACACCCATCAACCAAAAATATTTCGTATAATATATGAGTTTCAAAAAAGAAAATATTGGTATTTGCAAAAATTACTGTTATTATATAAATTACAATTTAATTTGTATTTTGTTATGATTAGCCCTCTGAAATCGGCCCTGTATACATAGTACAATATTCTACGCTTGATGTCACGTGAATTCATTTAAAATGTGTGCTTCATTGTACCCATTTGTGATGTTATGGCGCTATTTAAATGTTTTATTGCAAGGGGCATTGTTAAAAATCATGGTCAATAATATACCTATATCATGTTACATGGATCAAATTGAAATTTTTTTAAATTTTATCTACTATTTGTGGAGCTAGGGGCTTGCTGTAACAGGGGTAAGTAGTAAAATTTTTACTAGGAAAATGAACTCTATAAACCATAGACATAGAGAATGGACAGTGTAACATCTGTTCAAAAAGAGAGAGAGAGATGCAATGTAGTTTGGAATATATCTATCTCTTTTTCTAAGAATCTAATTGGTAGCTTACTATAGTTCAGGGTAGTATTTCTGTCCGACATATTTTTGTATATCTATCTTGTGATTTTTGTGCAATAAGTTTTTTATTAGAAAAGTAAATAATATGAACAATAAACATACTATAATGGTTCATATTTCATCGAAGAAATTTTAAAAAAACATCAATTGATCTGATAGAAATTTGCAAAATTATGAATGGATATACCGGGAAAATAACATTTTTGCTACCAAAAATATTAAATATATATTAATAAAAAATAGTTTTAAATCAATTCCCATGAGGTTGCTACAAAATGATGAGGTGGATTGCACTTACAAACATACAAGATTTTAGTTTTTTATATTAGGTTACATTACGAAGCTACGAAAACTGCCTAGGCAAAGTTTATAATAAATTTCTATTAAACAAATATTTCATACTTATTCTGAAATTGTTAGGCATTGTATAGAATTCCTAGGAATTCCTATAGAATGCCTGAATTACATACTTTGCCGGTAACATATACATGTACATTTTAATAGATATTTACTCTATTAAAAAATTTGTTTACATATACACAATGCACTTGTAAAAATAATAAAACCCATGTTTAAAAAAAATCGATCCGGTCCGTTGGTGACCCCTTCTCTAAAGTCTAATGATATAAAATACATAAAAATTCAAACGAAGTTTAAATTTAAATGAGAAATATCATTTTTGACACTTTTTCATTATTTTATAACTAGTATTTAAGCCATGCTATGACCGACACTCATTAATGATAAAATTTCCCATATTTTATACTGTTGGGTACCTACTAGTTACCATTGTCATGAAGGTCTTAATACAATAAATCTCAATAATAATGTTCTGTTTCATCAATAAGATTAAAAATAATATATTATTAAATAGCATTAATAAAAATAATGCGTATGTATGAATACAAAAAAATGCAAACATAAATCGTATTTTAAAATGCCTGTTTTGAAAATTCATCGTTAATATGGAAAAATTGTGCTTTTTCATGTACAAATAAACAAAAACAAAAAAGTTTAATATTTCTCATTAAAATTTTACGGCATGTAAACATATTTTATTAAAAATATTTATTTAAGAACAGACGCGTTGAGTTATTTTATGAATATTTCACAATGTTTTCGTTTTTTTAATGTTTACAATATTTGTCCATTTCATATATAAATTTTAAAACAACATATAAAAGACTTTATTCTTCGAAGTAAAAACTAATTATAAGTGTAATCTATATTTATTAATTATTATATTAATAAACAATGTTAATTTTTTTTAAATTGTAAAATTTAAGATGCAAATAAAAACATTAAAAAAGACTAAAAAGATTATATTTTATTTTGTTACAAAAAAAATTCTTAATTAAGCTTAAAATTTGAGGCGTCACATCGCAATACTGCCTTAAATTCTACACACTCTACATATGATAAATTGAAAAATTCAAGAGGTCACGTTAATGTGAATACATATATACATTTGATGATACCTTCTTCAGAATTTCAAGTACCTAGTATATATAGTACATAGAATTTTTAAAGCGCACGAGTACAGTGGTATCTCAGCTAGTAAGCCGACGCGGTTTCAGCTCGAGTGTACCCATATAGAATCATTGAATTATTTAGTGGACACAAGATACAGAAGATTAAACTCAGGGATGTGCAAATCACATGGGTGAGATATTGCTTGAGTATTTTTTAAGGTACCTAATATTTATAACTTGGGTTCAAAACCAATATTTTTTGAAATGGTGAAATTTATTACGTAAATGTGCATTTCTAGATTGCAAAAGTTTTTGCGTAGTAAAATAATAAGGTACTGGCAGCAGTCTTGGATTATACCCCAGTGTTGGATACGTGTTTAATTAAATGTATTAAATCATAATCTATCGACACTTAACTGTAAAACATCTTAATTTGATGATAATCGGCCAATGGGTGTCAAAATAGTAGACATTTAAACTAATTATTAGTGTAATCTATTTATTAATTATTATATTACCATAAAATCTACTTTACATTGTTTCAAATCTTACGATTCTTTATTTTATAACTTGTGTGTCATCATTTTGTTATCACTAGCAAATATCCATCATTGGGTACCTATTGCTGGCTTTCAGTGGCGAGGCGTGACATTTTTAAAAGGGAAGCATATCTGGCAATCATCCCCCTCCTATTAACAAAAAAAAACTGGTTATGAAACAGCTTTAGTTCAAGCTTTTACTTTTTTAAATAAATTCTTATATATTTATATAGTAACTAAATAATTCCACGTCTTATTTTCTTGTATTTTAGTCAATATTTGTATGACGAGTTGAAGTTCACTGCAGGAAATTTCACTAAAAAATTTAGAATTTTTGATTTTGTTAAAAGTATGTTTATTGTATAGAAAATGACGGGAAAAGTTGTTTGTTTCAAACCGCAGGTCTGTATCTCAAACCGTTCTCGAGATATAGCCTCTCAAAGTTTTAGTTTTTTCATATTTTTGGAGAAAAAAGGCCATAACTTTTGAACGCGTGGTCGGAATTAATTTTAGTTGACGGATTTGAAATCAGCGTGTCAGAATCCATATAATGACATGTATAATACTCCAAAATCCGACAAAAAAAATTTTGGTCAAAAATCGACATTTTTTTAAGATATACCCCTTTGAATTTTTTCAATTTTTCACGAAAAAATTTTTTTCGAGTTTTAAGGTATTATACATGTAATTATATAGATTTTGACACGCTGATTCCAAATCCGTCAACTAAAATCAATTCTGACCACGCGTTCAAAAGATAGGGCCATTTTTCTTCAAAATTTTGAAAAAAAAGAAACTTTGAGAGGCTATATCTCGAGAACGGTTTGAGATACAGACCTGCGGTTTGAAACAAACAACTTTTCCCGTCATTTTCTATACAATAAACATACGAAATCAAAAATTCGAAATTTTTTAGTGAAATTTCCTGCAATGAACTTCAACTCGTCAAACAAATATTGACTAAAATACAAGAAAATAATACGTAGAGGTATTATAGTTTTATAATTGAACGTGTAAATTAATATTCAATGTTATTTTTGACTTTTAGTTAAAATGTTTAACTGAAAACACAGATTTGTATTAATGGAAGCAGGGGAAGCAGTGCTTCTCTTTCTTTATGGGTAATTTTGACTATACACATGCCTTGGTATAAAAGAATATTTAAATTTCACCCTTAAGTGCCTAAGGAAGTATAAGTTCAATAAAAAAATTGTATGTTGTATGCATTTTTTGTATCTACCTAAAAATAAAACTTTTAAAATTCCAGCCTTGAAAAGTTTATACCTTTTAAGAGAAGTCTTTTAAACCTATCATTATAGACCCGTTCATTTTATTTCTGCAGAAATGGTTCCTAAGTTTTCTTATTATGATTGGGCAGCATTTTCACGATAGAGAAAATGACCACATCAAAATGTTTAAAGTTTATTCGTTAGAAGAGTTTCGCAGGCAGTTCATACTTTCCGTATATTATTATAACTTTTAATACGTGTTCTTATTTTTAGTCGATATTTTATTTTTATTTTTTTATATTAAAGTTATAAAGTGTTTTCAAAAAAAATATGTATTACTATTAAACATATTATACACGAATTTAAAAAAAAATTACATAATTCTTCCTTGTTGTATTTTACAAATACCTAAAAAAAATTCATAACTCAAATTCAATGAAAAGGCCAACTTTTTTAAACGGTTGTAGAAAAATTAAATTCCGTATTTCCACGATTTGGCTAGTAAATAATAATTGCTCATTGTCAGACATACTGAGGATTATAGGGGTAGATTCACTTTAGTATAGGAAAATATAAAACATATATGTATTACGCTTTTTGATTGCAGTTTTGTTTACAACCTAAATCTGCAAAAAAAACTTTTTTTTTTTTATTTGATACACATAATTTAACGGACTGATTCCGTTAATTAACCATTTCTGCAGCGATGTGCAATGCTGACATTACCCGGGCAGTGTCGACTCTGTGCACCCTGTGGGCTTTGCCCATAACATATACATAACGATTAAAAGCCAACATCAAATACTTACAACATAATATTATACAAATACAATATATATACATCAAATTAAAATCATATCAATCCATCGTACAGTAATTTATGTGCACTTGACACCCCTAATGTGTTTATAATAAATATGTAACAACCAAAGGCAATACAAAAACACCTATACATACAAACATATGTATACATACGAGTACTTAATACATATGTATGTGTATATGAACAGTAGCTTTCTTTAAAGAAAACCGCACGTAAAATTAAACAATATTGTATGTACCTACGTTAGGTACTATGTACAATAGTGTGTTCCAAAAAAAGTCGATCATTTTTTTTTTCGATTGCATGTGAAATTCTTGTTATATATGCTATAAAAAAAATTCTGTAAAAATTTGAGCCCTTAATATCAACTTGAAGAACTCCATCACCGAATTTGAAGATTTACCAAGGATTTAACATGGAAAAATTATTTTTTAACGTTCATTTCTCCTGCAAACTATGTAGAACATTATTTTTCGGAAAAACCATGACTGATCCTTCTTCAGTATTAAATTCTGTAAAAAAAAACTCTTAGGGTCCAGTCTCTAACGTCAACCCTCTCGTTTTTATTTGCGTTAAAAAATACAGATTTTTTGAATTTGTTGACGTTAGAGACTGGACCCTAAGAGCTTTTTTTTACAGAATTTAATACTGAAGAAGGATCGGTCATGGTTTTTCCGAAAAATAATGTTCTACATAGTTTGCAGGAGAAATGAACGTTAAAAAATCATTTTTCCATGTTAAATCAATGGTAAATCTTCAAATTCGGTGATGGAGTTCTTCAAGTTGATATTAAGGGCTCAAATTTTTACAGAATTTTTTTTATAGCATATATAACAAGAATTTCACATGCAATCGAAAAAAAAAAATGATCGACTTTTTTTGGAACACCCTAATGTACAATATGGAGATAATATATTGTATATATGTATGTGTATGTCACGGGATTGTTAGTATAGGAGAGAACGTTTTACTGTTATTGACTTATTGAAATACGGTTGTAATATACAAGGTGGACTATTTTTAATAACACAGTTAAAGATCTTGAAATTTTTAAGTCATAGACAAAAATGTTTCGGACAGAAGTTAAAGGATGAAATGGGGACGTCAGATGGCGCTATTGAAATAATTTTTGGTGTAGCGCATCTTCATTTTTTATTGCAGAAATATATATTCTTCATAAAAAAAATCACTTTCGTTTAAAAAAAATACTTTTGACAAAATATTTAAAGGACTCCGCACCCAATCAATGGAATTTAGTTCCCGGCCAAGTTTGCTGAAACTATAGTATTTTATTCATTATGACCTTCTGATCAAAAGTCTCAATGGACATAAGATCCAAAAATCAATGGTTTTCGAGATACTGAGCTTAGAACGACGAAATTGGGTTTTCGATGTTAATCTTTTTTTTCAAAATCAGTATACTTTTCATTCTCGTCAATTCAATACTACCGTCGCCATCATACCCACACCCACATGTTTACAGTTAAACGTATATTAAGATCGTAAACCCCTAATAAGTGTACCACAGAGAAGAAGTATCTAGACATGTAGGCACTAAATTCTCACCACGGCAACATCAATCTCAATGGAAGCATTACTGCTGTGTTTCTTTTGTTGAACGTACTGCTCTGTCAATCTTCAATAGTAATTCACTAATTTTCTGTACGTGTTTCATAGTATTGTTCAACCCTTTGATGGAGTCGGGTTTTTTAACAGCGAAAGTACCGTAAAAATCACTCTTACAGACAAAAATTTGTGAAAAGTATCAGAATGGATTATATCAGCTATGAGTTTGATTTTAAAAGTCCAAAATATCCACATTATACAGAGAGGGCATATTAATATTTCATTATTCTTGTTTTTAATATACAATTTATAAAAACTCTAGGGTCAGATATATTAAAAAATGAAACAGACTAAAACCGTAACAAAAAATAACGTTTAAAGTTTTTATTTTCACGTTTTTAACGCATATTTAAATATGTATGTATATCTCCATACCGCTCACGCATACCTTCAAACATTTCTTATTTATATAATCCCTTGGCTGAAAAGTTAACATACTTGTTCTAACATTTATCCGAGCAAAACTTGCTTAATTTTAAAAGAAGTAACATTTCTGCAAGTAACGTCTTACAGAAGTATCTAATAAAAGTTACACTTCTTAGAACTGTGTGCGCTTTTTTTAGATTTTTTATCGTAATTCTGGTTGGATTATTTGTTTTTATTACTAGAAAACGGAGAAACTGTGGTTTCTTATTGTTAGTCACTTTAACTTAATATATTTATAATTTTTAGGTTTTTTAGTCAATAGAAACAAAAATATTCATTATATAAATTTATTAGCATACAAATAAAAACAACTTTTTAATTTTAAATTTTGAAAAAAATTTAAAAAATTTAAACGTATTTTAAAGGAGAAAATCACCTCCCTCTGGTAATAGTCAATTTTAAAGAAATTTTTTCCACATTTTTTTTAAATTATTTGGAACTGATTTGGGGGGCGGCCCAGTCAATATTCGTTCCAATCCCATCTAAGGACCACCCTAATGTACACCTTAACCACACCGTAAAAATACAGACTAATACAAGGTATAAATTTAATATATTAGATTTAAATTACACATATAATTATTTATAAAAACTAACACTACATAGGCGAAACCACGAGCGGGCCACTAATTCTATATTATGCATATTATTATTTTGAAAGGTAATATTTCAACGCATATTTGTTTTAAAAAATTGCGAAGATAAATCTCATGTGTCTTTGCAGACCCTACAGCTTAGCTGGGACGTCTTATCCTATTTATCCTACTTACCTTACCTTCATCTTAATACTATTATTTACTTCGTTCCTTAAAGAATTATCTTTAAAGTAAGAATTACAAATCTGTTAGAACATTGCAAAAAACACACTGAAATTTTTATAAACAAAAAAACGGGAACTTTTAGGTGCATGGATATTAAATGGACATAAATTTTAACTTAAAAATGTCAAAATGTCGCTTCTCCTTTTATATCCCTGAGAACTACACAGAGAGAAAAGTCATGATAATTTTTATACAGAAAATCTTAGAAAAATTACTGTGCTCTCTTATAATGCGTGCGCAATCGACGATACAAGTAAAAAATATTTATACGTCCATATAAAAATTATCAGTGCTTACATTATATAAATTGCTTTTTTATCACGGTAGAAATTACGGTGCTAGCATGGTAATATTTGGAACGCTGTATCAGAAAACTGCCTTACCGGCCTTACCGATTCAGTAAAATTTCTATAGCTTATTATTTTTTTTTTCAAACAGAAAGGTAAAAACAATAAAAAGCAATTTCATTTTAAGAAAGTTATCGATTTATTTATATAATATACATTGTTTTGAATTTTACAACTAATAATAGTTTACAAATATAGTTGTAGAACAATTTACATAAAGATATGACAACCAATACATGTGCAAAGAGACCGATTCACAGAACAAATTAAATATAAAATAACGTATTTTCAATATCTAAAATCTAAACTAACCTATATCTGTCAAAACTTATTTTACAAATAAAACTTCTAAAAATAACACATTAAAACCGAACAAAACATTATTGTAAAACATTTATCACCCACATTCATTTAAAATTCGCACAAAACAATAATTTTAATAAAATAAAAACAATCATAGCCATTTTAAATCTAAATATGCTACACGTCCCGCTTTAAATATTATTCACACTAAAAACAATTTTGAATATAAATTAAAATATAATACTTTAAAATCACGATAACATAGAAAAATATCTTTAAAATAGAAAACACTACACAATTACAATATGTACTTTTAAAACAAATATACATTCTAAATATGTATGTAACTGTCAGCTTATAGGCCGTCGGAAGATCGAAAATAGCCGACTGTACTCGAACCTTACTACCTTGTTTATGCTGATAGTAAAATTTGCTTTATATCCTAACTTTCTATTAAGATATATCGAAAACCATAAATCTGAGATCTAGACATGATGCGTATGATTTTTAGAGAATCGTTTTACAAACAAAATAAAACCATACATACATCTCCACGATAAACAGTTAATGAGATATCACATTTTTAGTTTTTGTGTTTTCAACATAATTGGTATCTTCTGTCTTTTTCTTTCTTTCTGCTTTTGCCAGATATCTTTGAAATATCATTGAATTTTATAAGTCAGTATTGTAAAATTTATCAGACCGCCTAATAATTTACATCAACTTAAATAGCATTTTTTTTAAGAAAAACAATTAAAAAATACAAATTTGTCGAGATAGGAACTTTTTACTGTGCTGTTTTATAAATTTCGCTGGCCTGTATTTTAAAAAATACTATTGTGTCCTTTACTTTTTATATTATGAATTTTAATTTTTCTTATTTTACCGTATAAAATTGACCATATTCGACTTTCGCACATCGTTTATAGTGCAGAGCACAGTAATTTTTCTAAGATTTTTCTCTCCGTGTATAGTAAACATATCAATTTTATATAAACCTTTTCAATAATAAATCCTCATAAAACTTACATCTCTATATGTATAGAAATGATTGTTCGTTTGTATGAGGCTTATTACTCGAGAATTACTGAACCGATTTCAATACAGTTTTCATCAATAGTTACATCATTTTTCTCTGCAAATTCGTGGCTATATATTAATATTTCATGAAAATCTAAGATTAAACATCAAAAGTCTAAAAAATCTTTATCAAGTCGTGTTTTGTTTCCATGATGTCACAGCATACAACTGTCATTTATATAAAAACATGGAAAAAGAATTTACGGTTTCAATATATTATTAATTTAGGTCATTATGATCACTTCTCTTTCAAATATTTTATCGAACAATTGGATGACTTTTGACATGTTAACAATTAAATATTTTTTAATATATTGAGTGAAAATTGAAAACATTTCACTTCTACGAAAAGTAAAATAATCGAAATTGATTATGATTGTTGCTAACCTATTTATTAATATTTTATTTTCATACAAGTTCTAAGACAGAACCTGGAGTTTCCTGAAAGTTTGAAAATATAACTACTGAACGGATTATATTCAGGTTTTCATTAATATTAGGATATTTTGTGTAAATTTCGTCGAAAAAACAATTCGCGGTGAACCGTGTGATATGGGCATGTTGGGTGTGTATGCTGGATAGGCATGTTGAATATTTTAGGTCGCTATGATTTTGTAGATATTAACCCGGATATAACCGGGTCCAATGAACTTGTATTTAATAAAAAAATTTAATGTATTTATAATTTTTGTAACTAAATATTATGTGATATCACTTTCACAATAATTTACGATTTCATAAATAAAATAGTAGTATTTGAAGTATAGTAAGTACAACAAAAAGAATCCACCTTTTATAGAATCATGTCTGCGGTTCAACAAAGAAAAATATACTATATGAGTTATGAATTATTTATAGAGGATAAGCGCAGTTATTATTATGATACATATTTTGTCTTACAAAGAATATAATGATATTTGAAATGATATAACATAGTTGCTTCTGCTTTGAGAAATGTAGTTAATATTAAAGAGATGATATTGTCGTTGATTTTTTGTAAAATAAAATGCAATCTTGAAAATCTTTTGATGTATTAATGTAAAACACTATATAAATATTATTTTTCCTGCATGCCGCAGACATAAAGTGAGCAATCGATCATTAATAAAAAATAACAATCACATTTTTTGTATCTAATCCTCTTTTTTTTGTTGACTTTAGTATTTGTCGTTGGTAGTCCTACCAAAGCCTCATTACCATTTTTTTCATATTTTTTGAGCCGGAAGTTAGCGAGTTAAAGGGGGGGAGGACAAAATACAATACTTCTTGGAGTTCCCTGCTGGCATCATTTTTAAGTTAGAAAAAAAATAGGATCAAATTATACTGATTGAGATCAACATTTTGTCTCCCCACACGCCTTGTTATTCAATTTTTTTTGTTTTATTTGCTTTAAAGCCCCCTGCAGGAGCAATTCAACTGGTTGAGTTATACATTTTAACGTACCACATGCCTTGATATAAAAAAATTACCTACCTTTAGCTCCTAAGCGCCCCCCCCCCCCATGATATGATAATAATTATATAATAATCATTTTTTCAGAAAATTTGTACATATTTTACTAGAAGGCATCATTTTTTCAAATTTCTAGCTTACTATATAGTATAGTTTACGAGATATTTTGCTTTGACTGAAAAGGACGTACGGAGACAAAAAGAACCCAATAATAAACGAAGTTGATATATTCTTCCGCAAAATGTCTCATCTCAGTGTGAAGTTTTATGACAATTTACTATTTAACCAGTTTTATGTACTTTTAAGCTTTAGTATTTCTGGAATAAATAAAGTTTTTTTTAATAATAATAAAAATATTTATTGAGAAAAATCTATGAAACAACTGCAACAAATTATTAATCTGCATCATTATTTCGTATTTTACTAAATTCAAATATTAACACAATTTGTGCTAAATGGTATAAAATCAATAGCAGAAGTAATTGTCGTCTGGCATCTGGCTTACAAATTGGACCAATTATAACTGCAATAAACGGACCGGAACAAAAGCCAGAATGGTTTCCAGAACTCTCCGGACTCCTCAGCACCAATTGTCATTATTTAACTTGCTGTTTGTTAATTGAGCACGTGAAAAACTTATACCCGTTTTAATAAATTAATTAATTGTTATCTGATGAAATATTTGTAATGTTCCTGGTCAAAAACGTAATTTAGAAATATAAGTACTCAACCACTAATTTATTTAAATAGAGATTTCACTTCACGTATTCAACATTGTACATTAAAACATTGAATAGAACAATTTAATTTTTAATAATCCCTCCCCCGCGCATACAAAAATACATATCACGTAGTATGATCAGGGCCGGATTAACAACGTAGCAGGAGTAGCAAATGCTACGGGCCCCGCGTCTCTGGGGGCCCCGCGACTTTGCGGAAAAATATCTCTTATTGGACTTACCACTTACCGTCCAATGGTTGATACGGGTGTCCAAATCTGCAATAATTCATAATTTAAATTTAAGGTTTCCGATTTCGATTTGATTGAATCGAAAAATCGATTTTTGAATCTCCGATCTTTGATTTTTTTAATCGATTTTTCTAAATTTGCTCAAATCAAATCAAGAAAATTTTGTTTGTAAAAGTGGTGTTTTATTATACACACCTCAAAAAAATTAAAGGATAATTAAAAAAAAAGCAAAACAAAAAATTCAAATTTTCAAACAGTTATATTTCCGCGAACATTAATTTAATTTACGTGTTCCAAAGCACATTTAAAAGTTTGTGCTTTCTAATTTTTGAATAAAAATTTCAACAAATTTTATCATCCCTTTCCGTTCTTTGCCAAGGGTTAAAAGGGTTCAAAAAAATATCCCTTAATTTTTTATTAACTTATCAATTTTTTTAAGGATTGTATATTCTAAATCAAGTCAGTCAGCGGTGTGACGCCCGCTTAATGAGCAAAAAAAATCCTATTGACTTTTTTCGGGGGGAGTGGGTGAAGCTATCGATTTACTCCCCAAGTTTCACCCCCCCCCCCTCGTCGCCAAGGGCCTCTTTATAACATTTGCTACGGGCCCCGCGCTTGCTTAATCCGGCCCTGAGTATGATCCATACCCTGCTTGAAAACGGTACACAGTCGAACCTCTATAACTCAACTAACTTTAAGGAGGAATTTTTTTATGTGTCATTTTATTTCTTTAATATACAAAAAGTATTTTTTTAACGCTAGTTTATATTAACTATACTAAAACACAAAAAATACTGTTCGATATTGTTTACAAATGTTATAAGAGTTTATTAAGTGTTACAATAGTTTATTTAATGCTCTTCACTATTTCTCATTTCATTTAAAATATTGCGTTTTTAATTTGTTCTCTTTAATTTATATACAAACTGTTATGTATTTTCGTACGATTGTATGTGTTATGCGCATAATAAATAAATACTAACCTTTAATCGAGTTACCGAGGTTTGACTGTATATCTGAAATACCGTATTATTTTCTACAAGTGGGTACTTGTAGCTCCGTCCCTGAATATTATATTAAACAAGATTAGTTCAAGTAGGGAAACCCTCTAAAATAAACAGAAACAAAACATTAGGTCGATATAAAAACAGTTTATCCTTATTGGAATGAAGCACGCGATTAGTCACACAACAATAGTTAATTAAAATCTAAATAAAGATAACTTGGCGTATAATCTACGGCAATTTATTAAGTTGAAACAAAATAGCACGTTTTCTAGTTGTTTTTTTGCTAACTTGATAAAAATACACGTGTTTGATAACCATGTGTATAATACATACATATATTTTATTATTAATGTTATTTGTTGAACTTTGTATAAATTGTCATACATTTGTATTTTATATTGCTTTCTTGCAATATCAAAGATACGAGAAGCTTTGTGATCGTTTTAAAATGAAACAAAGAAATTATTCTCCGATTTTATATTGATCTTTCCGTTTCAAGTCAAGACAAACATTTTTCGTCCCGTGTCTGTCTGTCTGTTGAATTAATTCTTGTCACACATATGAACCACTGAAGCGATATTAATTAAACTTGTTTGAATGGTTGGGTCTGGCTTAAGGACGGTCCAATTTCAAAATCATCAAAATCGTGTGTAAGGAGGAGGGGTGACATCCCAAAATAATTATTTTTTCTAAATATCTCAAGAACGATACATCTTTTTTGTAGAGTATTCAATTTCCTATAATATAGGTCTACAACCTTTGTTCTATGTGCATTTACTTGGTACCTAGATGTTTTTTTACAGATTTTTTTAAATTTAATTTAATTTATATAATGAAGATAATTAGAAAAGATTATTTATCGAGATAATTATACTGACAATTACCATTGATTACTATCATTTCGCAGCCTGGAAATATACAATTTGTTCAAAACAATTACAATTTATGATATTTTGAATTGTTTCTTAAGAACAAACAAGTAGATAAATATTTCCTAGTATTTTTTTCTGTATCCGATTACCATAAAAAGTACTTTTTTTGTATATCACGATGTGTACTCAACCCATAAAATTGTTTCAAGTAATTTTAACATTCCCAACAAAATTTATTAAAGTTCAATAAAACATTCGCGTAGAGATGTTTTTTGTTTATATACTTATCATGAAGAAATTTAACTTTGAAAACATTATTTGAGTAAATCTTCACTTTATAATCAAAATACTTTTTGTAAAATACTCCTCAAGTTTTATTAACATTAATTTTATAGAACTCCAAAATAACCGAATGAATTAATATTAACAAAACTTACTCTTTCCATTTTCAAACGGAGAAATTTAAATGAGAAAAACAAAACACACAATTATAATCAAAAGCTGTATTCAAGAGTTTGTCTGAAAACTTGAGATGGTGAATTTAAAATTTCAAACCCAACGCTTTTTTACTGAATATTTATTAATTTCAAAGTTAAAATCAGCTTAATACTTTTTTAGTTTATTATAAAAATAATTATTTAATGAGGTTTATGGAGACCCACTCGTAAATACAAAAATAAATTCTTTAAACTAAACAAAATTGTAATTTATGTATATTAAAGTATGCACTTTGCACACTCGAACATAAATTTTAATTCTTTGCACTAAATTCTAACTCGTCTTGAAAAATATGCTGGTATGACATCACAAGTCACAATTGTCAAAAATCACGTATATACATAGTAATTCAGAATAAAGTTGATGCTCTAATAAAATACACGTTAACTGTCCTTGGTTATATAGAAAATCACAAAAAGCACAATAACAAATATATCAAAAATATGTAACAAATAATTTTTTATACATCATTAATTTAATTTAATTTTCAAACAGCTGTTTGCTATCCATAATAAGTAAATTATAATAAAATAAACAGTATATCTTTAAAAAGGTACATTTTTTAAAATGAATAGAACATAAATTATAGATACTAGTATTTTCTACAACTTTCATCTAAAATATATTTTTTACTGCGCACCGTTTCAAATACAATTCTAAAAATTCAAAAATTGACAAGAACAAACATTTGTTTCCGGTTAAATGATGGTTTTCAAAAATAGTAGGTGCACATCTACAATATACAAATACCTCAAATATAATATTCCATGTTTGTAAGTCTCGCCGTTTTGGCTGTGAAGCGATCACAGACAGACACACACACACACACACAGACGTCATTTAAATAATGGTCGTACTTGATTCAGGAACCTTCAATACGTGTAATTCCGTTAAAATCTCGAGTTAGAATTTTTTCATGAACACTATACTTTATTATACAGTAAATTTCATGTATGTTTAAAAAAGTAAAAACTAGAAACATGATATGGAATAAATTTTAAGTGAAACAATATAAATAGTTCTGCCCTGGCTAAACGTCTGATCATTTATACCCGCCAGTATCATTTGCAGTTGAATATCCGGTGTCCGTTACTCATGTCTACAATAAAAACAGTGCACGACAGAGACAGATCATTGCAAATTGTGTTTGTTTTTCTTTCTCATGCATATTTTAGTTCATCTCGTTCATTATTCAGATATACAAATGTACAATTGCATTATTGTCACGACCGTGTTATTCGATTTTTAGGTTATGAGCTTCGACAAATTATATTTGAATAATGTGTTTTTTTTTCTGGGATGTCTAAAGAATTAAGTGGATTCTCTTGATGTCTTTCTTTTCATGTTTACGCTATATGATACAATTCTTCTCGGGTAGGTTATCCTATTTAGGTGTTTTTTTTTTCGTTTTATATTTTACGCGGATAGGTATGTATGTACAGTGAAATTCAGAATTGGTCATCCAGTTTTCATTGAAATTAGCTTATCACAAACCTAGTAGGCTCCTTCCATTTTATTATTATAATATTTAAATAATTTCTCCATGTACCAAACAAAGATTTTTTTGCTATCAAATTTCCATAACAATATTGATAAGATTATACAGTGAAACTTCGATGTAACGCTCTCAATTTTTTTTGTGTCATCTTTAGACCTTTTCGCATAAAAAACGTCCTTACATTCCATACAACTTTACTCCTTTATTTTTTATATATTTTTTTAAATTCATTAAACCTTTTTAGATATTTTCATGAAATTGTATACTTTAAAACTAATGTTATCATACTTTATAATTTATTTATTTTCTAATTTATTTCCGGCCTATTACGCTATCCCGTTTATAACGCGTTTTTGATCTGATCCGTTCAAGAACATTATAAAAAAATTTCACTGTATTTTATTTAAATGCAGAAAAAAACACAGGGTAATATATTTTTTTTGTTAAATAATAAAATCAAATACTTGTGGACATTATATCATACATAGAAGTATAAAATATTTATAGAACCCATAAAAAAGTATTATTGTCGATAGAATGAGCAATTTAACAATATTAATGAGTTTTTTATCTGAAAATTCATAAAAAGCTATTAGTTTGTTAGTTTTAGTGACGTCTATTGATCGTAAATTTTTTTCCGTTAATCCTTTGATGTAGTACCGAATTTATTTTTCTTTGTAAAAGAATAAAATAAACAACACAGTAAAAGTATTCTACGGAACTGACAAGACGATCTATCTCATTTATTTATTTATTTCAAATATACTCTATATATTTTATTTATGTTGAAATTTACTTAATTATCTACTTAATTACTACAATTGAGTTATTCCATTTTTACTTTCTTATACATACATACAAACTGTGGTTTCTTAGTCACTTAAACTAAAAATATACACCTTAACCACAATAAAACAGTCTGGAACTGTTAGGCTACTGATGAGGACTTCTTGTGAAGTCGAAACACATGTTAAGTGACATTGTTTTATTGTGGTTAAGGTGTATATTTTTAGTTTAAATAGTAAATTATAGTAATCATGAAAAAAACTCGAGATTTCAACGGAATTACATTTTTTGAGGGTTCCTGAATCACGTACGACAAAATTATCTCAATAATGTGTGTGTGTGTGTCTGCCTGATCGCTCTACAGCCAAAACGGCGAGACTTACTAACATGAAATTTTATATTTAAGGTACTTGTATACTATAGATGTGCGCCTCCTATTTTTGAAAACCATCACTAAACCGGAAACGGATATTTACTGATGTCAATTTTTGAATTTTTCGAATTATTTTTGAAACGGTGCTCAGCAGAAAAAAATGTTTTAGATTAATGTCAAAAACGCGTAAACAATGAGATAGTGCATAACCGAGGGCGTTATATCGAAGTTTGACTATATGTATTTTTTGTTTTGCTTTTTCAATGACTCACAAGTAGATATAAGACAAACATACTTTCTTATACAATATAAACATTTTATTGAATACTAAACAAAAACAAAATAAAACTGTATGTATAGGTAAGTGGACAGTATAACATAAAAAAATAAATAAACGTAATACCTACATATATACAGGATGTTTAGTTATTATAGCACCAGGCAATTATTTCTGTAACTATTGATAATATCAAAAAAATTCAAAAAAAATATCTCTGGTTTTTTAATGTGAAGAGGGAATATGGCATCCAAATTTATAAACCTTCGTTTTATAAAACATGTTGTTCTAGATAATTTTTGTATGAAATATTAAATATTGTATTTAGGAATTTAAAATTGATTTTACTTGCTAGTATTATAGAGATTTTTCTTATTTGAACTTTTCTGATATTATCAATAGTTACATAAATAAATGCCTAGTCCTATAATAATAATACAGCCTGTATATACTTTAAAAGCGTCTTTAGAATTTCAAAATATTGACATAATGTATTTCAAAGCAACAAGTACCTCATATATGCATCTAAATATTCTATAGTGAAGAGTTTACCAAATTCTTGCTTGATTGATCAGTTTATTATGTTCAACAAGGTAAACAAACTTGTTAAAAAGTAAATATTTACAAAACTGACAGTGGAATAAAAAATATGAATATAAATATGAATGAGCACATAACTAATTATAATATTATTTTTAAAATGTGGGTTTGTTTTTTTACATAAATATAATAAAAATTTATTCAAGAAAAATAAATAAAAATTAAATTGTTAGCAATAAGAATCGAATTTTTACTCCCTATATTATAATTTATAATTAAATAGCGCATAGAACCGGTGTTACCCGGGTTAATATCCACAAGATCATAGTGATCATAATAAATAGTTCAAACTATGTTATTTGACATTCATATTTGACTGGAAATAATGAAATTCATGTTTTTTTTGTTTTTTTTCCACCCAACACACGGTTCACCGCGAATTGTTTTTTTTCCAATTTCATAAATTTTGGGCAATACGATATTTTTGATAATAATATAAATTTATAAGTATTATGGAATAACACCTGAAAAGTAAATGATTTTTTATTAACTTCACTATGTTAAAATGAGAGCACACTTTAGATTAATATCCAGTAATGGCAGTAATTAAATATCAACAAATATTTCTAATTAAGTACATTTAATTTAAAAATGTTCAAAACTGGTGCCAGTACCTTAAGTACAAATTTAAAAAATATTATTTATTTATTTGCAATTAATAACAAAAAGTGCAAAATTCGAAAGTGATTCTAATAAATAATATAATTAACAACTATATATTTAAACATGGTTATAAATTGAATGATGCACTTTGATTAATAATTAATTTATTTACAATTAACATCATCACCCCAAGTACTGTATCTAATTTAATGTAATTATAATGTCGTTATCGAATATTCCCTTTGGTGTACATGTGACTTTCTGTAGCATTACTAATACACCGCACTAAATCATGTTAGCCTTTAGGAAACATCCAAGATGTATGTAGTACCTATTTATTATTATATAGGTGGGTAAGTGGGTATGTATTCTATGTATATTATGTTGTAATTTACACGCTATTTAAAATATGTACAGTAGGGTATCTTTTCACGCTGTAAAATTAAGGGATACGTTACATAATTTTTAAAAACCAAATCAATCAATTAAAATAGGCCGAAAATCGCGTAAAAAAGTTTTCAAAAATTCACGAAAATAAGAATGCCTAAAAAAACACAAAGAAAATGACATCCTGTATATTGATAATTAAATATGAATGCTCGTATATGTCAAAATAATTGTAAAATATAAATAGATGATTGTTTGTTAAATTAACAAATGTTTTCACCAAAAGATATTATTCCAATCATAATACAAAACATAAAAAATGATATACACAATTCCAGAGTAAATTCTGTTTCATGTTATGCCGAACAAAAACAGACGAAGCTTTTGTATGTATATATAATAGTGTATTGTATATAATATGTATGTATATTAGTATATATACATATACATTATTCCTTATAATACGTAACATAAAAATGTTTTTTAAGTTAAATTATTGTGATCTTTTTTACCGGCGCGGCGGAAACGACACATATACTACAATAAAAACTGGCGTAATTACATTATAATAGGGAGCATTCATTCAAGGGCACTAGACCTTTTTATATAGTTTGCAACACATGCATTTATCTGCTTCATTAATGTATTGTCACTGCGAAAAAAAGATTAATGAAATATGTGATTATTGCTCTCTCTATTGATTTCTGTTGTTTGACACAATATTATATTATTTAGTAGGTACTTTTTTGTATTTGAAATTTTTATTTGGAGTATAAATTATAGATTTAATAATATCGACTTTTGTTATAACTTTTTTAAGGAAAATCTATAGCAAAAACATTTTTCAAGTAATTGCTTAGCCCAGAGGTTCCCAAACTTTTTCAACTCGCTGCGCTCTTTTTGAACTGTTCAAGTTCGTTCCACCTGATATGACTCATCCTGTATGTCAATGTAATTAAAAAGCAGCTATCGAAAAACAATTGATTTTTTAGTCAAAAGGAGAGCTACATATCTTCGTAAGTGAATATTTTACTACAAAAGTTGTAGTGACCATTTTATAGAAAATTAAATGAATCCACAAAAAAATTCAACAAAACAAATATGTAACATACGTCTTCTTGAGATAAAGAAAAAAAAATTAAATACCAATTAAGTTTCTATTTTATTTTGATCAAAAAAATATATTTTTTTAGTAATTTTTTTTTAAACTTTAAAAATCTAAATATTTTGTTAAATGTCTTGAAAAATTCAATTTCAAATTGTAATATTTTCAGTACAAAATATAAAATTTTATGTATCACACTATTTATTTTTTGCTTGTAGTAAAATAACTTTACTATCCATAAAAAAGTACAGTAACAATAAAGTGTATCTACCATCGTTATTATAATAAGTATAGCACGTTATTTTTTGCAATAAATTTTACATAATATTTTACCTAAAACTTCTCTTCACATATAAGGTTAGATTTCACTTCAAAAAATAAACTCCAAAAACCACATCAAAATAAAAATATGCTGTATTCACTTCCACGGCATTATGCTAAAATGATACACATTTTAAACTACGTCGGAAATACGATGTCCCTATTGATCGTTTGATATGAAACACCACCAATGTGGAATATCGCATAGTCTGTAAACCTGAGACTTTCACGTTAACCGCAAGCATCCCAGTATATTACAGCATCGAAATGCTTGGGAAAACTGATACAACAATTCAGATCAACGTTTTTATTTGTATACAAATGCACTCGCATACATAAACGGCTTGAATTTCAAGACCGCTGTTTGTTTTAGTTGGTTGAGAAATTTATTTTGATTGTCTTGGGAAATTGATTTTGTATTCATACTGCAAATTCAGGAAAATGTACAGTACCGTTCAAAAATATTCGAACCGGTATAGAAAGTTTTATGGCTTTTTACTTATATGATAGTTAAGTGTGTATGTAGATACAATATGAATTAGGAATGTATAGAAATGTATGCCATGATACAATTATTAAAGACTAGCGAATTGGACCCGGTATTATCCGGGTTAATATCCACAAAATCATAGTGATCTAAAATATTCAACATGCCCACCCAACAACAGGTGCATTTTTGAGTTAGAAAAAAATATAAAAATAAGTTCGTATTCTACTAATTGAGATCTACATTTTGACACCACACATGCCTAAATATGAAAATAAAATAAATCTATGACGCCCTTCCTATTTCTTTACTATACTTACTTATACTATAAGTATGTATATTTCATAACGTAGATGTAGTATAAGATAGTAAAAATAGAATATTTCTAAAAACTTACCACATTGTTTTTTTCAAATCTCCCAAACTCTGAAAGAAAATAAATTATTATTACTACCTACATATTATAAATATTACAAAATAAGATATCTATCTAAATCTACAAAAATGATATACCTATAGTCTGTTTCATTTAAGATTGCTGGGATTAGGCGGTACGATTCACACAGGTACTATTCTATGATTTTTTTAAAATATTTATATGAAAATTTTTAATGAAATTTGTAAGAAATAAAACTCACATTTGTATTATGAATATTAGTTTTCTAATATCCTGTCAATAATATAATACACATTTTTAAAATAACTAATCTAACAATTTGAATTTGTTTCCAAGGTAACATGAATTAGTAGATGAATTGCGTCAGTGACAATTGTATTATTGTGAATCTGTCTGGCGTTTTACCCAATCAGCGCGTATTATGCTTCCTATGTTAGATATCGCTGCAATCTTAAATGAAACAGAATATAAGTTGTTTTCATATAGGTATGAACATTTTTTTACAAAAGCTTGGCTTGTAATTATGTAAGAAAATCTTACAACTCATTTTTCATCCACTTTTAATTGTAGTATTGATTTGAAATTTCGTACACATGTATGTCCGGTGACAATGTAATATAGTATAATTAATATCATTCTAAATCTAATATGGCCGACGCCCTAAGAAGGCGGATTACCTTTTTCTTCACAACCCCCTTGATATGGGTATCAAATGATAGGGTTTGACGAGCTTTACCAGTTAGTATGTTAGTTAATTAGTTATTCAGTCAGTAACAAAAAATTTGAAAATAAAAATTCATAAAAAATATTTTCTTAACCAAGCTTGTATTAAAAATGCAATGAAAATAAAATAAACAATTTTCAGGTTTGTATGATTAAAGCCAATAAAAGCGTGAGGCGCTCATGAAATCAAGAGAAAGTCCCTGAAAATTATTTTTTAGTGCATTTTTAATAAAAGCTTTTTTTTTAAAAATACTTTTTTTCAAAATTTTAAAGTTTAAACGAGTTTAGAGCTTTTTTATTAATAAGAGAAGAATATTGACAAAGTAATTTTTTTTACACAGATAAATTTCTAAAAGCAAAATTAATTAAATTAAAAAAATGCATTTATATAATTAAATTTCTACTTCATCCGTCACATAATTACATTAAATATATTGGAAATAAGAATCGATGAACTCATATAAAGGAACATTCAATATAGATTGAAATATACATTTCACTGGCTATATTTGCCGATGCAGATTGCAATTAGAGTTTTCATTTAACTCAACAACATTATAAAAATATTCTGAAATTGTATGCATTTCACTGTAAATAATTAAACTCGCCTTCATGATATATTTCTCTCGATTGCATCCATTGCATGCGATTCGAACATTTATTTCATTTATAACTAGATGCATTCACTTGTTTTGAATAAGGAAATAGCTGAACGGTATATCACTGTACTGGTTTATCTCAGTGCTGATCAAAATGTTTATAAAAAAAAGTCAAGATGCACAATCGAGGAATTAACGTGAATACGTGAAAGTGGGGTTAAATAAAACTCAGATTAATGTTTCATAAAACATGGCGATTTGACCCAAAAAATTCCGAAAACTATGCGCATATTTTTATTATTACAAGATAAAACAATATCTACCCCTTACCTCTATTAAAATTAAATTATAAAATACATGCTTAAACATTTCAAAAAATAAGAATATCTTTTTATAATGAAGTTAATTCTACTAATAAGTATCAGACGTCACTCTTAAAATAATTATTCATTTCTGCTGATACTCATTTTTGAAATTTTCTGTTAAATGCGTTCACAAGAAAAAGTTAAACGTCTAGTTAAAATTTGACATAAATCATTTTGAAAAACTGTTACCAAAATATAAAATATATCGAAATTTTTTAGTTCCATAATAAATGGTATAAATTCTCACAATTAAATTAATTAAACGTAACTAATGTCCGCCATTTATTGTACTGCAATTCATCAAACATTTTAATTTTTTTTCTGCTGCCTAATCATTTCGAAATTTCGAGTTCCTTAATACTTTTGCTTCCTCGCAATATCGAAGGTATGAGAAGCTTTGTGCTCGTTTTAAAATGAGGCAAATAAATTACTCCCCGATTTGAAAATTTTAGATTGATCTTTCTGTTTCCGGTCAAGACAAACACTTTTCGTTTTGTGTGTCTGTCAATTGAATACATGTCACACGCATAACTCATGAACCACTGAACCAATACTAACAAAACTTGGTTGGATGATGGGGTCTGGCTTGAGGACGGTTCCATTTCAAAATCATTAAAATCGTTTGTAAGGGGGAGGGGTGACACCCCAAAATATTTACTTTTTCTCAAGAACGACACATGTTACGTGAAAATTTTATAGACTATTTTTTGTAAAGCATTCAATTTTCTATAATATAGGTCTACAATATTTGTTGTAAAATATTCCCTTATAATGATTTATCTCAATTTGCTTTAAAAAAATCGTCATTTGTTTATAAAATTAATATTTACTTTCACATATTAAATGTCATTTTAACGTTTGCATAAATTTAGATTTTGATGAATTGAGCACGAGGAAGCACTGTGCATTTACTAATCATTTCGAAATTTTGAGTTCCTTAATACTTTTGCTTCCTCGCAATATCGAAGATATTAGAAGCTTTGTGCTCTTTTTAAATGAGGCAAATAAATTTCTCTCCGATTTAAAAATTTAAATTGATCTTTCTGTTTCCGGTCAAGACAAACACTTTTTTTTCTGTGTGTTTGTCCACTGAATACATGTCACACCCATAACTCATGAACCACTGAACCAATATTAACAAAACTTGGTTAGATGATGGGGTCTGGCTTGAGGACGGTTCCATTTCAAAATCATTAAAAGCGTTTGTAAGGGGGAGGGGTGACACCCCAAAATATTTACTTTTTCTCAAGAACGACACATGTTACGTGAAAATTTTATAGACTATTTTTTGTAAAGCATTCAATTTTCTATAATATAGGTCTACAATATTTGTTGTAAAATATTCCCTTATAAAGATTTATCTCAATTTGCTTTAATAAAATCGTCATTTGTTTATAAAATTAATATTTACTTTCACATATTAAATGTCATTTTAACGTTTGCATAAATTTAGATTTTGATGAATTGAGCACGAGGAAGCACTGTGCATTTACTTAACAGATGTTTTTTTTTATATCGAATTCTAAAAATGTAATAGTTTTGAAAACATTTTCATCATATGTGTTGTAATTCCCAAATTTCATTAAAGAGTTCAAATAAGTTCCTATAAATTTTCACATATTAAAAGTATTTAAAAGTTAAAAATATTTTATGCGAGCAAAAATTTAAGCCTCTAACTTATGAAACATAATGAGTAAAGGTTATAGTTTGGTTACTGCTGGCTTGTTTATCTGCACATTATACATTTTAATGTTTTGAATTGAATGCATTGTAGATATCTACATTAATCTTTTCTCATGTAATAAATTTATCTATGTCGAATGACCGAGTACATCCCATATTAGTTAGTAAATCAGATTTATCAATACGGACATTACCATAAATAGGAACTATAACATTCATACAGACCATTTGTACATATTCCGTGTTTGAATAGCCATAGAATTTATTTAATTAGATTTTATGATATCATAAAGACAAAAGTACCAATAAGGTAGAATTATTAATTAAAATATTGTTCTCATTTTTTATTTTTCAATGGAATAAACTATACCGTAAAATAATTAAATAACTATTTATTATTTTTATAACAAGATATAAAATTATACCTCTCAAAACTTGACAGCGCCATTTTGAAAACTATAAATTATGAGAAAGGGCGTAATATAAAAATACTTAGTCGTTTTATTATCTGAACGTCTCATTGGCAGTTAGTCTTACGTTATTAAAGTTGTTGAGTTTGTCAAATCAACGATGTAGGGAAAAATTAGAGGCCAAGGCAACGTAGAATATACATATATGTCTTTCTGAAAATAATGTAAATATACTATAGTGACCTTTAAACATAAAAATATGTGAAATTTTTTATTTTGATTTTCGAACCGATTCAATAGCTTCCTGTTGGGATTCTGTATTAGCTTAAGAAGTGACTGTTCACTAATTCAAAAAGTGAATAGTCACTAATTCGTAGTAATATACTTTTAACTATTTCAATTAGTGAATATTCACTATGAATTAGTGATTTCTAACAAATTCAGTTCTAGAGTATTATGTAACAATGTAGGTGTACCTTCATATGTTTATCTTCATATCAATATTTTATTACATTTGCAAATGTGATTCGCAACATCGTTATGGTTTTGGAAAGGCGGCCGTATTGAAATCCTTACCAATTTAGAATTATTGCTAATTTATATAGGGAAGCATTTAATGTTGTTCCACCTAAGATAGAGACTCGGCATGAATATTAATATTAGAATATATACATATTCATGTTCCTTGCACAAACACGATTTGACAGCGGAGGTACATGCACGGGATTTAGGAGTTTGCATGACAATTTCAATGCGTACATACATTTATATGTTGTACACTCATGGCCAAAATTACTAGTGATTTACTGAATGAATCATGCTTTATACTGGGCATCACTTGCAGGGTTTCATATCTCTCTAAAACTGAATGTTAGAAATCACTAATTGAAATAGTTAAAAGTATACCACTATGAATTAGTGATTATTCACTCATTGAATTAGTGAAATTTCTTCACTTTTTGACTTATTTTATTTATTTTTGATGTCAAAAACTGGATCAATCTAAAAGAACATAATAAATAAGCATAAATAAATAGAAATTTATCACGCATAAAATAATCCCTTACCTTGCATAAAGCAAAATTAACCACAATTAGTTAATCAGTTGTTTTCAAACCATGATTAATGTTAATTTGAAACTTAATTTGTAAATGAACAATATGATATTTTTTTACCTTATAAAATTTATCATACGTGTGATTTTTTTTAGAATTGACGTAAAAATGGTTTTAAAACAACTAATTAAGTAATTGTGATTAATTTTGCTTAATGCAACCCAAGGTTAGTTATTTATAACCCAACTTCAATGTCAATTATCATAGGCTAATTGATGAAAGAATCGAAATTAATGAAAAGCGTTTATTACAAACACTAAAAATTGCAATTCTCAAGAAAGTATTGGACGTTTTTCAAAACAATATAAAAGAACACTTGGTTAGTCTTCTAAACGAAATTCAATCGATATTTCCCTTGCATTTGGAAACTTCTAAAAAACCCTTTTCTCAACTAGACTTGCGCATATAGTGACTGTTTTTATATCATTTGTGAAATTGGCTAATATACTTTTTCAAACTAATCTTTGCATATTGTGATCTTAAATATTGCTATTTTCACGTCAAATACTACCGTTATTTGTGCATGGTATTGTACATTAACATATTCCTGCTATCCGTACTATAGTATTTTCATTTTCGTTTTATGCGTTTTGTGTTATTTAATATAAAAACACACGCCGCTAATTATATGTATTATATATGAGATATGAGGATAATGAGTGGGCTTTTTATGTTGTTATTAAATATTTAAATATACTTGTTTAACGATTATTTTATAATCTCTATAATATTTCAATATATTATACATTATTATGAACATAATATACTTTTATTATACACATATTCGTGTAATTATTATTTTAAATATTTTAATGTCCGGTATTATAAAGGAGCTAACAAATTTGCAAGCTTACAAGCACTTTCAAATGGGGTATCAAAGTTATATGACAGTTCTCTTCGAGTTTTTGGCAGATAGTTTCATGCATAGGAAGAAAAAACAAAGGTATGTAAAATATATTTAGTAGCCTTGGGTAAAACAGTACAAATTAACTTACTGCACGTGCAACTATCTGTTAAAAACTTAAAGAGGAATGTTATAGAAGTTTGATACACCATTTTAAAATTAACTTGTTTATAATACCGGACATCATTTTTTTTTTGTAAAAGTATACATGTTATGTTATTTAAAAAAAATGATTTTTAACATATTTTAATCATTCAATTAATCTATTAAACAAACAAGAGGTAGTTAAGAATAAAAATTAATTATTAACCGTTTTACTTCACGTTCATTAATGCAGTGGCTTGTGCATCTTAGATGGTAAACACTCTCTATTGTATATTGCTTATAACTTCACATAGAAGGTTTTGATGAAACTTGTTTTTTTTACAGGACTATGAGGTTGTAGACCTTAGTATTTGTCAAAATGGTGAACATTTAAACTATTAA
This sequence comes from Sialis fuliginosa, assembly GCA_961205875.1. Lineage (NCBI taxonomy): Eukaryota > Metazoa > Arthropoda > Insecta > Megaloptera > Sialidae > Sialis > Sialis fuliginosa. The sequence goes on along the minus strand of OY540814.1, from coordinate 22,673,791 downwards.
TTATACGTATAATTTATTTATTAATTGTTATATAATTATAGCAATTGCTTTACATTGTTTCAAATTTGACGATTCTTTCTTATATATCTTTTGTGTATCGTTGTAATCATTAGCAAGTGTCCATCACTGCGTGCTCATTACCGGTTTTACTTTATCCATTACTGGAGAAAAAACAGAAATATAATAAAACGCTGTAATTTAAAAAACAAACTATATTTGCGGACTTTGGTAATTAAATTGATTAAATAAAGAGTAACTTGTTTTATTAGTTACATGAGTTCATGAGAATAACAAAAAAGGAGCTCATCAATCACAAAAATAGTCAACCTTAATGCTCTCATAGCAGCCATAACTGGTGCCAGTACCTTATCAACAAATTCCTCAAACTTTTTGTAGTTAGATAAAATTTGTATATCCCTGACATAAACTAGATCAAAACACACGCACGTGCGTATTGTTAACGCAGTGATTGTAGAAGTTAGTAGAGCGAGTCCACACTCAGATGATACATTGCGTATCCATTGTAACAATTTCATTGATTGACGCGTGGACCACCGCCACCCCGTTTCATCTCCATTCGGTTGAAAAGGTCGACGGTTATGAAACATTCACCAGGTCAATTATCTGTGTTGCCTTTTATTAGTACCGTAGAATGGGGTGAAATTGACCTTAGGAGGTGAAATTGATAACTACATCTGACGTGCGTATTTTCAAATCTAGGAAACATACTAGCAGCGTAAAGCGCGCATGCGTATGAGTAGTGTCAGTTGAATAGATAATCAACAAGTGTGAGTCTATACTTTGTTGAAATTTTGTGTTTTTACTGTGAAAAAATTGATTATAAAAGGAGCAGTCAATATCTATACTTTTTATACATCAGAAACTTTCTATGGTAAGTAAAAATTGGACTTTTTTGTGCAAATTTTAGAAGTATGCAATAATTAAATGAAGTTTCATAATAATACTCACATAGGTACATAAGTTATGTGTGTACAAATAACGCGCCAAATTTGAAATTTGTACAGTGGGGTGAAATTGATCATGCATGTGGGGTTAAATTGACTAGTGATCAACATATTTACTTATGAATTGTTATGTTTGTAATATTAGTTTTAAGCTAATTTAGTGCTAGTTTTCGATTTTTCTCTGTTTTAGAATAAAACATAATGGGGAGGATTTATAAAAAACAAATTGGTGCCAGGAATTATAAAAATTATTCTGAAGGAAGACAACTAATAAATTTTCAGCTTCTATTGACAAGAAAGATTTTCCTCAATTACTTGCAGCAACATTGATTGAAATGAATAAGAAAAACGATGTAGGTGCTATAAAGAAAGACTTGATTTCTTCCTTTAACGCAACTGGAAATGTACCTCTAAATCCTGAACGTGTTTTAAATAAAATTCCATCTGACCACAATGACCCTAAAAATCAAGTGCACAATGTTTTAGTTGGTTACTTAAAACAACAAAGATTCTCGGTCTCTCCGTCTAGGAGGAATATGAAAAGACAAAAACTGAATATTGAGCCTGGGAAGAGTGTAGCGGCATATAACGAAAGTTCCTCGGATAGTGAATCTCAAACAGATGGACCACTCACAAATGATAATTCCGATGATGAACCTACAGAAGATGTTATCCAGGAGGTTGAATCAGAAACCGAGTACTACATACCGAATGAATCTGATATCCAAAAAGGAAAATTTGTGTTAGTGAAGATACTGAGTGGAGTACGCAAGAGAACTAGTTATCGATATGTTGCTGTAGGAACGTCAGATGATGGTGAAATAGAAGTAATTGGTACGAAATCATTGGACGCAACAAAAAAAGCTTTCACTCTGGAAAAAATGATGAATTCGTAGTCGAATTTTCGGACATTATTGCTATTTTTCCAACTTCTGATGTAAAAAATTCTAATGGGACAATATCATATTTGTTCAATAATTCCATTGATGTCAATGAAATTTAAATTTTAAAGTTAACTTTAGTTTTTCTTGTTTTTATGGTACGTATATATAAGTTTTTCAAAATATTTTTGAGTTTTGTGTTTGTTTGTTTGTTAAATATAATAAATATTTAGTTTAATAATTTTGTTTTGTGTTTAATTTTCCATAAAATCGATGTTGATTGCATCAAAATTGACTTTGATCAATTTCACCCAGCATGATCAATTTAACCCCGATTTAATAAATTGCTCATAACTATATAACTATAGTTCAGATTTGATGTGGAGTCAAATTGTTCAGAATTATATGGTTTACATTGCTTTTCTACATAATAAAAATTGGAATGATCAAATTAACCCCATCATAAGTATGAAATTGATCACTACTTTTTTTTTCATTTACAGCAAAATAATGAACTATTTTAAAATTTTGTCGGGTGGAATCAACCCTTGATTCCAAATTACTTCAAATAACGAAAGTCATTTGGAAATTTGAATGTAAGCAAAAGATTTATAGAACATAATAAAATAATTTTGATCAATTTAACCCCATTTTACGGTATTACTTGAGCCATACACAAGCTAAAACGCATCGTTTTTATGAACATTTGTATAATTTACAAAATCTAATATCATTTGAGTGATACCACGGTAACTCATATTACATTTATACTCCAGATTACAATTAATTATGCATGGGTACTATTAATTAATAATTAAATAATCCTGCTCATGGAAAATTTCTGTATTTAATACTAACTTTGCCCGCGGGTTCGCTCACATGGACTACGGAATTATTGTTTAGGATTTATTTTAAATTGATTTAATAAAGAGGTTGCTTAAATCAATTTAATTACCAAAGTCCGCAAAAATAAAATTAAAATTAAATCCTAAACAATAATTCAGTAGTCCACGTGAGCGAAGGCGCGGGAACAGCTAGTATTATTATAAAACCAAAATTAGTTACATGAGTTCATGAGAATTACAAATAAGAAGCCCATCAATCCCAAAAAGCAGTATACTTTGCTCTTAAAGCAGTCAAGATTTGTGCCAGTACTTTACGCCTTTTTAATATCAAAATAAAAATTGAGTATATGGACCGATCATTCTTAATAATTTAACAAATAACGAAAATGTGTATAATTAAACTGTATTATAATAAACATAAATTATATTTAGTTCAGAATAGACCAAATAATTCTAGGACCATTTGATTTTAACCCTTTAGTCACGATTTATTTGCCTTTATATTATGTCGTTGTCAGAGTAATTTCTAGAATATCAATGCAAAAAATCTGAAAAAATTTCAAAATAAATTTAGTAGAAAATAAAAAAGTGTATAAATAAATAGTATTATAATAAACATAAATTTTATTTACTTCTGAATAGACCATATAGGTAATTTTAAATTACGAGAGAGATAATGTTCATAAGTCTAAATGAAGAAATTAAATCAAGTTTTCCAATTCATGTTCTCAGAAGAAATGATTACACTTTTCTGAACAAATCCGTTTCTTTTTTCAAATTTGCTCAAGTAAGAACTCCCTTCAGAATTATGTTTAATATTATAAAGATGTTGATTCAATATCATCAGCTTTTGTAAAAAAATCTTTTCAGAATTGTATATGTCATGTTATTTTATTCTTATAAAATATTGTACTGTTTATTTTATATTAGAATTTCTCTGTGGCTTCGTTTGCCTTTATTTCAAAATCGTCGAATTTTTATTAGAGGAGAGTGGGGTAGCTACGAACACCTAAGTGAAAAATCAAATAATTTAAAACTTCAGTAATTAATCAATAGATGTATTGTTTATTATTATTATATATTCTATTAGTTATAAATTTTCAGTATCAATTTTAATAAAATATCAAGACAAAATTAACAATTTTACAACATTCGGAATTACCTCATTTAATTCGTTCATCATTGCCTCATGAGCTTGAAAAAATCAAAAAGAATTTTTTTGAGTAAGGGTTATATAATTAACAATACGGGTGAAATCAAATACTGTTTGATCGAGGCTTACTTGAGCGTTGTAACTTAATCATTTTTATATTAATTATATATCAGCTTTAATTTTAATAAAAAATAGATGAAATATGATATAAAAAAATTAAGCATACTTTGTACTGTAAGCGTGTTCTAGACTGAACGTTAACGGTCCGATACTATCGATAAAGTGCAGAGAGAACATTGGCTTCCTCTATAATACACTGAAACCACTGAATTTGCGATTACCCCGCGTTCGTGATTACCCCACTCTCCTATATTTATATTTGTTAAATATCTTGAATATCTCTAATTGCATAAACTACTGAAACGAACATTAATATGTTAAGTGTAAATAAATTAAAATCAAAGCACAAGTATTAAGTTAACTAAATATACGTAAACTATGTATATATACATTTCCAAAACAAATAACTCAAAGTAACTTTTTTTTTTAAATATTACAGTCGTTTTGTACCAAATCATTGACGCGTGAACCATAAAAAATACACATTTAAAAATACATATCTGCATTTTTCTGTGTAATGACGCCTTGTGCCAAAAGTTTCTATTTACAATGTCAATACTGTCTGTCAGCATGCGCCAGCGTAGCCGAGTCGTGAAAATGTTCACGGAACAATGAGTTCCTTTGCACGCGTATGAGTACATGTGTACGTGAAATGCCAGTCAATGCATGATAAGAAAATGAGCAAAGAAGATGCTATATTTTACTTCCATGTTCTGAAATAAATGGAAGTATTGTAATACCACTCGTGTTCGAGATAAAAACAGATTTTGATTGTACTACCTTCAAAACGTAAAAAAAAGTTGATTTCCGCATGGCGGCAGTGCGTGTGTCTGGATGTAGAATTTCCTTTCGTTGACGATAACTACTGTATAATGCACTGATCTGAATTATTATTGGGGAAAATGTTTGTCTCAGTGAGTACTCCAGACCTATTGATTTTGGTGCTAATCGGATTAGGGGTTTTGGAAATATTCAAAATTTTGTAGCTTTTATCGTCTAAAAGGTTTATGTTGCAAGTATTATCTCACTATTTTGGTACATTTGCAGTTTAATTGAACCAGTAGATACTGAAGAAGTCTTTAAAAGACGAAACGTTTATCAATAATAAATAATGTTATATCTTATATAACTATTTTATTCAAACAATGACCTAAAACCTCGATAACAAAAATAAAAATAAAAAAATATATAAACTCGTTAATTTCTTTTTTAAATAACCACAATAAAATGCAATAAGGAAACCTGAATCTTGATTGCAAGATTTCATAGCCGTGCTTACGTCACCGAATGTGCAGTAAACAGAGCTGTAAAATAAACTTCTTCAAGAGAAGTTTTATTTTTCAATTTACTCGAAGAACATATGCGAACCGCCGCCACTGTGTTTGCGGTTAGTGCTACCATTAAGTTTTTTATCATACCTTTATTTTCAATCCGCAAAACCGCATGTGTCAGCTATAATCTATCAATTTTTTTTATTACACATTGTTTTTAGTGTTCCGACAAATTTTCTCTGAAACTATTCAACGTAATTTTTTTTAATTTAGCCTAATTATAGACGTGAAATATAGAAAGTTGAATATTGATTCTGGGGGTTAATTTTAGGAGGTAAATTGGGAAATGGAAGAAAAAAAATTCAATGGGATCGTGTAGGGTTTCAAATAATAAATAAATTAATTTAATAAAAAAATTTTATGCATTTTTAAAAACATTTTTCGGGAAAAGCGCTTAAAAATTTTTGTTTTACCCTTATCACTAAAAAAAATCGTTCAGAAAATTTTGAAAAAAAATCATGAACATTGAGAATTGTAGTGTAAATTGGACCAAAATTATCAGAATTGAAAAATGTTAGCGCAATTAATTGCTTAATTGTTTGTTTTTTTATACCTGAAAAATTTTTTCGACTAAAAAATTCTCACGATGTAAGTACAAACTTTTTCCCTTGCACATTTTTAAAAATTATCAATAATTTAAGTGGGGGTTAATGGCACGGAATACTAATTATGCAAATATAGCTTGCATTTGTCTTGATTTTTTTATTGAAGTAGTTATCGATATTACTTATACAGGTTGGTCCGGTTTGGGATACTTACAGATATTTTAGGAGCTGAATTTTTAGGTCAGTGTGAGGAAAAAATTGTACGGGAAGGCCAAGTGTAGTTAAAAATACTTGTGTATATCAAATGTTTAATTCTATAAAATTCTGTACTTACGTCAACCGAAATTCTAATTAAAATACAAAAAGGAAATTAATGATAAAAACATTATTGCATTATGTTTTTGGAAGACTGTGCAAAAAACCAGACCTCACTGGGTAACATATTTAATCTGCTAACCTCTCCTTGAAATAAAAAAAAGTTGGTCAGATTCGCAATCTTCTGTGTCGTGTTCTTTTAACTTGCAATTTATCTCGGTTAAAAAGAAAAAACCGATCATTCTACCAACTTTTATCTAAGAAAGACTGCGTGTTACCTTAATAATATGATATTATCTACACGTCAACAAAAATTGTTTACATTTTGTGTACATATAAATTGGATAAACAACAGCGAAACTTATATCGACAATATTATTTTTATAGTAGATCAATTACAGATTTAAACTTTTAGAATACTGATATAAAAATACAGGGGACAAAAAGTCAACTTAGCATACTTTGGTTATCAAGTACATAAAATACATTAAAAAAAATATAGATATACAGGGTGTACGCAAGTGCTTATTATTTCCATCAAAATCTCGAATCCGAGAAAACAAATGCAGGTAAACTTGACATGGAATGATCCAAAATTAGTCTATTTTTTTAGATTAACTAAAAAAGTTAAATGGAACGCTGAAAAAAATGTTTTTCTTTTTAATATGAGGTAAAAAATTATATTGGGTAAATTTGCGATGGTTCTGATATAAAAATCTGTAACACTTTAAATCCCCCATCCTGTATATAAAGATGCACTCTTTTGATTTAATAATTTGAGTTTTAACTAAATTTAAAAATTATTCGAAATAATAGTTTCAAATGTAACTTATTGTTAGATTTTAACGGTCACTGAGTTCGATTTGATAAACATCAATGAAAATGTAATTAATACCAAATATTAATTTAATAGATTAAATTATATAACCGATTTTCTAAACATCACCTCTTAAGACAATAGATCCTGAAAGCTAAATATCCTTAACACTCTGGTTTTCCGGTCTGACGCGAACACATTGGGAAACTTGTATAATAGTTTCACACTTGTAATGGCTAGAGGCATTTAAGGTATCTCCAATATATGCGGGACCATGTTAGTTACACACGCACAAACTTAATCAAACATTTAATTAATGTAATATAACATTATTATGTCATTATTCAAATCACCCAGCCTGTTATAATCTCTAAAGCTGTCTCATATGTTTCAAGGAACATACATATATAATGTATAAGGAATATTATATAGTATGTACAATAGTACATATTATGTATATGTGATGGAATATATTATTCAAGGGGAAGGAAGTGGTGACGAAACCGAAACTTAAAAAAATTGAAGCAAGTTTATTTTTGTGTTGCTCATTTTTGGTTAGGAAAAATAATATAGATTTAGAATAATGGAAATCCATTTAAAAATTCAAGATTAATACCTTAAAACTAAACTCAAAACAACTACATATAAATTACGAATCATTTGTTATTATTATTTTAAATTATTAAATAATATTACACAAAATATATCTTAAATTTCATAAAAACAGTATTAACCTCATTAATAATTGAACAAATAAACAACTTTAACCAGCACAAGACTTTTTATAGATTATTATACAGAATAAATTACTTACTGTTAAAAAATTTAATATAAAATACATTACATTAATGACGTTTAATACATATTTTTACAGTACATATATTGAATAGAAAACATGTAACAATAAAATTTTAAAAATTTAAATAAATAAATAACTGCTTAAGAATGTGGATCTTGGCTTCTGGGTGTAAGCAGCGTCGGTTTGGTCGTATTATCGACCAACGTTTCGTCACACATTGCAGTGGACATCTTCAGGGCTATATAATAATATAATGATAATTCAATCAGTTTTTCCTTTTCAATAGTCAGTCTAAAACTACACAGTAACGTGCCTTTCAGGAACAGATAATATATAAAAAAAATTATATTATAAAAGTTTATTTATATCAATACAAAATTTATTTACATGTATATATTTTTTATTTATATACCTAAATGTTATGTTATGAATATTACACTTCTGTTAAACTTTTCGCGCCTTCCTTTGCACTAGTTCGCGCTCTCCCAGTTTGGAAATCGCTGACTTAAACTGAGCCCATACTTATTCAATCAATTTATTTACTAAACAATTGAGACAAACTAGTTATAGTTTTAAGACATGACGTATTATCTACTCAAGGTAACAACTATATTTCAATTGACAACAATCTATCTACATCCATTTTATTCTTTTAACCGCAGCAGACAAACCTTATTCTATAAATATCTATTGTTAGAATTAAAAAAGTATAGCACATTCAATTTCACAGAATACTAATTACCAATCAAAAAAGTTATTCGTGTTTGATTGGATAATTAACATTAACGGAATAAAAACCAAGGTAAAGTCATGAAGGTTATCTAAAACAAAAAAAAAGTGTCAAAGTACAATTTGCATTTAGTAAAAACAACACCATAAATTCCTCCATACCATAAAAAGTATAAAAAGTTTCCTCTTTCGTCAAGTTTTGATGTTTGAATACATTTGATAAAATCTGACAAATTCAATTACATTATTAATTGGCTGTTTAGTCCATCATAAATGATTAATATTGGTGTAATACGGCAGTACATGACCTATGGGCATGTAATGTTTAGGTCCCCTCAATGTTAAGGTTGGATTTTACAGAATTTGTCTCATAATATAAATATAAAATATAAATAAAATATTATTGTTTATTTAGATAGAAAACAATGTCCATTTTTCGTTGTAGCTATCTGCTATTTATAGTTCCGTAAAAAACTAGGAACTCTTATGGTTTCGGTCTGTCCGTCCGTCCGTCCAAACGTCTGCCTGTATGTAACAACTCTCTCATTCTCTCATTTATATACCAACTAGCTGTGCCTGCGGTTTTTGAAAAATATAGTTGAATTAAATACAAACACGATTAGTTATTATTGTAATAATAACTAATCAACACCTAAATTACCACAAATTATAAACAATACGCAAAATTATAACAAAAACGAATTAGAATAAAAAATACAAATACTTTTTGTCCTGTTTAAATTTAAAAGTTAATTATTGAAAACAAACTAAACAATTGACGATCAAAAAAGACAACCGCATTAGTTCGCGCGTTATAAAAAATATGTTACCGTATATAACTTATTTAAAGCTATTACAAAAACTATACGACCAAATTGGATGCTGTTAAGGCAAATTATATCTACGATGAAATAATTTATTTCAATAAGGATTAATGTTTTGCAGGTCATAAGTAAACAGAACCCAAACATTTTTAATTTTGTTTATAACATAAAAGCAATCGTTGTGGTTTAAATATAAAAGATTGATAAATGGTATCGAGGACATTATTTTTTATCTTTTTACTCTACACAATTATTTACTACATTATATAGTTCAATATTGAACGGTTTAGGCAGCGTAATGCAAAAGAGCGCTTTGGCGGCAAACTTTTTTCCGACTTGATTTACTATTATTCCTTATGTTATCTAACATAGCAAAATATATACCAAAACTTGACCAGAGAACATAACTATGAATTAAAAAAAAAACACGCAAGTCGGATTCTCGATTTATAAGCGCACTAACGGACAGACAGACAGAGAGACGTTGAGCTTTATATATATAAAGGATAAAACAAGAATATTATCTGTCAAAAATATTAATTACATTTGTACCAACAAAACTAGCTCCTATTTAAACCGCACGCGAAGAAACCTCAGCTTTCAACATGCAAAAACGTGTAATTACATTAGGTTTATACAAAATATCCATTACAAATGAAACAGACCTAGGAACTTTTAAAGGTATTTCAGTAACACATACACGATGAAAAGTTTCTGTTAGCAAAATTCAAGTGTAAGGCCATTACAGGCCACGAACTAATGCAGGAAATGAAACATCGTGAGTCTAGTACTACGTAAATTGACTTTAGACCATTATAGATTTAATTACGAAACAAGGGAGGGGTGTTTCGGTGTTACATATACCCTGCTACTAAGCGGGAATTATAAAGGTTGTTGATTTAATATCCCTTTTGCATTTAAACTGGACCACTTTATGTTTATGTATGTAAAAGAATGTTAGAAAAATGTTAATTTTATTGTTAATTGAGTCGTTCAGAAACCAAAATTATTTTTGTAATTTGAGGTTTTTTCTCTTGATTTTTACAGTGACACCGCCAGGGCCGAAAGGATTAAAATTTGACGGGACGATATCAACATAATTTATAAGTATCTTTGAAATATACAGACTTACAAAATTGAAGATCATAAAAATATTTTTTACAAATTGTAGTGAATTTATAGTTTTTTACCTACTGAACCCATTATCGTTGCCCAATTATTCCATCACGTCAGGATTATGAGAAATCCCACCTTGAACTGCAAAAAATGACTATATTGTCCATACTTTTGAATATATTAACAAGCAGGTATTTTTTTATAAAGTTTTTGTTCACATTACAAGTATTACTTTTTTTTCCTTTATAATAAACTTTTACTTTTTATTGTACGATTTTTTGTCGCCGAGATACACTAGTTTGAAGATTATGCACTCGGTGCAAAAAAATCGTACAGTGAAAAGTTAATGTTCATTTTAAAGGGTAAATATTATACTGTTCATCTACAAAAAGGTTTTAAATTTGTTTATTATTAAAATATGTATTGTATAACGTAGATACCTTTTATACATTAACTGCCTTAGCATATATACGTATGTTTAGGAAAGATTCTTTCCATAAAAGTTCCAGCGTTCTATTTACTGTAGTTTTCAAAATTCTGAAGTGAAAAACATTACTGTGTATTCAATAATAAGTAAATAAAGAAATAATATACCTTATATGTATCTAGTTTGATATTGCAAACAACATCAAAAGTTTTTAATATCAACCAAGTAAGAAATGCGCAATATTCATAATATAATGTTTGCACTGAATTTTATTTGAACAATATAATAACTTAGACAATTTTGAAACTCAAATAAATTATAAACCTTAAATAGTCTAGTTTAGTTTATATCACACTAAAAGTTTTGAAGGAGTATAACCCAAGTAGGTACGATGGAATGTTGACAGTTAAAATTAAAATCTCAACATACAACTTTAGCAATCACTACGTGGCTAAAAAGTCGTGTAAAAATAAATAAAATGCAGGACCGGATTTACACATAAACAAAATAAGTAGTTGTTTAGGGCACCAGCTTAGTGGGGGGGCCCGATCAGTGGCGAGGCGTGAAGTTTTTAATAAGGGAAGCATATTTTGTCAATCCTCCCCCTCCTATTAACAAAAAAAAACTAGTTATGAGACACCTTAAGTTCAAGCTATTACTTTTTTAAATAAATTCTTATATATTTATAGAGTAACTAAATGATTCTACGTCTTATTTTCTTGTATTTTAATCGATATTTGTATGACGAGTTGAAATTCACTGCAGGAAATTTCACTAAAAAATTTTGAATTTTTTTGTTAAAAGTATGTTTATTGTATAGAAAATGACGTGAAAAGTTGTTTGTTTTAAACCGCAGGTCTGTATCTCAAACCGTTCTCGAGATATAGCCTCTCAAAGTTTTAGTTTTTTCAAATTTTTGGAGAAAAAAGGCCATAACTTTTGAACGCGTGGTCGGAATTGATTTTAGTTGACGGATTTGAAATCAGCGTGTCAAAATCTATATAATTACATGTATAATACTTTAAAATAAGACAAAAAAAAATTTGCTAAAAATCGACATTTTTTTAAGGTATACCCCTTTGAATTTTTTCGATTTTTCTCCAAATTTTTTTTTTCGAGTTTTAAGGTTATGTACTTGTCATTATATAGATTTTGACACGCTGATTCCAAATCCGTTAACTAAAATCAATTCCGACCATCCGTTCAAAAGTTACGGCCATTTTTCTTCAAAATTTTGAAAAAACTGAAACTTTGAGAGGTTATATCTCAAGAACGATTTGAGAAACAGACCTGCGGTTTAAAAATTTCAACTTTTCAGTCATTTTCTATACAATAAACATACTTTTAACGAAATCGAAAATTCAAAATTTTTTTTTGAAATTTTTTGCAGTGAACTTCAATTCTGCATACAAATATCGACTAAAATACAAGAAAATAAGACGTAGAGGTATTATAGTTTTATAATTAAGAGTGTAAATTAATATTAAATGCTATTTTTGATTTTTGGTTAAAATATTTGAGTTGCGCATAAAGATGAATATTCTAATAATATTTTTAAATTATTTATTAACTAAAAACACAGATTTGTATTAATTTACCCATAAAGTAAGGGAAGTACTGCTTCCTCTGCTTCCATGTACGCTTTGCCACTGTGCCCGATTCATCGAAACCTTGCGAATTTTGTAACTATATTTGACCTAACTTTTTAATTGAGAAAATAATAATTCTAATAAGTTAATTAAAGTGAACGATATCAATTTTAATAATAAATTCAATAAATATGGCTTATCCAACAGTTCAATAAAATTAATAGTTTTCCATACAATACAAAGAAAACGAATCATTTTATTGTTAAATATAGGACTTTATAAATCAGTTATTTTCTTAAAAATACTTCAGTATGTCTAAGACATGAAATTTTTTCTATGTAAATCTCTATCATGACATTTGCAATATTTTAATTAGTTAAGTTACAATTAGTATTAAATAAACCATTATATCAGGCAATCAAGTACATATATACCGTAGAGTACATTACAACACTACAGATTAATAGGATACGTAGAACAAAATGCATGATGATTGACCGTAGGAAAACCGAGGTAACCACTACAGAACTGCATCTCTAACCCACATACTACTAATTACATACTCGTTGAAGTATTGTGCTTGCACGTGTGCATCAACTCTTCATCCCCACTTCAAACAACAGTGGTTCTAAATAAGTTGAAATGTGAAAATTTTAAGCAGTGAAAAATATCAATATTTGTTACACTTTGTTTATCGTTTCCTGAAGAAAATGTACCTGTAATGCGGTGTTCACACCAAAGAAAACAAAACAGCAACACGGTGTTTGAAAACACGTCGTATTTAAAAATGCATAGGCTTTATTGCACTTTTGTCAAAAAGACACGATGTTGCTGTTTTGTTTTTTCGGTCTGAACACGGCATAATACTGTGTTTAGACTGAAAAACAAAACAGCAACATCGTGTCTTTTTGACGAAAGTGTAATAAACCCTAAACATTTTTGATACGAAGTGTTTTAAAACACCGTGTTGCTGTTTTTTTTGTTTTTTTTTGGTCTAAACACGGCAAAATAATAATTATAATTATAATTAAATAATAATTATTATCTCAAAAACTATTTGTTCGATTTCATTAGGTTTATTTTATTCTAACGTATATAAAGTGTATTCCAAGTTGATTAAGACATTGGAAATTTAACATGGTGGCAATTATAAGTGTTGTAGTAACCTTTAGTCAAATTTAACGATATGTGATTGGTGTATTTTGAAATGCCGCCACAAAATTTAATAAAGTAGTCATTAGTATTTTGTTTTCAAATTTATATCTGTCAAAAAATATTATTATAATTTTATCTAGGATGTTTACTTTAATTTCATTAATATATTTTATTGTTGAAAACAAAATACTGTTGTTTAATTTAAAATTTATCAGTTAGTTTCGACGCGGCATTACAAATTACACCAATGACACATCGTTAAAGACCAAAGGTTACTACAACATTTCTAATTTTCCCCATGTTAAATTTCCTATGTCTTAATCAACTTGGAATACACTGTATATTTAAGTATCTTTACAATTTTTTTTATGAATATAAATCGATTGGGAGCGCTGCTGTCGTAGTCGGCGTAAAACAAGTCCCTTGATGCGGTTCTCAGGATTACTGGCAGTCGGTTGATCTGAAACAGAAATTTCAAAGCGATTCTTAGAAGTTGGTTTATGATGCCCTTCGGAACGTAGGATTTTTTTACTCGATCATTTTTTTTTATCAAGCAAGAAGGATCGGAAATTGGGTTAAAAAATGAATGTAACGTTCAATCAGGCACCATTTCGTGAAAAAAATACGTTTCGAAGGGCACCATACATTAACTTATAATAATCTCTTTGTTTGTAATTTTTCTTTTAGACTGCTAGTAACCCTGGGAACCGCATTGAATGACATGTTTTACACTGGCTACGACAGCACCGCTCCCAGTCGATATACCTGTATATTCATAAAAAAAATTATAAACATACCCCAATATATATACTTCAGAATAAAATAAACCTGAATGAAATCGAACAAATTGTTTTTGAGATAATAATTCCCAAAATTCGCTTTATTTTCCGCCGTCTATATGTTGAAAAAATAATATAAATTAATGATACATAAAAAAATAATGATTACATTTTATTTTTGTTGAAGGCTCGTACATTGAAGTCTGAATATATAAAGTGATGCAGTGGAAAAAGCTTCCTTGAAACAATAAACTTTACTGTAAACAAACAAACAAGAATAAATGTAGACAACCACTGTTTTATAACTTTGAATAATGCAGAGGTAACACAAACTGCAGGACTGGTGCACAGACGATCGTTTCTTTTTTGTAATACCTATAGATACCGGGTGGATTAAAAAAATAAAAATCCTCCTGTTTAACGGCATAGTTCTCCGGAGCTATAACTTTTACAAATTTTAGAATAGTTTTAAAGTATTTTTTATATTATCTGAATTTAAATATTGTAATTTCAAATCATTTTGATGAATATTTTAGTAAATACAACCCTTTTTAAAAACGCACCTGAAGATTTTTTCGTATATTTTTAATCTTTGACAATTTCAATCTAATCCTAAATTTTTCTGCCATGAAAACGTCAAAACGACATTTAAAACCATTTAAAACGTTAAAATGACATTTAATATGTTAAAGAAAATAGTAGTTCAAAAAACAAATGACGACTATTTAAATCAAATTGAAATAAATGTTTGTAAGCGAACATTTTATAACAAACGTTGTGTGCCTATATTATAGGAAATTAAATGCTCTACAAAAAAGATTCTTTACATTTTTCACGTAACATTTGTCGTTCTTGAAATATAAAGGGCAGTATTTTTAAAAATAATAACCGAAATAATTTTAAATTTTAATACATAAAACTAAATTATATAACAAGCATTTTAAGAAAATTTCAAAGTTTGCGTGATTGATAGTTCAATAGTTCTATGTCACCAAACCGGAAACGTTTTTATCTACCCACCCGGTATATCATGACCTAAAACTGTTTAAACTGGGTGAGTTTGTTCCTGCTTTTCTTGTACTCTACGTTTGTAATGGATTTTGTATGTTTTATGTGCAAGTGATAGTGGTACAATGCATTTGACTTTTTCGAACTTTATTTTTGTTGTGTTTTGAAAATTTTATGAATACTCCAACAAGGCAGTTAATGGTCGTTGAAATCGTAAATTTTCGTTTATTTTTGTTTTCTGGAAAATGCGATTGAAAGAAATGCCAAAAAATGCATAAAATATTTCGGTAAGCAAAAAGCATATACATATATACAATGTATGTATATTATACATACCTATTAATAAACAAAAATTAATGCATAAATATTTTTGAAAACTCACCACATTGTTTTTTCAAATCTCCAGAATTCTGAAACAAAATAAATAACTATTAATATTACAATAATTACAAAATCTAATTTCTATGTCAACAAATTTTATTGGCAATACTGAAACCAAGAATTTCGTCTCATCTAACAAATAGGATAAGGGGTGATCCATAAAATACGTATGGGTGTACCAGAATTCCGGCCAGAATTAACAATTTTATTCCGATTCCGGTTCTGGTTGGAACTAGTAAATTCCAGCCGAATTTGCTATAATTTTTAAATGTTATTACTACCTACTTTCTATTAATTACAAGCTACATTTTTTAATTTTTTCAGATTTTTTGAATTGGTAGTTTATAAATTAGAGGGAAGGATGCTCTAATAATGACATATAAAAGCAAATACATCGTGACTGAAGGGTTAAAATCAAAAGGTCATATCTTTTTTTGCATTTTAGGAGACTTATCTAAAGACACCCCACTTAATGGATTAAGTGAAATTGTTTTTAATATACTTTTCAGTCCAAATTTCATCTAAATCGGCATAAAATTTATATAGACAGACAGACAGAGCGAAACTATAAGTGTTCCTAATTTTCGACAAAACCCTCAAAAATAGGAATAAAATTGATGTAGATATTTCAAACGTTGTGTTACGTCACGATTATTTAGACGACCCCTAAAAAATAAGATTACTTGAAATTGTAAAAACGACAGCTGGTCGCATCTTATAAAACATTAATCCGATATTGTCTTATAAAATATATAGTTTATAAGGTTATCTCATTTTGCAAACATTTATGAAAGTCACGGTTGAGTCTCGTGTGAAACTCTAATTATTAACAAATCGATTTAACAAACAGTCGAGCAAATCGATGTTTTATAAACAAATAAACAAAGTTTCATGTATGTGGATAAATAGAAGACACTTATAAAAACCCGATCAAGGCTATCTTTTACTAGCTATACCCGCAGCTTCGCTCACGTGGACTACGAAATTATTGGTTAGGGTTTTTGAAAAATATAATTGAATTAAGTACAAACACGATTAGTTATTATTGTAATAATAACAATTGTCTGAAACATTTTTTTAAACATGCGATAATTCTGAGATAGAAAATCACATATTTTTTTAATAATTTAATTAAATAATTAATTGTATTCATGTTTTTATATTAAAGCTATCACTTTCGTTAAAAAAATAATCTCTACACTGTTTTAATATCTCAAATTAAAAAAAAAAACAGAAAAGTACGAACAACAAAATTAAATTTAAATTACCAAATGAAGGTTGTGGTTTATACAATACAAACATGCAAGATTGTTTTACGTGCGTGTATTTTTTTTTCAACCGACGCAAATCAACAAAAAGGCTGCATTGGCAACGGGGTCCCTCGTACGGAGCACACACAGCTCCGTCAAGGGTTCAACCAGTGCCGGAGTTATATTATATAATGTAGTTAAAACATTGTACATATTTTTTGACGTTATACTTCTTTATAAACATAAAATATGACCTTATAATAAAAACTAAAGATCTTTTAAAATCGTTTTTTTTTTTCAAAACATATTTATTTTGCCACGTTGTAGAGCGGGAAATTTAAAATGTATTATAATATAATTAATTTCTCGAAAACCGTTTAGTGAATACATGATATTTTGCATAAATATTAAACTAATCAAATACTATACTCCCCCCAAAAATCAGATATTAATAATCTGTACCTTTTTATCAATGTGTCTTACCTATTAAATCAATTTATGATATTTCCTAAACGGCTTTAGTGAATCTCTTTAACATTTCGTTTATTGCTAATGAGAACATTATCACCAATTTTCATGCATTTGATAGCATTTTGGGATACCTCCCATACATCTTAAAAGAACACTGTCCATATAGGACTTAAATATAATAGAGTTCAACCCTGCAAGCATGAGAGAGTCTATGTTCCGCACGTACTTAGAGTTTTCAGGGAATTTTTACATTTGCCGTGATGCATTTTACATTTTCATCATGCTATAAGAAAACAAAAGGAATTCAAAGAAAACACCCTCAATCCTTCTGTCTCGTGATTGTAAAAAAACGTGCGATTGATTTTTCTTTAAAAGATTTTTTAGTGCACTATAAAAAGTTAACTCTTGTAAACTAGAGCGTAAAGAAAGAAGAAAAATTCTATCAATTTTATAGAATATATTTTAATATTACTGTTTTATTATGTTCTTCTGATATTGTAATGCAATTTAAAAATGATTTTAAAATTAATAGATCTTATATTGACAAATTTTACTCCTGTGGAAAAAAAAATTATTATAAAAGTTTTTTTTCACTAATGTTCTGTTCCAAAAAGCGGTTGTCTGATAAAAGAACAAAACATGAAAGAAAATAAATACTTTATAAACATAATTATTATGTCCAGTATACAAAATTAGATAAATAAAGAAAATATTTTGCAAATTTTATTAAATTGTATTTTCTCCGACCATTTAAAACAACAATCTGCATTTGTCATGTTTCTGGATGACTAATTAGTATACAGAACACAGTTGACATGTTTCAAGGAATCCGCGTTTCCCTTAATTATTGTTGAGTTTGTAAATACAACATGAAATAAATACTATACTCAAATATTTCTCAAAGAAAGGTTATTTATATTTATGTATAATACATTGTTATGTTACTACAAACGTCAGTTAAGATTATTAATGTCATTAAAATATTTTTATTAAAAAAAAACATCTACCAAGTAAATGCACAGTTAACAATTTAAATAAAAATCGATTATGTGTTCAGATAAATTGCCTAGCATTGATTAACCATTTGATTTCTATACAATTTTACTAAAACATATTAGTTCGAAATTTTTCATAAAACGAATGTGATTATTTTTTCGTATATTTTCAATTTTTTGACAATTTCAATCTGAATTTAAATTTATGCAAACGTCAAAGTAAATAACAATTTTTAAAAAAATACGATTTTTTAAAGCTAATTGAGATAAATCTTCGTAAGGGAATATTTTACAATGCTCTACAAAAAAGGTTTTTATAAAATTTTCACGTAACATGTGCCGTTCTTGGGATATCTTGAAAATATAAATATTTTAGGATGTCACCCCCCTCCTTACACGCGATTTTGATAATTCTTAAATGGGATCGTCCACAAGCCAGAGCCTACCATCCAACTAAGTTTAATTAATATCGTTTCAGTGATTCATGAGTTATGCGTGTGAAAAGGATTCAGGGGACAGACAGACAGACACGGAACGAAAAGTGTTTGTCTGTACCTGAAACGAAAAGATCAATTTAAAATTTTGAAATCGGAGAACAATTTTTTTGTCTCATTTTAAAACGATCACAAAAACTTCGATATTGCGAGGAAACAATAGCATATTACAATCGAAAAACAAATGAATCTCTTGCCATTACAAATGCATTTATATTTGGTCGAGTTTAAAACATAAGTCAAAATGAAAAAAATCCAATGCTATAATTTTCTTTGAAAATTTAACAACAAAAAGAGAAAAATTAGGGCACTGTTCACTATCAAAACCTAGGGCACCAGAAAGTTAAATCCGGCGCTGAGTATAGATAAAGATGTATTTGAGTTGAAGCATGGAGTAGGATTACCATTGTTGTTGTTAGAGCAAAGCTAGAGTGGTGGAATTTAAAAATCGGACTGCACTAAATCCCTGGGTAGTTATGGAAGCAAAAATGATAATAATATGTGTAATATCGTTACCCACGCAATATAATACCACATAATCCCTGCAGAGATCATTGCTGTGTGATTTGTATGCGAGGGTCATTGGTAATGTAATGAACACTCATAAAAGGGGTTTAGTAAATCTGTGTATATGAATTTTAGTGTTTCACATATTTTGCAGCCAACAAAACAATAAATTGATTTATTTAATTTTACATTTTACGCCCACAATATACGGATTTTATTTTTTAATGTTATGTCAATATATAAAATTTAATAAATCATAAAAGATTTTAACTTTTTGATAGTCATTAGCCATTTTCGATCATTTTAATATAAAATCATTATAATTATGTGTATAGTTTGTTATATTGAATAAAAGGTTATATTCCATTGATTCTTCTAAAGTGAAATTTGTAAGTTAACATTCAAATCTTAAAGATAAATAATATTAATATTACTATGCATTACAAATAGCAATTTTAAAATTGTTTTTCGTGTAATAAAAATCAAATAGGGTCTTTTTATGGTTTTCGACAAATAAAGTTGTCAAGTTTGGGAAGCCAAAAAAATATGTTTTTGTAATATTTTTTAACAAAAAAATACTTATAATTACTCTATTTTAATTCAATCTAACGGTTTTAGTAGTCAGTTCAGTGGCTTTTTTTTAATGTTATAAAAACTGAAAAAAAATTTATAAAATAATGATTATTAAGAATTAAACAAAAAAATTATCGCGTGAATTTCAAATGCATTGCGAAAAAATGTCGACCTTACGAGTAATGTAACAGTCGCGCAAGGCTCATTGCTCTTATCAGTAAAGTAACGTGAGTGTAATTTGAACATTATTATGATTACACACTCACCGTACAAGTAATTTATTTGGAAGGACATTGTATATATTTATTAAAATTTAACCTTATACTGCGCGTAGTGCAAGAGTGCGCATTCAGGCGGTTTTCAATATTTTTAATAGTTCCTAAAGCGTTACTAATAAAATAATTAATAATATTAATACCATAAACTGAAACAACGAAAGTGCGCACTCCTGCACCACCCTACCCTATCTAGCTATAATTTTTTTGCGACGAAAAATAAAAAATTGCATTACCGCTGAAAGAAGTAACTAAAAGAACTAACTAATCGATTCGATGCGTTCAAAAGAACGCTTAGTGTTTTTTTGTAAAATTATATTATGCAGTTATTTAAGAGTTCTGTAAAGAATAATTAATTATAGGTTAGCTGAAATATGAGTTTCAACTTTTTGCATTTCGAAGAATCGATGATAATAATACAATATGTATTTTAATAAAGAAAACCACTTTATAATATTGATTAATAACAACGTTTCACACCTTGTCAATTGAGATATTATAATAAATCATATATATTATTATATAATTATACAAAATCTGTCTAAATGAGTCAATCGAATCTATAATAATATCAAAAATAAGTTAAAGTTTTTTTTTAATTAATGACTGTTAACAAATATCGTTTTTGTTAACTTTTGCAATCGTATTTCTTCTTTTTTAGAAATAGACAAAATAAACAGCTGTCGGGACATTTATAAATGTTTATTTTATTTTATCAATTTTTAAATTTACGTCATATTTGTACTATACAGTTTCGAGGTGTCTGTAAACGGTCAAACATCTCTAAAACGAAAGGTTTCTGAGAAAAATGTTTCAGACCAAAGTTGTAAGATTTTAAACGGTTCTATTCAATGATTGAAATTGAGTGGAGGGGTCAAGGCAAGGTCCAGGCGAACATAATTTGTTTAAATAGAATACTCTATTTTTTTATCGCACAGTGTTAAAAATAACGAGACGTTTCCAAAACACTACTTAATGACCTATTTTTGTTGAGAATTGACTGACTTAAGTGCTTTAAAATACAAGCCGGGTCAATTTGGTAATGGCCAACATTTCGTCACACATTGCAGTGGGCAATGTGTGACGGGAAGAAGAGCCTTGAAGATGCCCAATCTTCAAGGCTTTTCCACTGCAATATGTGAAGAAACGTTGGCCGATAACATGACCAAATTACCACGGCTTATACCCAGAAGCCAAGATCCATATCCAGATCACCGCGGAAGCCTCAAAACTTGAAGGTATTCCATTTAAAAAAATCATGTTGGTCTTGACTTCACCTTGAACCCTCTACTCAAAGTCAAACGAATATAATCCTTAAATAGAACATTTAAAACCATACATCTTTGGTCCGAAACATTTTTCTCAGAAATGTTTTGTTTTCGAGTCCGTTTCCAGACTTTTCTGACAGCCTGTATATACAGTATTGTAGATATACCTACATTGTATTTCTAGTGATTTCGTTTGATAGTAAAACATACTCATGGATCAATGTATTAACAGTGGTTCTCAAAGTTCTTTATATGAAAGCACCCTAATATAAAATATGAATCTAAATGAAATAATTAATGTTTTTTGCCTATTTAGAATCTTGTAACAAAAATTTTGTGTATTCAATGAGTTTATTATAAAATTACTATCTATTTTTAGTAAATTTTTGTTTAGCTTTATAAGTAAAAGTACTTTTACTAGGGAAAATATAGACACCCTAGACAAAAAAGCGAAATAAAATATATAATATATTCATGATACTAAACACGAAAAGTTCAAAACGCAATTTACATATTTTTCGTCACAATCTTATACGTACATATTTATTTATCGAATATATCAAAAATATAGATAGAGATAGTCGCAAAATATTTCAGCAGCAAGACATATATTTTTTGTGTTATTTCCTTAAGTGTTGGTAATACTGTAAACAGCGTCTCTGATTTACGATATCTGGCCGTGAAGCCAGCGGTATTACAGTGTGCGTGTTCGCATCTGAGGAAATGAGACGCTACTCTGTCAGGTGACATGATTTAGGGGCGGAGCGCATGGAACGCCCGTACCAGTAAGGCGCGATTTACACTATGTATAAGCTCGTACGAAAGAAACCAACCCAGAATTTCAATAAGATAAGTTCAAGCTTTTACTTTTTTAAATTCTTATATAAATATTTATATAGTGACTAAATGATTCTACGTCTTATTTTCTTGTATTTTAGTTGATATTTGTATGACGAGTTGAAGTTCACTGCAGGAAATTTCATTAAAATTTTTTGAATTTTTGATTTCGTCAAAAGTATGTTTATTGTATAGAAAATGACGTGAAAAGTTGTTTGTTTCAAACCGCAGGTCTGTATCTCAAACCGTTCTCGAGATATAGCCTCTCAAAGTTTTAGTTTTTTCAAATTTTTGGAGAAAAAAGACCATAACTTTTGAACGCGTGGTCGTAATTGATTTTAGTTGACGGATTTGAAATCAGCGTGTCAAAATCTATATAATGACATGTATAATACTTTAAAATCCGACAAAAAATTTTGGTCAAAAATCGACATTTTTTTAAGGTATACCCCTTTGAATTTTTTCGATTTTTCATGAAATTTTTTTTTTCGAGTTTTAAGGTATTATACATGTCATTATATAGATTTTGACGCGCTGATTCCAAATCCGTCAACAAAAATCAATTCCGACCACGCGTTCAAAAGTTATGGCCTTTTTTCTCAAAAAATTTGAAAAAACTAAAACTTTGAGAGGCTATATCTCGAGAACGGTTTGAGATACAGACCTGCGGTTTGATACAAAAAACTTTTCATGTCATTTTCTATACAATACACATACTTTTAACGAAATCAAAAATTAGAAATTTTTTAGTGAAATTTCCTGCAGTGAACTTCAACTCGTCATACAAATATCGACTAAAATACAAGAAAATAAGACGTAGAGGTATTATAGTTTTATAACTGAGCGTGTAAATTAATATTAAATGCTATTTTTGATTAAAATGTTTGAGTTGCGCATAAAGACGAATATTCTAATAATATTTTTAAATTATTTATTAACTGAATATACGTAGTTACATTTAATACAAATACAATTAGTTATTATTGTAATAATAACTAATCAACACCTAAATTACCTAACAAAAACGAATCAGAACAAAAAATACAAATAATTTTTGTTCTGTTTAAATTTAAAAGGTAGGTTATTATCGAAAACAAATTTAATTTACTATTATCGTCACTGCTTATTCCTTATGTTACCTAACGTAACAAAATATATACTACAACCTGGCATGCAAATAACATATCTATGTTTATATCTTACGACACACATTCATTCCTTATAATATTTTTGAAATCGATCATTCAACTATAACTGTGTGTACCCAGCCTTACGAAAGTCACAAATAGACCACGAAGGGGTTGCAGCCGAGATTAGACGCTCTCTGAAGCGTATCATGCTAGCTGCAGGCGTATCACTTGTACATACGTCAAGACGTCACTCTATCACACTATACAGGACTGATGTTACTCTATCGTTTCTTCTTTTTTTAATCAAATCTTATCTCTGTACATGCAGTGGTTTTATTTGTTACTGCATCAGTGCATGTTTATGTTATAAAAATTCGGTCAAGACATACACTATGCTATAAGGCAAGGGTTCCGAAGTACGTACTACGTGGACTGTTTGGAGCCACTTACAAATGCATTTTTTAGTTAGAAAAAAATATAACAATAATGTCATATTTTGACACCCCACTTGCCTAGATTTAAAAATAAAAATAAAAAAATTTATGAAGCCCCTCTCGATTTCTCCAAAATTTAAATTGATATTATTGACTTTAATATTTTTCGTTGGTAGTCTCACCAAAGCCTCGTTACCATTTTTTGTAGGAAGAGGGGGGGGGGGGTCAAAATAAAATACTGCTTGGGGCTCCCTGATGGCGCTATTTTCGAGGGTCAAATTCTACTGATTGAGATCTACCCCATACGCCTTGGTATGTACATTTTTTTTTAGATTTGCTTTAAAGCCCCCTGCAGGCGTCATTTTTGATTTAGAAAAAAATACAAAAGAGAGTCAAATTCCACTAGTTTGGTTATACATTTTGACGTGCCTGCCACATGGCTTGGTATAAAAAATATATTTTTTTACCTAGCTTTAGCTCCTTAGCGTCCCCCCTGAAAAATTATGTTTTCAATAAATTTGTACATCTTTTACTAGAGGGCATCATTTTACATGTTCAGTAAAAATTTCTTATATAGTTTACGAGATATTTTGCTTTGACTAAAAAGGACGGACGTACGGACGACAGTGAGATTAAAAGCGTTTCTTCGAAACCCTAAAAATGTAACGTCTTGCCCGTGCAGTAGCGCATCTATCCGTGAAGTAACAGGGGGGGGGGGGGGGGGGATTTAATTCTAACCACTAACATGTCATATTGTTATTAGTTTGATTGATTAACGTTTAAGGGGGTAATTTTGTAATATAGTGTTGGTTAAGTCTGTCAAGAATGATGAGAACCAATTAATTATTAATGTGTTTCACACTGTTTCATCATTTAATAGATGTGTCATCGCTAATGTTTATGCTATAGCCTAGATTCTAGAAAATGTTGTCTATATGCAGATGACCGACATATTATTTAAATGGACCATTTCTCATTTATAAAGAAATTCAAGTACTTTACTGGCTGTATTACAATTGACAAGAATGTCGATAAAGAAGATGAATATTGTAGAGTTTGTTGGTACAGAACGGAATTTAAAATATCGCCATTATTTTTACGAATATTTTTTTTATTAATTAATTATTAATTTATTTTTATTATTATTATATATAATATCAAAGATACGAGAAGCTTTGTGAAAATTAGATAGTAAACATTTTAGTTGTATTGTATTTTTAATAAACTATTAATTATCTACGACTATCATCTTTCACCATGACAAAAGATACTTGTAAATATTTAATATATTTACAGATATTTATAGATTTTAAATGAAATACAATATTCATTTTGGTATTCAAATGTGTTCACAATTCGTAAAAGTCTATCTATTTATAAATATTATGTTTACCTATATTTATTTTTATCTTTGTTTATTTAAATGTGTTCGTGTATATCCGATTTAAAAAGGAAATGAGCATTATATTATTATCAATAAATACATATTTATCGAAAAATAATCTACTCATATGACGTACATTTATAAAATTATACATGTAGATTATTGTAAATGCTATTTTCATACTATATCTATATAAAATCAAATTTTAAAAGAAAATCTATATTCAAAAATATATACTAAATAAACACTTCTTCAAGGAATGATGGGGTCCAGGACAGTAAAATTTTAAGACCCTTGTAAGATGTAATATATGTAATATATAATTTCAAGGTACAGTGATAAGGGATGGTACATTTTTTCGAGAATTTCTCAGGCAATATTTTTTATTTGTGTTTCGTACCAAAATCGAAATAAATAAAGAAATAATTCAAGCAAGACATATACGACTGTATGCCATAAGGGTTCCGAAGTTCGTACTACGTGGAATGTTTGGAGCCATGCATTTTTGAGTTAGAAAAAATATAAAAAAGTGTCAAGTACTACTAATTGAGATTCACATTTTGACACCCCACTTGCCTAGATATCAAAATAAAAAATTCTATGACGCCCCTCCCTATTATTCCAAAATTTAAAATTATATTGTTGATGAAGAATAAATAGTACCAAATTCTACTGATTGAGATCTACATTTAGACAATTTTTTTGTTTTTTTTTAGATTTGCTTAAAATCCACCATTTTTTATTTAGAAAAAAATTAGAAGAAGAGTCAAATTCCGCTTGTTTGGTTTTACATATTAATGTGCCACATGCCTTGGTATCAAAAAAAAATATTTTTTTTACCTTTTATTTATTCAATAAATGTGTATATCTTTTACTAGAGGGCACCATTTTACATGTTCAGTAAAAAAAGTTCAAGTTTCTAGCTTATATAGTTTACGAGCTATTTAGCTTTGAGTGAAAAGGACAGACAAACGGACGTGAGATTAATAGGGTTTCTTCGGAACCCTAAAAATGAATCTTTCATTAAAAACAGAACATGGAAGTAAATCTACATTCATATTTATTTTAAAAAAAACTATCTTCTCTTCCCCTTCCCCTTTCCAATCCATCAAAAAAACTCCTACAAGCTATAAACTCCTATCTACTGATTTAACAACAGTGGAAACAATAGGCAGGCAGATAAGGTAGATACCTTTACATTTATACACATAACATAACCAATAGCGCGCTATCTGTAACAGGTACCAGATAAGTTTGTGTAGCAAGATTTTACGAGAGCTTAGCTCCAATGAACACAGGTGTATCGGTGGAGGTAGGTGGAGGCGTATGTCGCTAATTCATGGTGGCGGGGACGATTATTTATGTTTATCTGTTATTCGAGGGGTGGTTATGGCCTAACTTTATACACGGTGAGTGTAATTTAAACTTGGGGTATATCAAGTTATTATTATCGTGATAATAAATTTGGAAATACTGATACATTTATGTATTTTAAATAATTTAGAAATTTGGGTTTTACACGAGATGAAACTACGTCTCGTCTCGTTAAAATTTAAGAGTCTCGTTTTTGAGTAAAAAAAATACTTTTTAGCCGTGATATAATGGACGTTGTTTTTAATGATCAATTTTGATAATTTTCTTTGTTCATAAAAATAATCATTCATTTGGGAGAGAGAGGGGCATGCTTTGTAGCGTATTATTAGGTAAGAAGTTGAAAAAATGTGATGCAACATGAGGAGTAAAGGGAGAGGTCAAAATGTATGAATTTTGTGTATTTATTGGATGACCGTATCAAAATTTATGGAATCAATCTAAATCTATCTGTCTAAACTAAATTGTTTAAGCTATAAAGGTGAGATTTATAATAATTATCGTAAATAGTAGGCCAATAACTGATCCAAGTTATCAAAATATTTTTTTTTTATTTTGGGGGAGTAATAGGTTATTAACTTTTTATTCAATTCGTGGTTATTAAGGTATCAAATTAAAATTTTAAATTTAGTGTATATAAATTTACAAACTGCTTGTTTTCACCTTACATAAGTGAGAAAATCTAAAAAAAATCAACTCGGCACTTTTACGTATTTTTAAAAATAATTTTAAATTATCTTTGTCGTTGTATTTATAATCAAAACCCCCATCTAAAAAAGTTTTTTTAATGTCAACAGTTTGTTAACATTTGATTATTATTCAATCAAAAACTATAAAAAAATTCAAAGTTATAAACTGTCAGTAACATAAACCATTAAAATTGTTAAATATTTCGAAGTATGTACAAACGTAAAAAAATTACATATATTCCCACAAATACAAATGTATAGAAATATGAATTTCTGTAATATTTATAATTTAAAACGCTGTTGTTAATTTTTATTACAGAATTTTTCATTCTCGTTTCTTTTTTTTTATTTCAATTTCATATTAAAAAATGTAGGTATATTAAAATTTACATGCATGCACAATAATAACAGTAAATTTTCTGCTCTGAAAAATTATCTTGTACATTCATTGAGCAGGCATTCATAAACCCTCAACACATACCTACGTCCTACATATTATAATATTTATACAAAAACTGCATTGAAAAGTATTAATTAGGCCAAGCGCGTGAAATAAAAAAAACATCTGCCAAATAACAGTGCTTCCTCATAAAAATTCACCAAAGGTAGTTAATTATTGAACAATTTAAATAAAAACCGATAAAGTGTTCAAATACATTACCTGGCATTGGTTAACCATTTAATTTTTATACCTGTTTAATATTTTTTTATATTTTTTATGTTTTGATCTCAATCTAAATCTAAATTTATACAAACGTTAAAATGCCATTTAGTCCAGTAAAGGAAGCATTTTGACAGGAAATTAAGAGGGCAAGCAATTTTATGATTGATTCTTATAGATTTTGAACCGGGGAATTCGAAAAAAATAACCCGGACTAGCAAAAAGTGGTGCAACACCCTTAAAAATGATGTTTAAGGGTGAAAACCCCATTTCCAACAGTTTTTTCAATTTATCACAAAATCTAAAGCGATGATGGTATATTTTTATGGTTGATATATGTTCAGGGCACTCAGACCAATCGATTGTGATCACATATACTAAATTTGGCCAAAAATTATCTCTTCCAGAGGGCTTAAAAGACTTAAATCTTTTCGGGGAAAATAGTTTAAAAATTAATAACTTTTGTTAAAATCATCCAAATGACTCGTAACTAGGCCCAAATTGTTCCTGACGTTCCAAAGAATAATAATGAACCATAATTTAAAAAAATATTAATAGTTTAACTAATAAAAATCGCTAATGTTTAAGGGTAAGTAACGTAAATTTTAGAAAAACTATCTCTTTACTAAAATTTAAATAAAAACATCAGGGTTGTATATTTTTTAGTGAAACCAAGGTAGATACCTTCTATTTGTACATACAAACAAAATGAGACCCCCCAAAATAATATTCAATTATTAGAACCGGTGCAAATGCGATTAGAAATACACTGAATTTGTGTTGTATACAATTAAAAAAAATTACATTATTCCAAACAAAATAATAGATTCAGTCCAGTAAAGGAAGCATTTTGACAGGAAATTAAGAGGGCAAGCAATTTTATGATTGATTCTTATAGATTTTGAACCGGAGAATTCGAAAAAAATAACCCGGACTAGTGAAAAGTGGTGCAACACCCTTAAAAATGGGATTTAAGGGTGAAAACCTTATTTCCAACCGTTTTTTCAATTTATCACAAAATCTAAAGCGATGATGGTATATTTTTATGGTTGATATATGTTCAGGATACTTAGACGAATCGATTGTGACCACATATACTAAATTTGGTCAAAAATTACCTCTTCCAAAGGGCTTAAAAGACGTAAAAATGCACTTACCCTTAAACATTAGCGATTTTCATTGGTTAAACTACTAATATTTGTTTAAATTATGGTTGGTCATTATTCTTTGTAACTTCAGGAATAATTTGAGCCTAGTTACGAGTCATTTGGATGATTTTAACAAAAGTTATTAATTTTTAAACTATTTTCCCAGAAAAGATGCATTTTTACGTCTTTTAAGCCCTTTTAATGACGTAATTTTTGGCCAAATTTAGTATATGTGGTCACAATCGATTCGTCTAAGTGTCCTGAACATATATCAATCATAAAAATACACCATCGTTGCTTTAGATTTTGTGATAATTTGTAAAAACGGTTGGAAAAGGACTTTTCACCTTTAAAGCCCATTTTAAGGGTGTTGCAACACTTTTCGCTAGTCCGGGTTATTTTTTTCGAATTCTCCGGTTCAAAATTTATAAGAATCAATTCGTTTCACTAAAAAATATTTAACCCTGGTGTTTTTATTTAAATTTTAGTGAAAGGGTAGTTTTTCAAAAAATTATGTTACTTACCCTTAAACATTAGCGATTTTTATTAGTTAAACGATTAATATTTTTTTAAATTATGGTTGGTCATTATTCTTTGGAACTTCAGGAACAATTTGACGCTAATTACGAGTCATTTGGATGATTTTAACAAAAGTTATTAATTTGTAAACTATTTTCCCGAAAAGATGCATTTTTCTGTCTTTTAAGCCCTCTGGAAGAGGTAATTTTTGGTCAAATTAAGTATATGTGGTCACAATCGATTCGTCTGAGTATTCTGAACATATATCAACGATAAAAATATACCATCGTCGCTTTAGATTTTGTGATAAATTGAAAAAACTGTTGGAAATGGGGATTTCACCCTTAAACCCCATTTTTAAGGGTGTTGCACCACTTTTCGCTTGTCCGGGTTATTTTTTTCGAATTCTCCGGTTCAAAATCTATAAGAATCAATCATAAAATTGCTTGCCCCCTAAATTTCCCTTTTTCTCACTTTTCACTGCTTCCTTGACTGGGCTAATTTAAAACGTCAAAATTACATTTAATATGTCAAAAATAATATCAAATTTAAAAAAATAAATGACGATTTTGTAAAGCAAATATTTTTTAAGGGAATATTACTAACCTATATATAAAATATATATTTTGGGATATCACACACGATTTTGAAATGGGACTGTCCTCAAGCCAGACTCAACCATCCAACCAACTTTCATTAATATCGGTTTAGTGGTTCATAAGTTATGCGTTATGTTTACAAAGCTTCTCGTATCTTCGATATTACGAGGAACCAAAATACATTAATTCAAATGTATATAAAATTTAAATAAAAGCATATTTCTTATATTGCTACAGGACTGTTAATAATTTTAATTATTTCTATAAGCAATTAAAATAAATAATTGTATTATTCTAGTAACAGAATTTTTAAAGTATGTATGTATACAGTGTACATAGGCGTTGTATTTTCATTTTACCTGGGGAGGTAGATTTTAATAACCACTGTAATTTTTAAGATGTACATGAAATAAATTTTACAGGGTGCACAAAGCCCCCATGATATCATGCCTAAAGGAATATCGCCCCCTACTCCCCTCGTAGTCGGTTCCTATGTTGGTATGTGTATGTTATATGCAATATAAAAATTTAACTTGAACTTCAGACAGTTTATGACTGTAAAAAAAGTTTTAAATTTATTATTAGATTTAATTGCTTTTAACAGACTCAGTACTGTAGATACATATATTTCGTACACAATTTCTATAAAAAAATAGAGTGAAATTTTACATTTTAATTGTAAAACTTCTAGTGAGAGCTTTTTTAATTATTGAAAATAATTTGTCTATTGCATCGCTTCACATATTTAGACAGCTTTCAAATGATGTATTAATGTATTTTATACTATAGCAATTGTATGTTATATATTACTAGCGGCCAGTCCGCGGCTCCGCCCGCGTTGTATTAGTTTTTATGAAATCCCGGGAAAAATTTAAGATCTAAAGTTATCAAATCAGATCTTGATAGATCTGTATTTTGAAACAAAATCATATTTTTTCAATGGTTTTTGATCTGCAGAAACCTGCAAAGATTTACAACGATCAACAAATTCATGAATTTTCAACGTTTCAAACTCTATCACGATTTACAATGATCTTCAGAGATCTTTGTAGATCTTTGCAGGTCTCCACAGATCAAAAACCAGTCCGGTCTCGCTCCAATCAAATATAAATAAACAATAAACAATTAAATCATTCACACTATAGGTATCGGTCAGATCTCGGTCCAATCATGCTTCGATATTATTATTAATCAACGAATTTTTCTGCATAAGTGAAATCATGTTCTGTATATTAACTTTTTTTTTATAAGCTGCTATTAGAAAACTATTTTCTTAAGTTAATATATATTTTTTCTGTATGATCCTCTCCAAAAAGTTAGGCTGTGTACGTATATACCCCTCCTCCCATAACACAAATAATAGTACATAAATAATATAGTAGAACCTCATTAGTACGTTTTAGAAGAGACTGCGGGAAAAACACGTACTAACGAGGAAAACTAAATATTTTAACATGGAGTCTTATAGAAGAATAGTATGACCTAAAAAAAAACATACAATGGTGACAAGAAACTTACTAACGAGGTTTCACTGTAGTATAATAGAAGGTTACTATTTAAAGATAGTATTAGGAAAATACCTATTTTGTATGGCTGGGAGTGATTACGTTTACTGCAATGCGGAATGAATCGTCTACACCTGCGACACGCTGCTGCACCCGTGAAAAAAAATAAACTATTGTCTTTACACACTAAACAATACACAACACGTTTTTATTGCATGTTGCAAATGTTATTTTAAATGTTTAATATCATAGACAATTATTACAGAACTTGATAGCGCCATTCGTATCTTACGAGTGTAATTTAAATTAAACTACAGTTCATTTAATTAACTAAATACAAATTATTGATCTATCTATCTTTATTATGAAAATATCTGCCTTTTGAACCACGTGACTTTCTTATACGTAATACCAACAGTGAATAGTGTACGTGATTCTTATTTTATTAAAACGTTTCTGATAAACTAATAAGATAGAATATTATTCTCTACATTATATATCAAATAAATTTTTTTTAACGTAATAATTGAAAACGGATGTTTAATCTTGACTTTCACTATACTTACTTATACTATTGTATATTTCATATACAAGGTATAAGAAAGTAAAAAATAATTGAATAAACAACAATAAATATTGTTGATCGTATTCCAAATAAACAAAGAATATATAACACATGATTTGAATTATAAAAAAAGTTCACATGGATCCTGACTTACGAGACGTCCTTTAGAAGGCAAATGATATACGGTTTTAATAAAGACTGAATAAAACAATAAATAAACGATTAACTTGCAGTACAAATTACAACGTTTGCAGGAATACGTTCCACTCATTGTTATTTAATTACTATGATTTTATGGATAATCGTAGCAAAACACATTGATCATAAAATATTAATAATAACCCATTTTCATTCACAAATGGTTATTCCGGTAAACAGTGCCGTAGTGTCAAATTTAAATAAATAAATAATTTATTTATAAAAGTTACATTCTGGATTTCTTGCATCGATAGTTTAGAAATTAGAGCGGTGAAGGGGGGGGGGGGCTCTGATAACCACATTGAAAAGCAAATATTTCGTGACTAAAGGGTTAAAATCAAAAAGTCAAATAACATTTTTTATTAGAAATTATGTAAATCTATGTAAATGTATGTAAGTAATACAGGAAAAATAATTTAAAACATTAACTTTAAGTTTATATATATATTTTTTTCAAAAATATGTTATGATTCATATATGCATTGGTATACATTTTAGTAAATCTAATTAAAAATATATTTACATTTCATAGAATGATTTAAAACAATTTATGTCTTCGTTAAAACATAAAGCAATTTGACATTTTTCACGAAGAATATATGCTTGTGCTTTGCATGTGAGGTTTTTACATCGCAGTCTTGTAGCATTCCAAATTGGAAAATGACAAACATTATCCAGTCGTATGTCTTGTGGAGGAAGTGGAGCTGCATTAGGTTTATTTCTCTTATATTCTATTGTTTATATTTTTTTTTTGTAAATTCTTTGTAAATTTTAAGTAATAGGTGGAAAACATGTGTGATGCAAATATGCAGTGTAGGGTTAAGAGAACTATCTAAAAACACCCCACTCAATGGGGTAGGTGAAAAAAAAAATGGAATATACTTTTCAGACTATGAGAAGAGAGTCCAAAAATCATTATTTTTTTTTTTAAATCTCATCAGATCTGTTTTTGAATTATCAGTCTACGTCCGTATACCAAATTTCATCTTAATCTGTATAAAATTTATATAGATGGATGGACAGACGGACAGAGCGAATATATAAGAGTACCTAGTTTTCTACGGAACCCTAAAAATGACAACATTCTTATCTATGGTTGCTTACAATATTGTGGAAATGTCCCTTTCTTTTCGTCAGCTTTTAATTTTATTATGAAGAATGCAATTCCAATTTTAAAAAAATAGTTTACCCCAAACTGACCTTTAAATCTCCACTCAAAATTTTTACCTCCATTGCTTTTTTCTTTCCAAATCCTGAAACTTTTGTACCAAACATTTTCCAAAAAAATATCAATTTTCCAGATAACATTTGAAATAATATAATACAAAATACTCCCTTCTTCAATATTAATTAATGTTGAAAATTTATTAATATTCTATATGTATATGAAAATAAAATATTTTAATATTTAAGCATGTTTTTACACTCACTGCACAATATTATTTGTTCTAATTGGAGTATATTTACTCAAACAATTTTCACAATTATTGCACACATTAATTTTGCAAAGGAATACTTTAGAGACGTTCTGGTTTGATCATCGAAATAATTGGGTATAATTTAATTTAACGCCGAAATTTCTCAGATATTTGTATACAATAAAGTGTAATAAGTCATTAAAATGTAGTATAATTTGCTGAGTGCAATATGTTGTTTAATTAGAACCATTGGAAAACATATTGGAATAATTATTAAATGGTTATTTATTATTCAAAGTAAAACACTACTTTATTAAATGAAAATATTTTTAAAATAAAAAGCATAAACGAACAGTTTTATTATGTTTAGAAATATAATTCTTTTCAATGAATTTGAAATTAATAATTATTAAATACAGTATTTATTTGGCAATTATTTAACTAAATTCAGGGTTTCAGAAGACTTAAGACATTTATTAAAAAATATTTGTTTGGCTGTATAGTAGTTTTTATTTTAAAAATGATTTAATCGATTAACATTAATTTTTATTATTTACATAAAATATTCAAAAATATTTTAAAAATAAAATTTCTGAATAAATATTTTGTATCAAATAAGTATAAGTTTGTTAATTATTATATTATCATAGCATCTGCTTTACATTGTTTAAAATTGGCAAGTGCCCATTACTCGTTTTACTTTGTCCATTTTTGAAGAAAAAAACATAAACAAAATAAAAGGCTATAGTTTAAAAAACAAACAATATTTTCGGACTTTGGTAATTAAATAGATTTAATAAAGAGGTACTCGTTTTATTTGTAATAAAAATTACAAAGAAGATGCCCATCAATCCCAAAAAACAGTATACCTTGCTCTTAAAGCGGCCAATATTGGTGCCAGTACCTTATAAAAAATAAAATGATTTATGCTGTAGAATTTTTTACTAATGTTTATCATTACCCATGTCTTTTTATTATTACTTTATTATTTCAATCCTACATGTTAACTTGAAACATAAAATTAGTGCCATATAATTATATATTTTTTTGTAATATTGAAAATAACATAAAAATGACCATTATTTTTGAAAATCCTACACGTGATTTTCTATACTAAATATTAAAGAGAAGCAAAACTCCCGCATAAAATTAATGTTATATAATTATTTATGTTTGTAATATTGACAATACTTCAAAAAAAAAAATTCATTATTTTTGAAAATCCTATATATTCTCTTTTGTACTAAATATTACAGAGAAGCAAAACTCCCACGTTTACCATTATTTAAAAGAAACAAAAGAAATGATAATATGTACGAATACCTATATAATCAATACTAATGTAATTAAAGAATATATTAAAAATTAATTAGTAACAGAGAGTCGCCCATATATTATGTATTTTAATCTTTTTTTGTTTTTTATTTTAAAGTTTTGAATATTTAATTTTAAATATCATACTTTGAGTATAGTAACTCCTGTATATATTAAAGAAATAAACTATTAGACAATGAGCAATATAGTAACTCATACGGAAAAGAAAGTAATGTGTACCTACCTCAAATTTGTTAAAAAAATAATTTTTCAGAAATCATCATCTTAAGAAACAAAAAATGTTTATTTTGGTTTAATTAAACTTGGTAGTTTTTGAGTAAAAAATTCTTGAAAGTCCAAAATCTCGAATAATTTTATTAGATAACTTGGAAAGCTTAGATTGTTCCAAAAAAAAATTTTTAATGAATGATTCATTTTTTTCACGTAAAATAAGATTACTAAATAAAACCTATAGGTTCCTATTTAAAAAAAATTATGTTGACCTTCAAAAATCCTTGAAGACCACGTTAAAATAACAAATAAATATTACTATTCGATTACCTCCTCACAACTATACATTTTTTGACTTAACCATTTTTTTCAAATATGCGATGGTTCTGAAATAAAATTCTGGAACACTTAAAATACCGTACCCTATATATATGACGCGAACGAAATTTCTAGTTTTGGGAGGGGGGGAGTATTATTCCAGCACCCTCTTAGATTCAACAGTGAATAATATATAATAAGGACCTGTTACTTATATTATCAACTCGAATTACCAGAAACTAAACTTGAAAGGTTAATATGTGTTAACATACAAGGGGCGTATTATTCACTCTAATAACCACAAACTAAGACGACTCTATTGTCGTGAGAATATTCCGTCAGCAAACGTGAATCGTTAATTATGACACATAAATATTTGAGACTGCTCGATCTTAATTCAGCGACACAAGCTAATGGAAGCTGACAATGGAACAGTAAGTATAGAATGATGTATCGCGGCCACGAACAGTGATTTGTTATAAGGATTGATTTCCAGGTTTGTGCACCGAGACACTGGATTCCATGTCTCCAACTATTCACGACAAGTCCCTGGAGGATCTACGCCGGTTCTCTCCGTCTCATACCACAACTGGAACGGGGGTTGCAGATATAGGCAGTGCAGTGCGTGCTTTATGACTTAGTGTCCCGAGGAAAAGTTTGGTAGATCGGAGTAAATCAAACTGTTTTTAATTCCATGTTCTGACAATTTGTGTCCGAAATAAAAGCAGATTCTGATTGCACTACCTATAAAATGTAAAGAAAAGTTGATTTACTTTCGGTAAGAAATAAGTAAGACTGCGTTCAAAAAAAATTAGTTTTGTGATTTAAAAAAGTTTTACCTAACCAAATTTAATAAAACTACATGAAAATGTAGGTTTAAGTACTAGTTATCGATTCCACCATATAAAAAATACTTCCTTATACTTGTCATCATAGACTTATAGCCAGTTGTATTACTGTTACAAAATGATATTAAAAATGAAACTGTAAATAGCTATTTGTTGATAAAAATGCAGTTTTGGAGGTATATTTATATTAACTTTGTATCTTATTTTTAATCATAGAACAAAGCTTATTTTGTGTAATTTGAAGCATCTGTATTAGGTAAAATTCTGCAATACTTTCTTTTTATCAATATTTCTCGAAAACGGTTGGTTCTATTATAAATAAACAAAGTATATTTTTGTGTATTTTGTGTCATATAATACACCCCTGGTCTAAACTATTATTTTTTGATACTGTAAATTGATAACACTTATTTACACTAAACTGGTTATCAAATTTCATAACTGCAACACAGTGGGTTCTCTAGTTATTAAATAAACACTAATTATGAGTAAAATCTTTGGAAGGCTATAGCTTCCTATCCTACTCGAAGAATTCACATAAAGTTTTTTGCTTAAAATAACATTCTCGATCTACTGTTAAGTTTTTTACGCTAGTTGTAAATCACGATATAAAATTTTTAATTCCTTTCATAAAATACAAATTCTTATAACCTATTATTCATAGAAATGTTTATGTTAATTGCATTAAAGTTTCTACCGATACTGTATACGAGTATAATTTATACCGTTTAAAAGGACATTTAGGTAAACGTTGAACTATACACTGCCAGAACAAACCGCAGATCTTTAGAACATTGAACGTAAATTATAGACCGCCTTGTTATCTACAATTCGTGTCTTTGTGCGGAAATTCTTAACGAAAATACAATGGGCTAAATAATATATAACATCGTTACTATAAGGTATTTGTTCTTACTGATATTACCTGAAATATCGGCGGGGAATATTTTTATTTACAAATAAATATATTTTTAGTAAATTTTATAATTTAGATAGTTTTATATAAAAAATGAAAAATATAAAAAAAAGTTGTTTTTTAGTGGACGGGGGATTTTGCTGTTTTGTCTTTCGAACGATTATTTAAAAAGTCAGCAAACTGTATATCGTACACAATGTGCAAGTTTACTTCAATAAATTAAGTTAAAGCTCCCACAGCGGCACGGAAAAAACGCGATCGTTGATACAACGGAATTCGCAAGTCTGTTAACACCGACGCGGCAAGATTATTTTATCAATAGTCATTAATTTTTCTTTTACAGGTATTATTCGATACTATCTGACACACATATATGTAATTTTTGACCTAGGAAAGGTAATATTTTTAATTTTATTGTTGATAACCTTATTACAAATTGGTATTTTATAATAAAATCGTAAATTCAAAGTTTTAAAAATTGTGGTTGTAAAGTTATGTTTAAAATTTTAAAAATATTACTTAATTCTTTTATTTACTATAGACTTTTTTAAGTCATTATTTTATAATAAAATTATAAAATATAAAAAATAAATGAAAATAATATTATATTACATTTTTCGGTCTTCAAATAAGCTTGGCTGAGATTAAAACGCTGTCAAATGCGTTTTATAGGTTAAAATAATATGAATATTCTTTTTAAAATCAGCTCAACTATATAGATGCATATTTTTTGATACCTCACCGCATATAGATATATATATATTTTATATTAATTTTATAGAATTTTATTTAAATTTTTAACTCTATCGGTCCACTAAATTATACTCTGGACGGATAAATTGACATAATAGAGTTTTCATTTTGATAAAACACTAAAAAAATCATAATTACTAATTTTAAATCTCAAATTTTACAGTTCTTTACTTTTTCAACCGTATTTATTGTTTTCTACGCAAAAAATAATTATGAAATATGCATGAAAAAAGTAACTTGTGATATAAATGTAAAAAATGTGTTTTACGCATTCACATGACGCCAAACAATGGCGTTGCATAATTTTTGTAACTTTTGAACGCAGGGGTTCGTATGTCAAGAAACAATTATAATTAACAATGACATTTCATAAATTTATTAGTAACTATCCGCTTGTTTTTCCACACATTTATTTCTAATTCTGTTGCAATCTTTGGACTGTAGATTAATATATGTTCTATTAATATCACAACACATAATTGCACCTGGGCTCTTGGGTATAAACAGCATTAAGTCGTCAAACACATATAAAATATTCATTCTTGAAAAAATTGGAAAACTGTATTATGCTAAGGAAAAAAATACAAAACTTATTCATTTATGCGTCTATTGTTATTAAAACAACACATGATTTTTTATAATTTTGAAATGGTACCGACTACTACTAAATCAAGTTTCATTAATATCAGTTCAGTGGTTCATCAGTTAATTATGCGTGTGATAAGGATTCAGGGGACAGACACACAGACACGGAACGAAAATAGTTTGTCTTAACCTCAAGTTAAAATTTTGAAATCGGAGAACAATTTTTTCTCTCATTATAAAACGATCACAAAGCTTCCCATATCTTCGATATTGCAAGGAAGCAATATTTTTCACTGTATTCCAAAGCGACTAACTCTAAAACAAAATGGTAAAAAAATCTGTTTATGATTGCCACCTAACATTCTTGCAGTTTTTCAATTCCGTGCATGGAGAAATCCGGTGAGTTCTTAGTAAAGAAGTCTTCAAACCACTTTTGAATGAAGAGCAGTAAAGATGAAAATCTTATGAAGTAAGATCAGGAGTATAGGATTCATGTGAAATAACCGAGCTCTTGATCAGCTGATTTTGTAATGTAAGCAGTATCCGAACGAGCATTATCATGCTGCAAAATCTCAAGTTTTGAAACTGACATTGCCAGTATTGGAAATAGATGACACATTTATGCACAAGTGTAAATTACACACATACATGCATGCAAAGTAGAGGAAATGTGGGTAAGGAATATTATTAAATAGAAAATAAAATATTAACTTAATTTTATATTTTGCTTCTTCGCCATGAAGATACGAAAAGCTATGTGGTTGTTTTAAAATAAAATAAAACGGCCAAGTGCTTGTCGGGCACGCACTTGATAGGTTTCCGTAGTCATTACGATTATTTTTTTTATAAAGTATTCTACAGTGTTCGTTATAATTTTCATTGAAAGTACTAACTAAAAGTTACATTCTGGATTTTTTTAGAATTTTTGCATCGATAGTTTAAAACATAGAAGGGGGGGCGCTATAATAACCACATTGAAAAGCAAATACATCGTGACTAAAGGGTTAAAATCAAAAGGTCATATAACATTTTTTATTGCATTTTAGGAGACCAAAATGGGGTAAGTAAAAAAAATGTAAGTAAAATTTTCAGTCTATGGGAGGGATTTTAATTTTGAGGTACGGATTTTTTTAAATTCAAAGTTACGGAAGTATGCGGATGAGGATATGTAAATTAATGAGGATAATCTGCGGATACGGATATCCGTTACAACTCTATTTCAAACATATAAGTTGTATTAATAAGTGTTTTTTTCTTGAATGCCCCACATAAGTCGTCGTTCCCCTACATCGCTGAAAGTATTTATAAAACAGTGGCAAAATCTCCCCGGTGTAATTGTCGGTCGCAGCCTTGAGTGTGAAGTTCATTATTAAACCAGCACAGTCGATAATATAAGTACCGACCGTGTTCGATAATGAGAGATAGCTCGCTGCAATTGTTTGCATAAAAACAGCACGTTCTTTCTTGTCTTCTATGCAGGTTATTTACAAGTCTCGGTGGATTGATATTCTGATAAAATTGTTTTTGTCTCAGATAAGTCATATGTGTTAAAAATAAACGGTACCTTGTGTATGTACAACATGCTATTTTTAATTACAAATTAAAAATAGCGAATGATTAGAATGTCTATGCATATAGATTGCAGTTACATATAGTATACAATGTTATTATTATTATTTGGCGAGTCCAGACTAACCGCTACTTTTACATACTTTTTTGGCTTATTTATTTTTTGCGTAAAATGATGCATAATAAGAAACAAAAAATCAAAAAGAACACCTTTTTCATTATTACATATTATTTAAAAAATCACTTGATATTTAACAACTAAAGTTGGTCAGAAGTCCTCAAACTTTTTAATTGTAAAAGTAAGATAGAGAGGGGCATATAAAAATTTCCAAAGTATAGTCAATAATTTTTTTATACATTATCGTTAAATATATTAAAGATTAATTACCCGCGACCTTGTTCGCGTGGAATTTAGGTAAAGACTTGTTAATTACTATTTTCAAGATTCAATTGTATCAATGTACATATTTCACTAGACATATACATATTTTTTACATTTATGTTACACATGTTTAGCTATTTCTAACAGTTTATATATTTCGGAATTTTCAATTTTATTTCACGATTGAATGAACAAATAAATTTGTATTTTATGGGTTGTGCTTCTTTTTGTTTATTGTCAGGTGATGTGTATTTTATTCTTTAACTTTCACAACACGTTTCGTACAAATAAAATATCGTATCTTTTTCATATCTATTGGAAACCATTTTATACTAAATATAGTATGCGTTGTTTATTTTACGGTTATTTATTGTTGATTGCTAGACAGGCTGTTAAATAACATTTCTTTTGTCTACTGAAGTATATATGTACCCCATTAGTTGGGAACTATCCGTTTGTTTTTTTTCAATTTGATTTCGAAAAATTTAGTTTTTAATTTATATGCAAAATACATGTACATTATATGGAATCTTTTACTTTGTTAATAATTAAAAGTAAAAAATTAAACGTTATTAAGATTATTTTTAAATATGTTGATTGAAACGTTTGAATTTAGGCTGACATTGTTTTTTTTTTATATAATATGTACATTAGGATGTCCGTATAAATTGAAATATAAACGGGACACTCTCTCAATCTGTTCTTTATGATCAATTTTGTTGACATTTAATTATTTTTTTGCTACAAAATTTACGACTTCGTAACAATACTCAGGATAAAATAAAATTCCATACATGCGTAAGAATTGTTATATAGGGGAAAATGACCTAACGTGACATTTCCGTAAACAACAGAATAATTTACCACTGTGTGACATTTGTATATTGTCCGACATATATCCGGTAAAGGTCTTACTAAACATTACCTTAATGTGTTTTAAAATAGTTGATGTGTTTAAATCGATATTGTTTACTTGCTCCATAAATCTATATAAATTATTATTATTACGATATTGCTATTACCCCACTTCACTATATTGTATTTGAAAATATGTTTTAATTGATTTTATTTACTAAAAATTAAATACATGTTATAAAACTTGAGAAGATATACAAGTGAATAAGTTAATGTTTTATTACTTTAAACTTAAATTATCTATGTTGTATTCTATTAAGTATGTTAGAAGCTCTACAAATGCAACTAACAAGCTAGAACTGCAACGGTAGAAAATTTATTTTGCATTTTTTTTTATAAATAACGTGAACTTGGGCTACTTTGGCCAAATATCTACTCACTTTTTTATATTTTTATAACTACAATATAACAATATTGATCGACACATGTCGATATTGTTTAATTGTGGTTAAAGTGTTTATATTTAGATTGTGACTAAGAAACCGCAGTTCCTCCGTTTTACGATAGCAAAGTAATTATCATGGAAATTGATAATCTATAATAGTAGCGTTTTTCCCTGATATAGTTGACTAATTGTAAGCAACTGTGACGGATCAAAAAATTGTCAATGTTTGGAAAAAAATTTCACAGGTAAAACTAATTATTTTATCGGGTAGATGACATTTTATTAACTATAATATATTCAATTTATTCAATACCAATTTTTATTAAAAAAATACTAAAAATTATGAGCATAGATGTGACGACCAAAAAAATAATTTTTTCCGTGCTTCCATCGAAATTGATAAAACGGTGTTAATTTTTTAATTTTTGGAGAGCATGTAGTATTTGATTATTTGAACATTTATGCAAAATATCATATGTATTCACTAAACCGTTTCTGAGAAATGAATATTACTACAACAAAATTTTAAACCGACTCTACGATTAATATGTACCTACATATGTATATTTGACAACATGGCTTTTAAACTATTTTTTGAAAAAATAAACGATTATATCATTGTTTTTTATAATTAGGTCATAAATTATGCTACTTATAGAAATTTAGTACAATTAAATATGCATAAATAATAGAATATCAAGATATTCTAAAATTGTTTGACAGTTCTATTTACCAACCTGAAAATATTTACAGCGTTGTCAAAACTGATATTAAATATTTACATCAATAACGATAAATATCAATAATTGTTATATTTGTAATACAGGATTGCGTTTTTTATTAATTTTAACTATATTCATTTATTTGCAGCTATAAATAACGTCAATAATATTTAAAATATATTTTTGCGTATAATCAATGTAAAAAAATACGTAATATCATAATAAAATCTTTACTTTAATCAAAATAGTCAAAGACGAGAAACAATTAGCTTCATATATTATGTAAGTAAACGACTTTAACTATAGTTTGTGTCATTTTTAACATCTATTACAAAATTTATAACGCAGACATTTGTAAATTTTTTAATTTAGCTACTTTTGTCTCCGATTGTACTGCCAGTACAGTCTAATATGGGGTACGCGTATGTTGTATGTTTGGAAATCACTGTTTTAACGTAAATTTACAATGCGCCCTTTTTCGAGTCTAAAGTTTTTCTATTATTTTCGTGAAACAAATAACAAAACACACACAATCGATCGCACTAAATCAGAGACTGTGATTTATGCCTCTCACGTGAAGCCATTTCCTCCTTCGCGACACATGGCGTTGCACAAAACGCTTAACATAAAGTTCACTTTTCAATTTGATTCCGTGAAAAGTAGTTTGGCTTACAAAAATATCGTTTTTTATTTTATTATTTTTTTTCTTTTTAAATCTTTTATTCATTATTATATGACGTGTTCAGAAAACCACTTCTTAATTCTTATTTTATACTGACGGCTTCGGTTGCATTTATTTATTATCTCAAGTTAAAATAACGATTATAATTTTTCTTATACGTGACATACTAGCTGGTAATACAGATTTCTATTTAGTTTCTATTTTAGTTTTGCAGATGTCTACGCCAAAAATGTGTAACCTATGTATAACACGTATAAATGTCACACACTAATTTTTACTTCCATGTTTTGAAAGAAATGGAAGTATTGTAATACCATCGAAAAATCGTGTCCGAGAAAATGACAAATTCTGATTGTACTAACTTGAAAACGTAAAGAAAAGTTAATTTCCGCATGGCGGCTGTGCGTGTGTCTGTGTGTCTGTGTGTCCGTGTGTCTGTGTGTCTGTGTGTCAGGATG
Source organism: Sialis fuliginosa (assembly GCA_961205875.1). Lineage (NCBI taxonomy): Eukaryota > Metazoa > Arthropoda > Insecta > Megaloptera > Sialidae > Sialis > Sialis fuliginosa. Next base: position 22,629,643 of record OY540814.1, on the reverse strand, counting down.
TAGATTTTTTTTTCGTTCACGATAACTACTGTAAAAATGCACCGATCTGAATTATTTTTGGGGAAAATGTTTGTCTCAGTGAGTACTCCAGACCTATTGATTTTGGTGCTAATCGGATTAGGGGTTTTGGAAATATTCGAAATTTTGTAACTTTTTTCGTCTAAAAAGTGAATATTGCGAGTATTATCTCACTAATTTTGATAAGATTTGGAACATTTGCAGTTCAATTGAATCTAAGGGACATTTATTATTTGTACGTGCCTAAACAGCCATTAAAGGGATGAAAAACACACTTAAAATTTGAATTTTAAATACTAATATGTCATTAATTCATGTTACCTTGGAAACAAATGCAACTAAATTCAAATTGTCAAATTAGTTTTTCTACGAATATGAATTATGTTTTTGACATTAGAAAACTAATATTTATATACAAATGGCAAAAAGAGCTGTAACCGTTGTAAGTATATATGTTTTTTTAATGTATTACGATATGTATATTCATAGTAGTAGGTTATATAAATAAAATATTTAAAATTAAAAAATGTATATTTAAAAATTATTTAAAAAGATAGATAGAACATGGAAGTCATGTATGGTTCTCCATACCGATATTTTATCTAATATCTCATGGCCAAATTTCATCAAGATCGGTTCAGCGGTTTAGCCGTGAAATGGTAACAAACAGACACACTTTCGCATTTATAATATTAGTATCGATATTTATTAGATAATATCAATTATCAATTAGATATCATATAGCCTAAAATAGTTATAAAGTCTTAAGCTTTCGAACAACGAAAATCCATTCAAAATCGGTTCATTAATTTTTCTATCAAGTCAGAAAAAAAAACCAAAGAAAATAGATAATAATAATATGGTTATAAAACATTGATTTGAATGATAGTTTTAAAAACTAGATTTAATATGACTTTCTTTGATCGAATAAAGTTTATAATTGTAGTGTACATAGGTATACCTATATCAATTAATGTTTTATTTGTTCGAATAAAAATGGCATTGCTACTTGATACCGATTTTAATTGAGTATAAACAACTTAATTAATAGGTAGTATGCTGGTTATACCTACATACATTACATACAGGATGAGTTTTTTATCTCGAGACTGTAAAATATCTGGAAAAATAAGGATTTTTACGGAAAATGTTTGATACAAAATTTTCAGGATTTGAAGGGGCAAAACCAATGAAGGTAACAATTTTGTTAATGGAGATTTTAAGGTCATTTTGGAGTCAAGAAATTTTTTTCAACTGGAAATTTTTTTTGTCTGAAAAGTTTTTTTTTTTAATTTCAATTTTAACGTAATTTTTTTTTAATTCACACGCGTTCAAAAATTTTGAAATTATTCTCCAAGAGGAATTTAAAAAAAACAGATGAAAGAAATAAATTCTTATCATTTTAGAATTTGAATTTTTTAACACCAAAAAAAATTTTTTATTATAAACAAACCATTTTTTTTTTCGTAAATATTAATGAAATATGGAGTTTTTTTCGAACAAAAGTTGTTAACTTCTTTCTGTAAAATACGTATCTCCAAAAAAATAAATAGATTTCCATTTGAAAAAACAAAAAAAAATGACCTTGAAATCTCCACTCAAGATCAATTTTTTTACCTTCATTGGTTTTACCCCTCCAAATCTTAAAACTTTTGTACCAAACATTTTCCATGAAAATCTTTATTTTTCCAGATATTTTGCAGCCTCAGGATAAAAAATTCACCTGTATATTAGAGAATTTTCCAAAGGCAAATTAGCTATTTTAATGTAGGTACATGCGCTCATATTAAATTTTCATATTTGATATTAGCCTTTACAAGTTTAATTAAAACTTCACCTATACATTTTCAATTATTTTGATAATCAAATGGGTAATTATTATTTATTATCGCCACATTAACCAGTAAATTATAATTATGAATAAATCAGAACAATTTATTTCCATGATTTTACTATAGGTATTATTAGGTATACATAAGGCCATAGCAGATTATAACATTAATATTTATTGGCGATATTTACCATCGTGCATTGTATATACAGGATGTTTCATATTTGAATGTGAATATTGAAGGGAGTTAATCTGTGCATGATTTTAAGACTATTTCAATTTCCTATAGTATAGGTTCCTTAAAAAGATTTATCTTAATATGCTTTAAAAAATATTTGATTTTTTAAATTGCTATTTACTTTGACATATTAAACGTTTACTATAATCAGGTGCGTCTTAAGAAAAACTTCGAACTAATATTTTTAAGTAAAATTGTATAAAAATGAAATAGTTAACCAATGCCAAGCAATTTATCCAAACATTCAAATCACAAAGCTTCTCGTATCTTCGATATAGCGAGGAAGCAAAAGTCCTGTTATTTTTCAAAATAAAAAAAGGTTACTTCATAATTTCATAAATTTTGTATAGAAATCTAAATAAATATGTTATCTTATAAAATAACAGCCGGCCCTGTTTATCACCATAAAATAATCGCTCTCTTCTTTATACATACATATAGATCAATCTGAAATATCTGAAAGTCTCAATTGAAACGCATGGCTTGCTTAGAAAGCATATTCGTAAATCCATGTAGAAATTCTCGCATCATACACTTGATCCTTTTTAGCTGAAAATTAAATTTGAACAAAGGTTTTCAAGGCCTAAGAAAAACCATCGAACTCATTCAAGCAAAAGTTATTTGGTTTTAGTCTGTGGGATGTTCAAAAGTAAATAAATCATTATATTTCTTATCATATTAAATCTAAAAAGCCTTGTGCGGTTTTGTGGTTATGCAATACAATAGATGGTCCATGAAAATATTTTTATATTTGTAGTTTCTATCGGGTATGGTGTAACTATGGACAGTGGTGGTCCGTAAAGAAAGTATATGGGCAAATCCACAGAACGTGGCTGCATTAGCTTTAAATTAAAATACTCAAACGCTTCTTCAAAATGGAGCATTGAACGCACACTCTTCTATGTCGTCTCAAAATCTTCGTAACAAAGAGAAGAATAATTGGTCTCAATTTCAAGAGTGTGCTTCGGATGTTCCAAAAGTTACAGCAAATAAACCAAATAAAAAACGCTGAAATTGCCGTTCGCTGGATAAAACAATCGCGCATATGAAATGTAAGAGGTGTGCGCCTTTGAAACTCCGGGAAAAGGTTCATTGTACCAAAAAACATGTCCAGTAAAAATGTCAGATTCATTGGTTTGAATCTGAGAAAATTGCGGTGGTATGAATTTTTCTTTTTTTAAAAGTTCCATTCTGAAAACGTGAAAATAACCGATTTTTCAATGCAAATTGTGCTGCAGTTTTTATATGAATCAAGCAATCGACTTGTAACTCCATGTTTACATCCACAATAAAGTATACTTTGAGTTCGTGTACTTATGGGTGGGTAATATACATTCCCAAGCGCGCTATTGCCGTTCCCCCAAAGCGGCCACGTTCTGTGGATTTGCCCATATATGTAAGTAATGAGACATATGTATACACAGTGGTGGATTACACAATAGGGGCGCGCCTAGGGCCCCTGGGTTGGGGGAATTGAAACTAATAATTAATTTAATGTCCAGTATTATAAAGAAGCTAACAAAGGAAAACGGCTCTCTGTTAAACTCTTTGAAACTTTGGATTCTGATAGTCCTTGATGAGCAGATCAATATAGCCCTCTGAAGTTAGAATCATGCTTTTCTTTAATTTACAATAAAAGTTTTTGTAGAACCTTTATTTTCGCACAACTGTTTGTATGTGTTCCCAAAGAGTTATATAATCGATTGACACCACAAAAAAGTCAATTGTTCAATTCTTTGGCAAATGGTAGTTCTAAGCTCTAAAATTATAAACTAATTCAATTGTTTCATAGAACCGGCAATATTGAAAAATAATAATAGCCGATAACCCGCTCTGAAAAATTATTATTACCGTTACGGGAAAAAACCGTTATTATATATATATACTAGCTGTGCCCGCGGCTTCGCTCGCGTGTACTATGGAATTATTGTTTAGGATTTTTGAAAAATATAGTTGAATTATTTTAGATCTTTTTATTCTGCACAATTCTTTACTACATTATATTGTTCAGTATTTAATGGTTTAATAATTTATTGCAAAAGAGCACGCTGACAGCAAACTTTTTTTCGTCACTGCTTATTTTCTATTTTCTGTAATGTTGAAAACTTAATTTTGAACGAAATCGCATTAATTACTCAAAAATGATACATGATTGCATAACATAGTCCAAATATAATACATAATATTTAAGAAATCAAAATGTATGTTTTCAGTAGATACCCTAATTAGAAATTTGATATGAAGCTGAGATATTAATTTTAAGTAGATAAAATAATATAAGCTTACGTCTATTCATCATGTTTATCTGTACGAATATACTAATTACAAGAATTCTATGAACTAATTAGTTTCAATTTTATTTAATATTTCATATACATTATAACATTTCAAATATGTACTTTCAAATAAATATAATACTGTTAACATTTGTCAACTCATATACATTTTATACAAACCGCCACTGGCTACAGGCAATATATTTTAGACGCAGCAAATGTTTTGTTAAAAATATCTTCTTAAAATTACGTCGGAACAGTTTTTTACAATTCGCGATATGCTTTGTTATTTCTGGTTTCATATATTTCATTATTACATAATTTTATTATTTATAAACACGTGAGTTAGGTATAAAAATAAAAGTAGGTATGTTTTAATACACAAAACATATACATAAAAATTATCATAAAAAATCTTATAAAATATGTAGTAAAAGTATTAATTATCTTACCTTTAAATCATTATGGATAAAATGAATTAACTACAAAGAAACTTGTCAAAATTAAAACTTTGATATTTAGAAAAAGGTAGAAATAAATGTTATTATTCAAATAACATAAAAGGGTTGCACACGAGATGAGACGAGATACAGGTAAGTATGAAATAATATGGCTGGCCATAAAATGCACACCTCTTATACTTTTTAAAATGTATTCATTAATAAGAATATTGAATCAAATATTAATATTTCTTTAAATATTAAGTGATTGTTATGAAATATGTTTTCTCCGTCTGCTGTTAAAATTAAATCTAAATAATAAAACAAGTTAAACCGACCCTGGCCTATATTCAAGACATACATTTTACTAAACAAGCACAATCAGTCTGACCAACAACCGAAACTAAAAGCACCAAACAAACAAACAAACACAAATGTATACCGCTTCTCTATCAGTTTACAAATGTAGTGATTTCACGTAATTCAATACCTGAATAACCGTATAATGAGCGCAATAATTCTAGCAGTGCATGTCAATCATCGTGATTTTAATTCATTCATCAATTGAAATATTTATCTTTCCAATTGTATAATGGAAGGCCGGCAGAACTGAATTAAAATTAATCAAAACATTTTATTTATGCATATAATACATTCTATTATTCACGTTTTATCCATACTATCATTCACGTTTGTGTATGTAATGTACAGTCGCCTGCAGAACTCGTCTGGCACCCTAAAGGCTAGAATCGCTTACAACAGATTCCAAATTTAAAGACAAACATCATCGGTTATCTTTTTCTATCAAGTTTAATATATTTAAATACTAAAATTCGGAATATTAAATATTTATTGCCATAAAATTTACGTATACAATTTTCAATAGATTACATAATAATTTAATTGCACAAATATATATGAGTACTGTAAACGAAGAGGAGTTCTTTATCTAGCAAATGAATTTCAAAATATCTTTCTTTGTTTGATACATGGAGAAATGATTTAAATATTATAATAAACAAATGGGACGAGCCTACTACGTTTGTGATAAACGAAAATGAATACAAACTGCAAGACCATTAATGCAGGTGACTGTACATTAGTTTATGTACCTCAAGGTTTCATATTTTTGTTATGTGATAATAAATATAAACACAATAAACATAACAGGCAATGCTCGTTTTTTTATACTGAAAGTATTATTTTTATCGATGACTTAAACTTCCCAAAGGTTTCAAGCGCATATATTTCAAAATCAGTTAATACCCACGCAACTGGTTGCTCTAAAATTATGAGCATCATGGTGATTTATACAAAACCAGATTTAAAACAAGCCATGGGTTCGAACCTTGAGGTCTACACAACCAACTACCCAACATATACTTGAATGACAATTTGAATTTAATTACGTTTGTTTCCAAGGCAACATGAATTATTCAACGTATTTATTAGTATTTAAAATTCAAAATTTTAGGTTAGTTTTCATCATTTCAATGGCTGTTTAGGCACGTATAAAAAAATCAAAATCGGCTCAGTATTTTTCATGTCAGACAGACAAAATTAAAAAATAACTGTATTGCTGCTATAAAACAACGTACCTACATATGGATTAAAAAATTAATTTTTAATAAAAAAGCGAGATACAATTATGGTTGAAACGACACCTATACTTATAGATAAAATATAATAGTTATATAATAGTTATAAGTGACTATTAAAAAATTAATCTACTGCAAAATTTATTGATACTTTAATGTTGAATAATTATCTTTTACTAATGCCAAATAACATATAAATTGTATAGTACATAGGTATATCAGTACTTTAAAATAGTATTTGATATCATTTTTTTACATACCGATAAATATTGTTTTTGTTGGAATTTATCAAATAAAATATAATCCATTGTGTACAGTATAACAAACCACGATAATAATGCTCAACGCTGGTGAATTTTCGTCTTTCCGAAAATTTGAAACGTTTGTATTTTTGTTTCGGTGTTTATCTAAATTTATAGTTTCCTGTATTGTATTAAATTATTATCACGTCAAAATTTACTAACTATATTTAGTTATAAACTATATATATATATACAGGTTGACCCATTTTAACTGTCTACTCCTTTTAACTTTTTATGGCGAAATTAGTCTTGAGCATTTTACTCCGAACGAACCGAATGAGTTGAGCAATATTCAGGCTAATTAGTAGATTTTTCAAAGTTTGTCGGTAAATCGTATTAAATCAAAGGTATAATTTGCTCGTTATATTCATGTGGAAACGTGAATATTCGTGATGTTATTTTACGGTTTACACAACATATATTTCATTATCATAGTCAACATTATATGCAAATATATGATACTAGGAAATACAGAGACTAAAATCCCTAATATTAAATTAATTTAAAATGGAATGGAACAGGGTACACTGTCTTATTTGCTAGACGATTTAATTTGATAAATATCCTTTACTATGGAACCACCATTATGGATTATACTGGGAGGAGCCTACTTATTTTGTGATAAGCAAATTGAATGAAAACTGGTCGACCACTTCTGCATGCGAGTCTACATATTTATAATATTGCAGCATAAATTAAACAATATTACACATTAACAAAATACTATTTATAAACACATTTGTGCTTCAACTAATTTATATCATCTAGAATTTAAAATTGTGTCACAGAACAGCAAATGTTATATTTTATATAAACTAAAATAGTTCTGTGGAAATATAAACACGCACAATAATAATTTGGGTTGGACTTTTTCTGAGTGGATTTAGGAGAAAATTTAGAACAAGGATAAGATCTGAACAAACAAAATTTTATAAACTATATTTTATATTGCTATTTTCCTACACACATGTTAATTTTATCTGTGATTTAGGTAGAAATAAAAAATATTAAATTAAATGCTGTCATACTTATAAATATTACAATAAAAATTGTCATTTTGGATGATATTCATTCAATTATTTTTCATACATTGCTATTTTTTTCAAGTTCTTTGGAAGATGAACTGTCTTCTGAATACTTTTAAAATGTCGATTGCAATTATTGAACCAATAACGAATATAAAATGAAACAATTTTTACTTAAGAGTGTTTTCAAGCTGTGGTTCTAAAACTGTTGGTCGCGAGCCCTCGGTGAGTCTCAAAAAATGGTAATAAATGTAATTAAAATTAAAAATGTGGCATTTAGAAAATAAGTCGAAGAAAATAATTAGTTGAATATTCATCGTTTTTGCTAACCACAAACGCCTCAAAACAAAATTTTATAATATACTTCAAAATCTAAAAGTTATCTTTTTCGATCCACTGTGTCTACTATTTTTCGTTTACCGTATTTTAAAAATGTCATAATTTTATAGACATATCTGTAAAAAAAAATGGATGATACAATATTAAATTAAGTATTTCTAACTAATAAATAGTGTCTATCAATACTGTGGGCTCTGTCTAGTGTTTCCAAATTCCCGGGAATTTTCCAACACCGGGAATCGGGAACAAGAAATTGCAATTCCCGAGAACTCTTGAAAATTTTATTTTTTATACAATATTCAAAGCTTCTCAAAAAAAAATTTTTTTTGTAGTTTATTTAATAATTAAATGTCTTAATAATTAACTATAATTAAGTATATAAAATTAGTTATAAAATTTTAATACTTACTAATTAATTAAAAACAATAATCGTAAACAATATTTATTACAAGAGGAGACAGTACAATCAGAAAATAATTAATTATTAACATTGCTTAACATAATTCTAAATTAATATAAAAACTACTGAACCGATTTTTATGAGACTTTCATTGTTAAAATCAAAAGGTCCCTAGACTTTTTTTGTTGCATTTTAGAAGATATATCAAAAGACACCACTCAATGGGGTAAATGAAAAAAAATTTGTTCACTATTCAATCGATGGGAGGAGGGTTAAAAAATGTGTTTTCAAAAATCTCTTCATTTATGTTTTTGGGTTATCAATTTACACTCATATACCAAATTTTATCTTAATAGGTATAGACAGATAGACGGACGGACAGAGCGAACTATAAAGATTCCTATAGTTTTCTACGAAACCCTAAAAACGAAAAGGAGATTATTGCGAAATAACGCGAAGAATTTCCAGTGTGTAACAAATTGATAAAACAATAAATTCTAGTTTTAATTCATACGGTCGTTAGATTTCAAGACAAAATACAGTAATTGTGTCATACCGAAATTGAAATAATTATCGTCAATTACCTTAAACACGGAGCGCTCCAGTTGTAGTAGACTGCAGTTGTTCACACGTCTCTTACAGTACAACAATTAATTGTTAGTTAATCAGATATATAGAGTAATTAATTCATAATTGCTCTTCTGTCACTTCACGAACATTTATAGAATTTATTAAAGCATACATCCATTTCTACGAAGTAAACACGAAAATATTATTATTTATATAGTATACTTATTAACTGTTTCTATTTACTTTATTAATATTTATAGCTTAAATATATTAATACATTTGGACACATATTGCATTTATATAATTTTAACACACTTTTAAAACACGTATAGTCCGGTCATTAGGTTTTTATATTTTTCACTTTAAATAATGTTCTTTGATCTTGAATATTTACTGATTTTTAAAAACAAATTTATATTCGTTTATGAACACTGTTATTAAGGAAGTAATCGATATTGTTTACCGCACTTTTTAACAGTTTATTTCTACTTCTTTTTCTATCAATTTTTGATATGCTATTCGTTGAAATCCACAAACCAAGGAACGTACTTTCTATAGAGTAATCTTTAAAAAACCTATATGTTATTTATAAACATGTCAAAAATGTGTATCACATGTCTTATCAAAAGCAAATATTATTTTCGCATCATGGATCGAATACATATACATATATTATATAAGTTATTTTTCACATGTCAGTATATTTTTTTCGGCTATAATTTTATTACTTTTATATACATACAATAGTTTTCTTTTATTTATTTGACTTTTAATTATATTAATAAAATAATTTACTAGTTTAAATGAAAATTATTTTAATTAGTTTCATATTTTTATATTATACCTAATTTTATGAGTCGTTAATTTTGAAAATAGGGCAAGTCCTTTATTTTGTTATTCTGAAATATTATAAGGGTTCGTTTCATATCAAATTTTATCTATTATTATTATTAAACGGTTCATATATTAAATTATAATAATTATATTCAACAAGAACAAAATATACCAACATAGAAGCATGACTTAAAATTGTTATAAAAAATCCCAACCATTTTCTAAATATTCTTGTCAATCAATACTAAACTTTATTATTTAATTGTCATTCTAGAATAAAATAATTACGTAACTAAATTGTTTTCTTCATATATGTATTTTTTGTAACAAAAAGTTAATCGAAATTATCAAGAACCTTCATTTGAAGTACTATAAAAATATATAATAAAATAAATTAAAATATTACATTCATATTATTATCAACTACACGATAATAAAACATTCTAATAAAAAATTTTCATATATTTTAACAAATTAAAAAGATATAAGATCCGCTAATTAAATAAATAAATAAATAAAACAAATATACAGGGTGTTTCATAATTGAATGTGAATATTGAAGTTGGTTAATCAATGCATGGTTTTAAGACAAAAAGTTCCGTTTTCGCTTTATTTTTAATATATTGGATGATCAAAAAAAGTTTGAATTTTTTTTATAACTCCGAAACTACATTAGATATTTTTATAAAACTTGATGAATGTAAACAAAGTGTAGAAACACATCAGAGCGCCCTTGATTATTTTAAATGAAAAAATAATTATATCAACTTTTTGTCTTAAAATCATGCACAGATTAATATTGATATTCAGTTATGAAATACTCTATATGTATAAATGTGAAAAAATTATTTATTTATAATTGTGGCACATTTTTAATTAAAATCTAAAGATAATATTTTATTCTTCAATAAATTTCACTATTCTTATATAAAATCCAAAACCAACCCTTATTTTAAATGAATAAGAAACACCGCAGCCGGTTATACACACAGATAGAGTAGTGTGTGTCCCAGATTATCAACACGCGGCGGCAAAGGTGCGCGGAACGGACGCGAGTGCTCAGGCCCGATGTCGGGTCTCTACTAACAGCGCACCGTTTGATAACACACTCGCGGTGCGCGCGGAGTCGGGCTCTGTGTCTATGTCTCTGCACACAGCGGTACCCTAAATGTTTAGGGGTTGCTGGCGCATCGTCGGATTTAACGCTTTTGTCTATATAGTCAATCTAATGGCGTATTTACACCAAATAAACAAAACACAAATATTTTTAAAAAAAATCTTTAAATTTTAATTCTATGTTCTGAACGAATGGATGTATAATTAAAGAAACTTTAAAAAATAAAACAGACTTCAAAAAAAAACTAAATAAAACATAGTTTTTTAAGTAGGTACTAGTATTTTTTTCATAAAAAGTTTTTTATTGACTCGGTATCGACTTCAAAAACTATTTTTAATTATTATTATGTCAAAAAATTAATAAAAAAAAAAACATTAAGTATAAAAACTGTCTAAAAAGTTCAAGAGGAGCTAGAAGACAAAAAGAATTTTTTAAATAATTATTATTAAGTAATTTTTTTTTTAGGAGTTTTTTTAAGTTGGTTTTATTTATTTAAATTTTTCTTTGCGTATCCTTAGATTAGAAAGACTATGCGGATACATAACAAAATAACAACCAATACTATGAAAGTGTTACCAAAATTTTACGGCGGCCATCTTTTCTTAAATGTCACAATCGTCATTTCCATGCATATTATCCCAGAGGTGGCAATTGAAAATTTATAATATGCAAATATGCTTAAAATTACAATTGAATTTATTATGTATGAGAGATGATAGTTCCAAATAGATGTTTCTCTGTTAATCAGTTATCACTGAAATAATTTTAATGGAAATATAATACATTTAGGTATTATTAATTAATTTCATAATTCAAAACAATTGATATTTATTTTAAAATCTGAATGATTCGTGGAGCGATATGGTAACAACGCTAGGTAATGTATCTTCCTTGTCTAAGGGCGTATCTGAGAAGTCCATGGTAGGATTCTGATAAAAATTATACAAGACTACCTCGGAAGTATATTCTTTCAAACAAACAAAAGTTTTATTTATTTTACTTAACAATGGTTGTGGAACATAGAAGTTATGATATATAATATTAATAGTTTAAAAAATGAAAACATGTTTATGTTTTGTTAGTTTGGTGTAAAACAGACATAATACATTCAATCCTGTTTTAACGCGAACTTTTTTTACCCTGTTTTGAAATAGTCGTCGACAAAAATAAACGGATCCTGTTTTTACACGTTTCTCTTTTTTACAGAAAAAAAATTTGCATTTTAAATTTTATTCTAAAGGAAATATTTTGGGATTATTTTTACAGTACTTACTTATTGTGTTTTGTACTAGAATTTCCCTGCGACTTTGTCTGCATGTATTTCAAAATGAAGTAAATGTCCACACGACTAGCTCTTCTAAAACGTCGACACTACATCCCCATACCGACATTAATGATGGTTTAAACGTCAATATAAGAACCATTTATTGTTATTTTATACATTTTTATAAAAAAATTAGGGGCTCAATAATGATTCTCACTTTTTTACTATAGAAAATATGTTATATTATTGATTAAAATCCTTGTCAGTCGCATAACTCATAAACCACTAAACCGATATTAATGAAACTCGGTTGGACGGTTGGCTCTTACTTGAGGATAGTCTCATTTCAAAATCATCAAAATCGTGTATTAGGGAGAAGGGTGACATTCCAAAATATTTATTTTTTCAAGACGTTTTTATTTAAATTGTTCAATAATTAATTTAGCATGAGTAAGCACTAAAAAATTGTATGGTCTTAGACTTTTACACAGTGAAAATCTCATCAAAATCGATTCAGTAGTTAGTCTGGCTAGATTACATTTTTTTAAATTTTTGATTACTTGAGTTATAGTAACCGATCAATACACAGAATCAATTATTTTTATTTGTACAGCACGAGCGTGAACAAGTTTCATTTAGTTCTAAAATTGATTGCTGCAAGCGTTCAAATACAATTTGTGATAGCATAAAACCGCTCGTCAAAAACGTTTTGGTTTTCTTAATTATTGACACAATATAGTTTGTTTGGTTTTAACCACCGCTTATTGTTTATTGTGGATTATTTTACTTAATTGTGGTTAGTACTATTGTAAATATCGTTACTATAGTGTAAATTTTGTTTTTCACCTCGACAATGCGACAGGTACGAAATAATATTCAGCTTAACTGAAAATACGATTTTAAATGGTATATTTATTATAAGGTACTGACACAGTTTTTTTATTGTAATTCTTATGAACTCATCTTACCAATATAACAATACCTCTTTATTAAACCAATTTTATTATCAAAGTCCGCAAATATAGTAAAAATTTTAAAGCTCATAACAATTATCAAGAGAAATAGGTCATCAAGTAGTGTTTTGAAAACGACTCGCTGTCATCTTTAACACTGTGTGATAAAAAATGAAATAAATTGTTGCCCTTGATCCCCTCCACTTAAGGATATGATCATTGAATAAAACTTTTAAAGCCCTACAACTTTGGATTGAAACATTTTTCTCAGAAACATTTTCGTGATATTTGACCGTTTTTAGACTTTTATCACACTCTGTATACACACTTGTATTTGCACAATTTATATTACAAAAATAATATCCATAGAAAATTAAATTATTTGCATAATCACAAATCGTATTATTTATACCTATAGTCTCTTTCATTTAAGATTGCAGCAGTAGCTAACATAGGAAGCATAATACGCGCTCCTGATTGGGCAAAACGCCAGGGGATTCACAATAACACAAATTTTACTGACGCAATACATCTACTAATTCATGTTGCCTTGGAACCAAATGCAATTATATTCAAATTGTCAGATTAGTTATTCTAAAAATGTGTATTATATGTATAATCGACATATTCATAATACAAAGGTGAGTTTTATTTCTTACAAATTTTAGAGTGTATGTAAAACCGATTGCCAGTTTTTTTAACGTGGAGTATCGCTTCTTACTATCTTTATTCTGTGGGCTAGCCTAGTACGAGAATAGTGCCTGTGTGAATCGTACCGTCTAATCCCCGTCCACCACTTCAATCTTAAATGAAACAGACTATATATAATCAAAATTATACACAGTAAATAATAAAAGCACTATATTTTGATATGCAAATAATAAATTTACATAAATAATTTCACGCTAATACAAACGCCTATTCATTAAATATTAAAATTAAAGTAATTCGAATATTTCGACTACTCAACACAAATTTGTAATTCAAAAAAAGTCTTTCAAACTTTAAAAACATTTTATATTCAAAATACACATCAAGAGTTCACATAGATGTTTTCATACAGTCACATTTAGAACATTCTGAGTACACTTCATTGATATTTATTTATTCTTTTTAACAATCCGAACAAATTATCTTCAGATGTTTGTTAGCAATTCTTGATTTAAGTTTTTGCCGCCTACGGGCACAAAGTTTAAACCACCCCCAAATGATTTGGTGCTGCGACTGTTTCCTTTTTCTTTGCTTCCAATTTCTCAGTTCAACATATAATTTACACATTGATATATTCCAGTGGTAACTAATTTATTCACTCATTTTCTTTTGTGTCGTGACGGTTTAAGGTCAAAAAGGACAAGGTTAAAGTTGTTTTTAAGACATAAGCAAATCTCATTTTATTTTATTTTTAAAACCTGGTCACATTTTTTGTCAATTACAGAGTTTTTTTCGATTCTTTATACCTTTTTAATGATAGAACCACCGAGGAAAAACTAAGGTGCATCTAAACAAACAGTTTTAGATGCACACCATTTTTATAAAGAATTTTCAGTGTGAAGTGTACTTGAATTTAGTTATTAATTTAATAAAATATTTTTTATTATTTGTTTATAAAGTGTTTTTTTTTTCAGTTATTATTTAAGGGTATCTATGTTTTAAAGAAATATTTTATTTTATAAGGAAGTAATTGTACTATAATCATTCTAGAGAGACCTATATATTTTATATTTCATTTATAATTATAATAACAGTAGTCACAGTACCTTCATACATGCTTATAAATTAACAGTCAGTTTTGAAACTCATGATAAATAAGTATTTTGAATTGTTTCTCTAGAAATTGCACGCATTCTTGAATAAAGGATTAAAATATTGTTTTAGTTTTTTCAAATTTTTAGAGAAAAAAGGCCATAACTTTTGAACGCGTAGTCGGATTTGATTTTAGTTGACGGATTTGAAATCAGCGTGTCAAAATCTATATAATGACATGTATGATACTTTAAAATCCGACAAAAAAATTTTGGACAAAAATCGACATTTTTTTAAGGTATACCCCTTTGAATTTTTTCGATTTTTCGTGAAATTTTTTTATTCGAGTTTTAAGGTATTATACATCTCATTATATAGATTTTGACACACTGATTTCAAATCCGTCAACTAAAATCAATTCCGACCACGCGTTCAAAAGTTATGGCCTTTTTTCTCCAAAAATTTGAAAAAACTAAATATTTTAGAGGCTATATCTCGAGAACGGTTTAAGATACAGACCTGCGGTTTGAAAATTTCAACTTTTCACGTCATTTTCTATACAATAATGCAATGAACTTTAACTCGTCATACAAATATCGACTAAAATACAAAAAAGTAAGACGTAGAGGTAATTCTACAACCTAAAAAGAACTTTCCCCCCTCGGTCCGAGACTGCCCCGCCGGAGCATTTTAGAAATCTGGCAACTAAATTCGTCTAGTATTATAAATTATTTTGATCAACTTATAATTTTCGTAGACTCATGGGGGGGGGATTGATCCCCTTGATCCCCCCCCTTATCTACGCCACTGTTAGTAAGTACTCTAGATCTAATGCTTGAACAGTTATTATAACAGTTAATTATAGATAATATTTTTTGTTTAGTTATTATGCAATTCAAAAAATATATATAGGAAAGTATATTTTGATATGAGTAGGACCTTTTTTATATAATGAAAACACTGAAGAAAATATAAATTTTATAAAAAAAAATTTTTTCTAAACATGTACAAAAAAAAAACAGTGAAACCCAATAAAACCTGGTGGGCCGGGATTTTTTTTTAATCATGCGTTTGCCAACCTTGATTAATATCGAACAGAACCTGAGAAATGTTTAAAATGTTTATATAGAGGGAATATAAAAAATTATCAATTGTCTACCTTTGTTATCCACAAAAATTAATTCTTTATTGATTCCATGAAATATTCATTCTGAGCTTTTTGCTTTAAGGTATTGAATGTCAATTAAATTGTGTGTGAACACATTACACAATTTCCATAACGTGGGACTGAACGCAAATACATGAGATCACGGAAGATACCGAGTAAAGCTTTTTAATAAAGTCGACTATCATGAAAAAATTATAGGAATGTCAATTTCAACGTATTACGTACTTTTTTTTGCCTGATGTCATTTTTGTTGGTTCGAATTTTTTGTAGCCGATTTATTTGTCGAATTAATGAAGGGATAATAATATTGGAGTATTATTATTATTGGTTTCTATGTGTAAGTCTTTTAACTTTCTCTTTTCAATTGTTTTTGGTCAGTACACACAGTGTATTTTGGAACAATATAAAATAAAATAAATAAAAAAATAAATAATAAAATAAATAGAAATTCTAAAAAACAAATGACGATTTTTTAAATGAGATAAATCTTTGTAAAGGAATATTTTATAACAAATATTTTAGACTTTTATTATAGAAAATTGAATTTTCTACAAAAAAGATTCTAAAAAATTTTCAGGTAACATGTGTCGTTCTTGAGATATCTTGAAAAAATAAAATATTTTGGGATGTCACCCCTCCCCATTACACACGATTTTGATGATTTTGAAATAGGACCGTCCTCAAGCCAGACCGGTTCACTCGACAGACACAGACAGACAGACATGGAAACAAAAAGTGTTTATCTTGACCTGAAACGGAAAGATCAAGTTAACATTTTGAAATTTAATAATTTTTTTGTCTCATAAACGATCATAAAACTTCTCGTATCTTCGATATGGCGAGGAAGCAATACATTATAATTTATTTAATGAAATGTACTGCATTGATATCGTCAATGTTACATAACTCATTGTCCTTGAGCATTGATTATTCATAAAAATCAATATTGACAGTAAATAAATTTAATCCAATTATTCGGATAAGAAGCCCGTGGACTATATTAAAAAATATAAATTAAATTCATTATAAAAAGTACACGATATGAAACACAATAATAATAATATCATTCTGTAGCCGAAACAAAAGAGTTTTCCGCTAGAAATTTCCACACAACTAAAACTGTAACACATATTTATTACTCAACTCATAAACTTTGAAAATAATGTTGTAGGTACAACATATATAAAATTATAAATAAAGTTGTTAGAAAGTGGTAATAAACATGACATTATTGTTCAAAAATGAAAAAATATTACACACCTATTCAAATGTTGTAAACAAAAGTACAAATTTTATAATTTATTAACTGTTCAGATGTCAAAATGATCACCACCGCGTTTTTATACTTCCTGATTTTTAATTTTTAAAAAATTTACTGTTTTTTTTTACTAATCAATATTCTCGACAGATTTATAAATTTGCTATAGAGAATATTATTATCTATAATCTTTGTTTCAATCATTTTTCAAAAAAAAAATATGTCAGGAAATAATCATTTTTTTAAATTATATTTCAAATGCTCCATACCAGAATTTTTTTTTTACTATAAACGTTGTAGAGAACGTTATCTTCTATAATTTATATCCTATTAATTTTTTCTATCTTTTATCAATTAATCAAAAAATATAATTATTTTTTTTATTTAAAAATAATTTTAATAATATTAATAATTTCTTCTGTATCATGATGTATAAGGGAAGTTTATTTTATAAATCACATTATATGTTTTGTGAGAAATGTATGAACTATATTCAATTAGAAAATGTACTTATAATGGAACATGAATTCACACTAGATAAATGTCACATCCAGATATATCATAATAGAACAATTTAAGTTTGAAAGATAAGATCACATTATTGTCGATACCCAAGCCGACATTTGCCAGGTCCTTGACAAACCACACCAATTGAATCAAATTTGAAACACTTCCAGCAAGCGTCATAAAACGAGCGCCGAAATTATTAGCGATGCGATAAAATCTGGAACACTCCAGTATATGTATTATATACATACATGCAGCAGTTTGGTGTAATTCCGCTGACTTGTGTATGTCAAGGTTAATGGTAGTATTACTTAATAAGCAATTGTTGTATCAGTAGTGGCTCATCACAACCCGGGAAATGTCGCCAAGATTCTAACTAAATACATTGGTATATTTTGTGACTCGGTACTAGATAGGTATTATTAGTAGGAGATCCGACCTTCACCCATCTGTTTAATGGATGAAAAGTATTTTTTATCAAATTTAGTATGTTAAAAAATATATTGGGAGTAAGTTGGCTAAAAAATTCCTGACAAGGCTATGATTAATTAAAAATTGAAAAAAATGTATCGCTCTCCTTCTCTATTGCATGAACAAATAGCATGCGCACTCTCTGTCACCCGACGGCCTTCCTCCAATGCTGCGTCCTCTTCTATCGCACATGAGTGCAATGTTAACATATCATAATCATAGCCCTGACAGGATTTTTTTTAGCAAACCCACTCGCGATATATTTTTTAACATACTAAATTTGATAACAAATACTTCTCATCCATTAAACAGATAGGTGAAGGTCGTTCTTAAGTCGGATCTTAGACTATATACAGTGAAATGCAGAAGTGATCGTCCAGTTTCTATTACAATTCGTTTATCACAAACTTAGTAAGCTCCTCCTATTTGATTATTATCATATTTAAATCATTTTTTGCTAGATAAATAACTACTCTTTGTTTATAGTATTAAAATCAAATGGAACGGTATATCCAAAAGTAGATAATTTTAAAGATCATAAAAAAGTAAGAAACATTTGTAAAAAAAATGTTTCATACATTCCATTGTTTAGAAAATATGGCGACTTGTTCCCAAATTTTAGGGTTTTACTAAAGGTGCTCTAGTTTCGTTAAATATTAATGAAATTTTATTTTTTAATTTTTATTTGAAAGTAGAAGTAATGAAAGTGAGATACAAGTACAAATCAAAACATTTAATCAGTTTTAATGAGTGAAAAACTTTATATAATAAAAAAGTAAAATTATAATGTCGGCTAAAACACGTGCAAAAACCAGTATGAAAAAAACCATATTTACGGACTTTGGTAATTAAAACGATTAAATAAAGAGGTACCTGTTTTATTAGTAACATGAGTTCATGAGAATTACAAAAAATAAGTCCATCAATCTCAAAGAACAATATATCTTGCTTTTAAAGCAGCCAAGACTGGTGCCAGTACCTAAAAAAAGTATTTATTACAGTCCTGAATTTAAATGTTCACGTGTTCGTAGACAAGAGCCGTCACTGATTGTCTCTTCAATAATACATGTGCAATAATTAATAATTATTAGAGTAACACGACATTTTTATCTCAATCAGTTTGACAGTTAGCAAGACCGTTGACGCATGGCTACATTTATAGAGAAAAAGTCGTTATTTTGTAATTGTTACGAGCGCAGTTAACTCTATACCTGTGGCGCTGTCATTCTGGGAAAATAAAATGCAAAAATTACACTCGCTCTTTTATGATTGTCACTACTACGAAGTAGTTCATAAATACATATTACGGTTTATGTCGTTTGAAGATTTTCTAAATATTTCATTTCTAATTTTGGTGCTTTGTAATATTAACATTAAATTTATAAGATGAAATGAGAACTTTTAACTAAATCAGTGGTATTAAAACTGTATTAATGCATTCCAAAATCCCAAGAAGTTAATGAACAAACTAGGTATGTGTGAGTTTTCCTGTATTTATACATAATCCCAATATCATAAACAATTGCGCAGTAACCAATTCTCGAATATTATTTTAAGATATATTTTTCTAAGGGTGGAAAAGGGTTTCTCGAAAAAAAACTTATAATTCTAAGGGTTCCGCGAGTCGATAAAATTTGAAGACCACTGAATTAAATAATGGTATCTGGATAACTATCAAACTGACGTGGTTTATACCCAGAAATCAGGATTAATCTCTAGATTACCGTAGAAGCCTCATAGCTTGTAAAACAAGTTTTTAATTAGTATTACATATTATATTTTATAAGTCAAGAAATATTTGAATTTAAAAAACTAACATAAATATTAGAGGATTATATGCACAAAATGTAAATGCATACACTTTGAAATTAATATTACTGGGAAGCCATTTTAAAGCAAATATTTTTTTTTCTAAAAAAATGCTCTTAAATAAAAAAAAATGAGTTCCTTTTATGCTGTCTGCATATTTCACACTGGATGAAACTACATATGTATGTATGTACTTCGCTAAAACCCATAGACAACATAATAAGTACATCTGTCAGTACTTTGTAAATAGCAAATATATTTCACCAGCAGACGAGACCCGGTATTACCCGGGAATATGAACATACATATAACATGGTAGTCTATTTCTCTAAAACTTTTTTAGTTAAATTATTTTTATATTTAATTAATATTTCCCTTTTACCCTGAATTAGACATGTATATTAATTAAAAACAAAATGGCGGACTTGTAAAAACATAATTGGTAAAAATCGTATTTTTTTCGTTAAAAATCGAGAAAAAAATAATAATAATTTAATATATAATTTTAGGTAATACGATAACTATTAGTGTGTTTAACAAAGTGTTCAAATTATAACCCGATCGGTTGATTAGAATTTCTTTTCTGCTTCCCACCAACCGTAAAAAAGTGTGGTTTCGAGCACAATGGATATAAAGATTTAGTAACAGATATGTTACACTTGGTGTAAGTTAAGTTAAGTTGAAAGTATATATTACTAGCTGAGCCCACGCGGCTTCGCTCGCGTGGACTACGGAATTTAGGATTTAAAAAATATATAGTTGAATTAATTACAAACACGATTAGTTATTAATGTAATAAAAACCAAATAACACTTAAATTACCTATCTAACAAAAACGAATCAGAACAAAAAGTAAAAATAATTTTTGTTCTATTTAAATTTAAAAGTTAATTATTGAAAACAAAATAAACAATTGACAATCAAAAGAATACCGGCCTGTTCGGCTGTTCCCTCTGCCCAGCGTGTTGCCACGTTCCCTCGCCGCAAACCCCCGCGCACGGTCACAATCACGCGAATAATATGTTCTAATATGTATATTTCGATATTTTCTAAACTATACGACCAAATTGGATGCTGTAAATGGCAAACTATATCTACATTAAGTACTTATGACGATGAAATCATTTATTTCGATAAGGATTAATGTTTTGCAGGTCATAAGTCCATGTAAACAAAACCCAAATATTTTATGTTTTCTTTGTAACATAAAAGCAGTCATTGTGGCTTAAATATAAAAGTTAGACATATCGTGTCGCTGACTTAATTGTAGAACTTTTGATTCTACACAATTCTTTAATACATTATTTTGTTCTATATTGAACGGTTTAGGCAGCGTATTACAAAACAGCACGCCGACGGCAAAATTTTTTCCGACTTGATTTACTATTATCGTTACTGCTTTGTTGTTATGTTACCTAACGTAAAAAAATATAGCCTATAACCTGGCCAGAGAACGTACCTATGAATTAAAAAGTACAAAACGTAAATCGGATAAGTGGTTCTCGAGTGATAAGGTAACTAACGGACAGACAGACAGACAGACAGAGAGACGTTGAGCTTTATATACATTAAGGATATAATCGGAATGATTTGTTATCTTATCTTGTAATTCAATTCAAGTCGGAAAAAAACAATTCGCGTTGAACTGTGTGTTGTGGGCATGTTGAGTGGACATGTCGGGTGGGCATGATTACTTTATGTTTAATTCAATTAATAACCCCGGGTAACACTGGGTCCAATGTTCTAATCTCATATAAAATCTATTTGTAATATTTATCGACGACCACTCTTTAGGTACTTCAGGTGTAACTTGATCCCAAATGTTACGCCATTAATCATTTGACCGATTCGATTTTAGTTCATCAAGCTATGATTGTGGCTCATTCAGATTTGTCGATCGGGACACGCATGAAAAATGTATTTCTCTGCGTCACTTATACATTATTAGATTTAACTTACGTGAAATTGGATGAACTTCTGAAAAATATATCATGTGTATTCTAGATATCATACAATCGTAATTTTTTGTATGCGTCCGTATTCTCTGATTCGATATTGTACTATTGGATTTAGCGACAATGGAAATAAAAAAGTATATATTATTGAGGTTTTACTGAAACCAAATAAAGTACAGTTGGGATTGTGCAATAATTGTTTAATAAAATATTTTAATATGATATGAATTTTAAAAGTTTCCACATTGAAAGATTACACGAATTTTATTTAAAATCTAAAAAAATAAATAATTCGCCAATTTTAATTTGTTAAGAAAGTAATAACAATTTAATAACAAATTAAATCAATGTTGTTTCAGATATATATTCTAATATTTATAAACTCATGAATACTTTTTTTTCACAAAAGAAATAATAGTTTTTCAGTTGGACACATTTTACGTTTCAAATTACAAATTAATTTGTATCCTAAATCCAACAGCATTAGCCTAACAACTTATAGTAAGAAATCGTTAATAAATTGATTATTATTATTATATTATAATAATATCCAAAAAATTAAAAATCTGTCATATTTTTTCTTTCTCCGTCATAAAAATACAATACTGTCTGGGGAAACGATACTCGGAAACGAATAAATAAAAAATGAAGAAGGTAAAGTGGACCCTTGCGATTTATGAAACATAAATAAATAAAAAATGAATTTTTCTGCTAAAATTTCAAAGCTATTTATTTTTCGTTTTTTAACACAGATGAGATTTTAAATTACACTGGATACGCCGGATATTCTTGAAAATCGATATCGTTTTGTGAAATTTATTATAATCGAATGGCCTATTTGACAGTTACGGTAACGACACTCGGGCGTCCACTCATTTAAAAAATGGGTTCTAAAATTGCGCGCTCGGACATTCACTTAATATTTGAAAACGGTTAAATTGTGCCGAGCTTGTTCAAATTTTCATTACAGATTCAGTTACAATTACTGGGGATTTAAATTGGATAGAAAAAGGTTCGATGCTGTATCATTTTTGCATATTATTATACATTTTAAAGATAATTGCAACAACAAAATTTATGCTGTAATGTTTTCTGGTAGGCAGATTTTCACTTGTTTACAAACAAATAAAAAACGAAACAATTGATGTTTAAATAACATCGAAAGGTTATTTACTTTACTGCTTTTGTTGATAGGGTCCTTGAGAGGTTAGATGTGACCTAAAACAGTTAAAATCATCCCAGTCGGGATTTTAGTTTCCGAGTTATATATTTATATATTTTGGATCACCCTGAAAACATTACATCAAGTTTCTTAAATACCCCCCACCCCCCAGTATTTGGTTAGCGTGAAACACTAGACGTTATTCGTCAAAAGATAATTTGAAAGAACCAAATATGTACCAAGATTAAATATATAAACTAATATAAAAAATAAATAAAAATTGAATAATCCTAAGGTTATATTTTGAATGCGAGTAAAGTGAAAATAAATTATACACTAAGCGATTTGGAATGAATAACTTTTTGCATATTTTAATTTTCTGCAACTATATTTAATCTTTATAATAAAATACAAGAGTTAATAGAAAAAAACTGTAGTGTTTAAAGGCTCCCACAGACAGACGCGAATATTCGCAGCGGCTGCAATTCGGAAAAACTATAGCCGCTGCGGCAGTAGAATTTGCAAGTCTGTCCACACCGACGCGGCGCATTTATTTTATCAATAGTCATTATAATTATTCTTATACCTGTACTTTTCGATGTTATCTGATACTCATCTATGTAATTTTTGACATAGAATAGACAATATTTTGTTTAAAATTCTCAAAAACATTATTTTAAATTAGTATTTTATAACAGAATCGTAAATTAAAAGTTTTTTAAATTGTTGTAATTTAATGCTTGAAATTTAAAAAAAAATAATTATTTTGTAGATATATTTATGTGAATATTTTAACAGTATTCAAAAAAAGTTATGATTTAAATTTTCAAAATATTAATTAATTTAAAAAATTACGAGGAGGGGGGATAAATACATACGAGTTAATTTTTTTAAATGTATTTTGAACTAACGTTTTCTCAAAATATACGTTTTTTAGAACACTGAATATTTCTGATCTGAATCTGAGCAAGTGGGGAGGGGTCCTTTACATTCGTCATGTCAACTTTTCTTAGTCCACTACTGAATAAGATGATTTCTTACAAATTATATTACTTTTTTCGATCTTCAAACAATCGCGGTAGAAAATAAAACGCTGTCAAAGACGTTTCAAATTTCCGGCGAATAAAAACGCTGCAAACCGGCACTCTCGGCTGTTAACTGCCATGCCTATGCCGGTGTGAACACGTAACATACATACATAAGTCGCTATGTACTTTATTTTTGCGGCTGCGAATATTCGCGTCGGTCTGTGGGAGCCTTTAAATTTACGTTTGCTTGAAAAATATGCAATAGTCCAATCATATTAGATTTTTAAATCAAATTAATATTCGTCTGAAATATATTAGCGCCAATTTATTAATCGTAGAATAAAACAAAAATATTTGTTTTAAAGATTATTTCATTTTTTACAAATTCAATCTCTTGATGTTAAATCATAATTGTAACCGTTTGCTTGCAGGGTTTAAATAAAAACAAAATAAAACATTTCACCAAATAAAAATAATAATAAAAGTAAGATATTTATGTAGCATTTTAAATTGAGTAAATTGCTATCTTTATTTTGATATTATTTTAATTTTAAAAAGTATGTACTGCACTCAATTGTTTGTTTTTATTTTCGTGTATTTTTGATATTATCACCTTTAGAAAATTTCTAACTTGATTGGACTAAAAGAGTATCGGAATATTTTAAAATACATAAATAATCAATAAATTAAGTTAACTTATACAGCGCCTCCCGTATTTGCATCAAAAACTTTTAATAATTTCAGTCGATGATGTTGTTTTTTCAGACGTAGTTAATATTTATGCCCATGCAAATGAAGCCTTTGAACTTTTAGATTACATGTGGAGAATTATCAATTATTTCTACATACACATACTTCTAAGTACTTTTTAACATGTATAATATTGTATAATACCTACCTACGTACGTACAGTTGTTAAACATGCAACGTTACACATTTATATTGCAAATTAAAAAATAATACTATTTAGTTCAATTTGAATATATTTATATAGTATGTAGATGGATGCGCGACAAATACGTCCAAAAAATCGCAGCCTAATGCCGTGTTTAGACGAGAAAAAACAAAACAGTAACAACGTGTCTTTTTGACAAAAGTGCAATAAACCCTATGCATTTTTAAATACGGTGTGTTTTCAAACACCGTGATGCTGTTTTGTTTTTTTTGGTCTAAACACGGCATAATAATTACCCACCTTCGTATAGAAAGTTATACATTTTTATAAAAAATAACATACAAGTTATAATTATGTAGCCAATTACTTAAAAGCTTAAAAAAAGTAGACACATTGTATCGATTAATATAAAAATATCTTGCTAAAGCGCCAGACTCGCTTAGGCCGACAATATTTATATTTGTTTAAATTACTTCCTTTAATTAATTTACAAATAACTATATTCAACAATAAAGTGTCTCTTATCGTTCTGTGAATGAATTTGTACCTTTATAGCCACCTCATATATAATTACCAGTTTTTATGCGTTTCTGCATAATTCAATTCACCTCGAAAATAATTATGGATTAAAACACGCATATGCCACTTTATATAATCATTGTTGATTCAATAAATTATATATAACAACTTAATAATGATTTATAAAATATCTAAGAAATAAAATAGGGGAGATATGCTATGAAACGAAAATTTGAGATTGACGCAATTTTTTATTAATATAAAAATGAGCTGGCCGACCGAAATATTTAAAAAGTAGATTGTTATAGCTTCAATTTGGCATATAATTCAACCCGAAACTCGATGACGTAAAAGTGCCTTTAAAATCGCCCCTCTCTTTTGGTCGGACTACATTACCTGCCAAGATATGAGCTGGCTGACCGAAAGATTTAAAAAGTACATTGTTATAGCTTTAATTTGGCATATGTGTATAATTCAGCCCGAAACTCAATGACGTATGTTTTGGGGGCTGGCGGCTCCCGGTCTATTAGTGATACTAACAACAAAATTTGAATTCATTCATTCAGATAGTTTCGTTGGAACAGCAAGCCCGTTCCATTGCGTATCTCCCCTACACATTTTTTACATAAATATTATCTTAAAATACATAACTGCATATATTATTATTCGAAGAACTATGATAATGATACAACGTATAGTAATAATCAAGTGTAATTACAATAGTTTATATATCGATAGTAATGAATACTAAAGTTAATTATAAATAATTGATTTTTAAATATATGTAAATCGTTTTAATCGATGTTGTTAATTACTACACTTATTTATTGGTTTATAATTTAATACTATTTATGAGTTATTTATCAAACTACATTCATTTATTGCAAGCAAAAATACTGACAGTAAAATTGAAACATTGAAAAAGAAAACGAGCATTATAATGTACGTAAACGTGTTATTACTTAGCATCGTTCGTTGTTTTCTCTTAAATCACACACAAGCTATTCATCAATGTCAACCGTCTTTTTTATTCTCAAGAACTCTACAAGACAGATATCACCATCTATCAAAAACAATGTGCATTAAGCTATAGCAGAAACGATGAGATCGTTTACATACCAAGTATACGAATCTTTGGACACCTTAAAATATATTAAACAATATCATTTGAATAAAGACTCAGAAATGAATTTAGTGTTTTACTGATTTCAATATTTAACATAGGGGAGAGTGGCATAATCACGAACGCGGGGTAATCGTGAATTGAATGGTTTCAGTATGTTAACAGATCACGCTTAGAGTATAAAGTAAGCATTAGTTCCATTTTTATATCATATTTTTATTAAAATAAAAGCCATATGTAATAACTGATATTTAATTAATATAAATGTAATTAAGTTATGCCCAAGTAAGTCTCGAAAAGTGCGAGGAATCGCAGTAATTTTAAAGAAAATAACCAAAAGAAGATGTGTCAAGTAAAAAAGAAGAAGTTGATAAAGAAAATAACTATTTTTGTCAATTGTTATGAAAAATATTAAGATCCTCCTGTTGAAGACTAGGTAAACTTTTTTCCGACTTGATTTACTATTATCGTTACTGCTTATTCCTTATGTTACCTAACGTAATAAAATATATCCTACAACCTGGCCAGAGAACACATCTAATAAAAAAAAACAAGTAAATCGGATAAGTGGTTCTCGAGTTATAAGCGAACTAACGGACAGACAGATAGAAGTTGAGCTTTTTTATATATTAAGGATAATTTATTATAATTAGGTATCCCTTTTTCATAGTAACAATACAATTATTTTATTTTTAAAAGTACATAAGTAATTTATCAGGTATTAAAAGTATACTTTCAGAGCTAATAAATGCAAATATAGTTAATAAAACCAAGTTACTGTTTTATGTATTGCATATACAATAAAATAAGATTGTTATAGAATTATAGACTATGAAAATTAAATAAGTTCCAAATCGTTGTATATTGTATTTGTGTTGAAAAAAAATAATAAATGCTGTGATTTTACAAGTCTTGTGATTTTTTTAAATTAAATATGTCGTTCAGTCAAAAATATTTAACATTTAAAAAAAATATATTTTAAATAAATTATCATTCGAATAATTTCTTTAACAAATAATAATCATTATTACCATATTATAAAAATATCGGTTATCTCAGAACCATCGCATATTTGAAAAAATGTTTCAATCAAAAAATGTTTGATTGTGAGGTGATAATCGAATAGTAATATTTAATTGATATTTTAACGTGGCCTTCAATTTAATTTGCATGAATAATTAAAACAAAGAAGTTTCACTTAAATCGTGTACTTTGTGGGTGAAGCAGAGACCATTTTTTGCAATGTATGTTAAACCAAACATACAAAAATCTTCAATTTTAAAGTTTCTATTTTATTTACAATAATTTTATGAAAAAGCCTAAAAATTTTATTTTTATCCTTTCTGCAGAATGTTTAACGATAAATGTGATGAAGCCATTATATAATCGTATCATTTTGAACCAGAGACGCATTTATTCATGCCAATAAACCAATTTAATATAAATCTCATATTGAAAGATGGTTTGTATATCTATCAACATTGTTCGGTGTAAAATATACGTTCAGATCTTTCATACATCAGTGTCTGAGAGGTGGGGTGGGGGAGGGGGGGTTCATCTCTCGATGATTCACATTTTAGAGTTATCGCAGTACATTTGATTTTGAACAGCGAAGAGAAAGTTAGAATCAATCTATCGAGAAGGTGTTTCAAAAAAGTCCCTACATACCATTAATTCTACATATACCGTTTCCATGTTTTATGGGATATATGAAAAAAGGTACCTGCTTAACTCTCGTTACAAAAAATTACTGAAATTGTGATTTATAGATCGTTCAGGAACCAATGCTTATTTTGTTTCATTTATTTTTGAGACTTTCTTATAGAGGCGGGACTGCTACTGCGATAGCTGCTATTAACAACACTGCTTTTTGTACTGAGCAGAGAGCAAACTTCTCTGTTCTTTAGCATACCTACTATCCTGCTATTTTAATCTAATAAATAAGCGAAAATTGTTGTAAACGTATTTATCTAAATCTCAGTGAATTGGTGCAATTAAAAAACTGTATGGTTGTAACCAGTGTACCCTCTGAAAGATTGTTCTCAAAGGCTGAAACAATCATATCAGAACGTCGCACGGTGGATTTAAATGATAAAATTTTGTGCAAAATTTCGCTTCAAGCCAATTTTCAACCAATTCGAATGTAGTTGGTCTCATTTAAAAAATAAGTAGTTGTAGTTTATAAAAATTACCCCAAGAATAGTGTATTTACATTTCTAATTACTTTCTCATTCCTTTAAATCTGATTAAACGTTTAAATGATACATTTTTGCATAATATATTCTTTACCTAATATCATTAATAAATACATTTTTTATCTCATGAATTACTTATTAAGTTAAATTAAAATAAAGGTAGAAATAAAATTTTACTATAGCATTTATAATTAGAGTAACATATAAAGTTTGAATTTTTTCTCTATTAAAAGAGAAAAGATATCGAAGAAATACACATTATCGACTCATTCTGTAGATATGTTTAAACATATTTACAGATTTACACATACCTATTATAACAGTACTAGCTTTAAAACTTATTTCTGTGCAGTATTTATCACTCGATTTAATAATTCACGAATTTATCGTTAAATAAGATTTAAGAGGATGAATGAGTAATTAAGAGGGTAATAACACTATTTTTGGCGTAATTTTCATAAACTACAACTACTTAGCTCTCAAATGAGATCGACTGTATTCAAATTGGTTGTGTCAAAGTTCTACTGTACTTTCTCTACAAGTTTAAAAGTAATATTAAATATTTAAATAAAGTCTTAAAATAAAATGAAAAGTAGGTATGGAAATAAATGTAATTAATATTTTTCAACTTTTTCATTAATGCGATTAAACGAGGTAATTTGAAATGGGTTTCATCATTTTATTCAAATATTCAGAAGTCCTGTTCCCAATTACCACGTTCTGTAGATCTAAAACTTTGTTCTTTTATATAAAACAAAACAATTAAAACTTGACACTTCTTAATTAGAAAGTAAGAAAAATGTACAGCACCTTTGTGTATTTAAACGCAACGTCGAAATTTCATTTATAAGAGAAATCAGAATGTATGTATTATTTAATATTTATTTTTTCATTATCTCTTGTTTAACTCTAGAGGGTTTTATGTATTTGCATAAATTTTGTTTTTGTTGATTATTCTTTAAATAAATAACAAAATAATTAAAATCTTGGCGTAGCAACGATTTTTGTTCATTTTGGGTAGACTTTTTATGATGGATAACTGGCCAATTATAATAATATAATTATACCCTACCGCCGGGGTACGAAGTTTCATGTGCCACCCCTTTCTGTGTTTTCCATTGAACTTCCTCTTGTCTCCTGTTTAGAGACATAGTACTCTAGAACTACAGATCATAGAAACCTGGATATAGTTTTTAAATATTTGTAATATAATCTACTTTGACCAAATTTCGTCCCCTTGTCTATCTCCGAAAATAACCCGTGTCATCTCAAATTAATTTCTGAAATTAAAAATGTTTGATATTTCACGGCCATTTTGGTTATTTCGAAGGTGACCGCTCAAATCTACTTTGCGTTTTTAAGAAAAGAAAAGAAAGGTACAAGAAGAGTTTTTTTATCAAATATCTTTTGGTTAGATATTTAATTAGATATAAACATTGTAGTTAACATAAAATCTTAATATATCTTTTGTTATTTCTAATGATGAATTATGGAGCAAAAAAGTTTGAGGTTATGCTTCCATTTACGATATTATACGTACTCATTCAAAACAAGAAATCATGGGTCTGTTTAATTGCGTGAAGATACACTAATAATTCTTTATGAGCGTTCAAAAGATGAAGTTAGGTTAGGTTAAGTGTGCATATAATACAGATTTCTGCTAAAACATGGTTTTTTGAAGTTATTGGTTTTGCATTTGCTCGTCATAGGTGTTACTACTAGTTTCAGCAGTTATTTTTCAATCATGCCAAATAAGTATAACTTCTAACGCGTATACATATGTACAGACACACACACGCGCGCGCGCACTTTAGTTCTCATTCACTTTATCACAAGTTTAAGTTTAAAGTGAAAACCATACTTCTGTCTTTAAGAACGCAAAGAAATCAAACTGAACTATTATTATCACAAAACATTCAAACGTATTTTTAATTAATTACATAATAACTGTAGAAACGGATGTGTTTAAAAGCAGAACCTACTTCAAAAAAATCGACAAAAATTTTATATATCTCACATGTGACTAATTTCATAAATAAAATAACGAAACGACGTCATACAAGTGAATTTATAACAAAAAATGTGAATTAATAATTTTGAAATAGAAACCTTTATATTTTAAACATTCAAAAACATATTCAGCGCGCATATTAAAAAAATAAAGCTTGTAATATTTCATTTCCACTGGAACAAGTCTGTGCGATTTCTACATAAAAGTAAAAAATAATAAATTATTAAAGATGACATAACAGGTGTCGGAGATTCTGGAAGAAAATAAATAAATATACAAATAGTGGTCGACGTTTATTACCGACTGATTTTTATCATTCGCTTCAAGAGTGGGGGCAGACGGATTTTTTTGGCAACCGTACCGAAGTGTCGCTTAAAATAGTGCCCATGACATATTAAATTTACTAAAAATAATCTTCGCACGCTCGCCCTTTCATTTGTGCCACCTACGGGAACTGCTTGGCGAATGGGGGAAGTGTGATTAATTTTGAACACATTTTCAATAGGTGTCACTTATTTGTAAAACAGAATGATTTATTACAATAGGGTCTCTTTTTACAAGGTACATACGTTCCACAGCAAATCGCGTATAAAAAATCGCTTAAAAAAGTTCTTACTTATATATATTGTCAAATTAGGGGTACGTTCTATATTTTTCTAAGCCCGCATTAAACCAAATCATTAACTAACATAGGTCGAAAATCGCGTAAAAAAGTTTCGATGCCCCCTGGAGCGGAAAATATGGGATTTTGTAGGTAACTTTCATTACAACTTTTGATCAGCACGCACATTTCTCGAGGTTACAAAATTTTCAACCAAAAGTTTGCTTTTGTGCAGGGTATTTTGCCTTTAGTGATTCATTAAACTAATAATGTTTAGGAAATATTTTTTTATTATCATCAATTTACATAATTTTTAACCTATTTTTTCGTGGACTAGTACATAGAAAAAACAATTAGCTTAATGCCAGATAAATTGCATTGAAACATGACATTTTTGTTTCAACGAAAGAAGATATGTACACATATTTTAATTTTACCTAAAATGTAGTTACTATTTTTGGTAATTATAAGGTGTGCAATATTTGGACAATGTGCGACATATAGCGCAGTTCCTCTAATGTACATTTATATGCTTTATCTTTATATTGTATAATTAATGCGATACGTGGACTCGAAAGTATGTTGAATCAGATATTATTCTGTTTACAAGGTGTTGCTCAAATAAATTACTGCCAGGTGTAATAAATAAATATTATAAAGTGCGAGTACGTTCTATTATAAACTAATGCAATAAATATTTGTACTTAATACGTGCATATATTAACAAACAAAAAACATCTGCCAAGTAAATGCATAGTACTTCCTCGTGCTAAATACATTCACCAAAGTTAACAATTTAAATTAAAAGCGATAAATTTTATAAATAATCAAAACTCTGGCTAAACCAATCAGTTGACACCACTGGTTGGATAGATCCTTCAATTGCACCGCCTCTAACTGTATTGTTCATAAATTCCATGCCCTAATAATTCCGCATCATTAAAAGCTGAATATTGAAAAAAGAATATGTCTCGTCCCGCAGTAATTCCTTTGTACGAAGGTAAGCTGATTCGATTTTTAATGGTCAATTTAAAACGATCTGGTTTTTATTCAGAACACTGTATGCAAAATTTTGAATATCATCTTTATGTTTATTGCAGAGGAAGCGATGTTAAATGATCGGAAAGAAATTTTAAAGAATGGATATCGAAATATTCAACTACAACTGTGAGTGTTTTTTTTAAATTTAAAGTTTCTCAACCGTATATTTATTTTACCTTCTTATAGTTTTTGTATGCATTATATTAATTTGAAATTTTTTACTTTCTTATACGTAAATAATGTAGGGATATGTTATTATGAGATATTTATACTAAAATACTAAATAGGTATAGTAATTATGAAAATTTCCAAAATTTATTTGTTTCTCAATTTTTACTGATTTTTTGTGTAGGTATTTGTAAAAAAGCGTTAAAATATAATACCTACGCAGAAAGGAAATATATACATTTTGTATGCAAAAATCAATAATATTGAGCAAAAACAGAATTTTTGGAAAAAATTCAAAAAAAAAACACGAAAATTAATTTTAAAAACATTTATTATACTTTCAATCTACATACAATTAAATAAGGATGTCGGTCAATATAAGTATATAAATTTTTTTTAAATACTCCTGTCTTCAGTTATTTATTCGAAAAAAGTCGCTAGTATTATTGTACTAGTTTGATTTTTTATTTTTTGATAAGAACTATTATTATTTGTATTAAATAATATAATACGAAACATTGCATAAGAACCCATGCAGCAATTGCAAAAAAATATTTATTTGCTTATATTATTCGTACCAGAAACAAAACTAAATTAACATAACTTATTTTTAACTTTTGTTATATTTATAAACTACATGTTTATTAATACAATATCGTTAGTTTTTTCCCATATCATTATTTTATGCTGGCAATTCACATCATCTGTAATTTAATATTTCATCAGGAAAATTAAATACACATTTACGTATAAAAATAAATAACATCATAAAAAAAACTAGCGAACAGCTGAACATTGGAAACGAGCAAAATAAGAGATGCAGAAGAAAGAGTGTCAAAAGCAGAAAATGAAAAACTTGAGTTATATTTATGTGTATTCTATATAAGACAAACAATCGTTTATTCATTTAGAAAAGTATTTTTCAACCTTTTTCATCTAAAATATATTATTTTGTAATATGAAAGCGGCATAAAAAATCTTGAAAAGATCGTTTATTCAAAAATAACTATTTCGAAATAATATTATATTAATGGAATTATTTGTTTACTTTAAAACATAATAAATAATACGTGTTTTGTTTTTCTAAATTGATATTTGTTTGGATATATTATATGTCATTTTAACATTTGCATAAATTTAGATTTAGATTGAAATTGTCAAAAAATTAAATGGTTAACCAATTCCAGTCAATTTATATAAACACCATCGGTTTTTATTTACATTGTTGAATAATTAAAACTTGTTAAATGTTTTAATTTTTACTTTTGCCTCGTAGATCTAAACGATATCTATAATTTGAGACCAAAACCCGCGTGGTGGCTACTCTGAGTGTCGATATATACTGATTTTAAATTTACGCTAGCACACAAAATTGATCTCTGCACGTTACATGCCCACGAAGTATCTGGCCTGAAATACTATACGGTATTCACGTCAAAAAGCATCATTCATTTGAAGAATATTTAATGAAGAAATAGCGTATACAGTTTTATTATTTTAATGTTAAGTTTATTATTATTTGTTATGTCTCATATTTTTTACCATTAATATGAAACTCAACTCTATCCAGATTTTTTTCTTGTAATATAACTCGATATTCAAAAACATGTATAAGTAGAATAATTAAATATGTCTGAAAATACTTTATTATAATCAGCGCGTCAATTAAAAATAATTTAATTAACAAATTAATCTCATATCGTCTTGTAAATTATATTAAACGAAACATAAACTAATGATCGTAAAATTTTATATTGCATTTTATATTAGGTTTTTCTTCAATATAATTAGTATATTATTAATGTACAATATTGTACAAAAAACAAAAGCTCTACAATACAGGGTGTACCAGATAACTTTTCCAGTAACAAGTGATACAGAATTGATTAAAATAGATTAATTATTTGTAGGGAAGGAGTGAGTATTATACAAGTCTTGAGACTTCCGCGGTGATCTTGATATGGATCTTGGCTTTTGTAAGCCGCGTCGATTTGGTCGTGTTATCGGCCAACGTTACATCACACATTACAGTGAACATCTTCAGGGCTCTTCTAAAAGTGCACTTTGCACTTTTAGAAGATGTCCACTGCAATATGTGACGAAACGTTGGCTGATAACACGACCAAATTGACGCGAGTGAGTATTACATTATAAAAAAAATTATATGCGAAATGTCTTAAAATGGCTGTAATTTTCTTGTCAAAATAGAAATGTACTTTTTGTTTATGCTTTCTTAAGTCATCATATTTTTTTTAATATTACATAAAGAAATTATTATATTTTGTATTATATTTTTATTTTTTGAACTACAAAATTAAGAATCCTTTCATATTTCTTACCTGATGAAATGTAAGTAATTTTACGTCTAGTCAACTTACAAAATTATTATCTCTTTGTGATTTTATTCAACTTTGTAAACACTCGAAATTTACGATATCATATAGAATTTACAAACTTTTTTTAGTTAAACGTTTATTTAAAACCGTTTTAATATTGTAGTAGATGAAAATTTTCAATTAAAAAATAATTTATGAAGAAAAATCAATTTATCCGATATTAAATATTCTAACCATCGTTCCACGTTGAAAGCTTTCATAGTAAAGTTTCAACTAAAGGCAGTGGCAACTCTAAGTGAAATTTAATGAGTCATTATTATTAGTTTTGAGCTCAATAAGCTCTTCTTTGAAAGTAGAATCAATAGAATAGTTCGACTTGTATTTGTTCCATACATATATTAAAATATATGAGAAATTAAGTTTTCTAGAAATCTAACATTTAAAATTAAAATTAAAGAAAAAAATTGTCGTGTAGGCTCCCGCACACAAAACCGGGGTGGACCGCAATGGAAAGCACTGTAAAAAATCCACGTGGGTCGTTTTCATATAAGGTACTAACACCAGTATTGGACTCTTGTTTAATTAAATGTACTAAATTATAAATATTTTTTGATGCCTAATTAATAGATATTTAACTGTAAAACAGCTTAATTTGATGACAATCGGTTAATGGGTGTCAAAATGGTGGATATTTAAACTAATTTAGTGGAATCTATTTATTAATTATTATATTATCATAGCATCTGCTTTACATTGTTTCAAATTTTACGATTCTTTATTTTATAACTTTTATGTCGTTGTACTTATCATTTTGTAATCATTAGCAAGTGTCCATCACTGGCTAATGATTACTGGTTGTACTTTATCCTATACTGGAGAAAAAACATTAAGAAAATAAAAGGCTATTATTTAAAAATATATATATTATATATATTTGCGGACTTTGGTAATTAAATTGATTTACAATATTAAAGAGATTCATGTTTTATTATGTAGTATAATGAGTTCATTAGAATTATAAAAAAGCCCATCAAACCCAGAAAAACGATACCTCGCTCTTCTTAAAGCGGTCAAGACTGGAGCCAATACAAATTATAGACGGGGCGTAGCGGACCGCAACAGACCGTAACGGTGCAACTGCACGGGCGGCGGATTTTTACAATGCGATGCCGTTGCAGCTCGCTCCGGCCCAGCCCAGTGTGCGATGAACGTAAACAAAATACACAAGATTTAAAAGCGCTGATAATAATTATTTCAATAGCTCTTATAAGAAGTATTTTACTAGAAATTCAATTTCTTTTTTATTTTTTTATTTCTAGTTTACACTGGAATATTTATAGACTTTTGAACTAAGTTCTACATCAATTTTATAGGCGTGCCTTCTTCGATGATTCAAAGAAGTAACAAAAGTATGAGCGTGAGCAATTTAATCATTCATATAATTCTGAACGCCAGTGATTGTAGATAGGGGAGAGCATGGATAACAGTGGATCAGTGCAAATATTTTTTTACTTTCTTATACCATGTATATTGAATATACATATAGGAGTATAAGTAATTATAGTGAAGCCGATTTTTTCGAAATCCGGATTTTGATGGAATTATCCATTTTTCTCTTCCCTTAATCCATTCTGACTATTTTCGCCATGATGTTTGTGTGTTTGTCTGTCGGCCTGTAAGCGCTGTAACTCAAATACGACAAATCGTAGAAGGGTGAAATTTTATATTTAAGATTAATTTTTGTCTGGGAAGAAAACGTCCTATTTTTGAAAACGATCTTTCAACCGGATACGGATGTTTACCTACATCGATTTTTTAATTTTTCGAATTATTCTGTAATCGAAGTTATATTTACTGTCTTCACCACTGAGGATATGTGGTATTTCTATGCCTAGATCACTTTTAACACTAACTTTTAAACTAACTTAACCAATTTTAAATTGATTATTCCCAATTTGAAATTGAATAGTTTCAATTTGAACTTGAAAAAGTATAGTTAAATAAACTTTTTTTGTAATACTGATTTATTATTTTATTTAAATAGTTTACAACTTTTTTTATACTAAATTGAAAAACCCGACTAAAAACCGGTTAACCGGTTTTCCACTTTATCAAAAACCGAAAAGCTGTTTTTGAAATTTTATCGGGTTTTTACATGCCCTATAATTGACTGTAATAATGTAGGATATTCTAATGATGACTCGATCATTTTTTTTTTCTTTTTACTAGTTAAAAAATTCGTTTCTAACGCTTTGATAACTAAAATTGTTAGTGTAGTTTGTATCTTCATAACTTCATTTATAAGATCTATATAAAAGGTTGTACAGGTCAAAAATACAACAGTTTCTTTGGAATGCCACAGAATAAAAAAGTTGATCCACTGTTACCCATATGTTTCCCTACCCATAACTACACTACAATCATAACTTTTCAATTATAATTTCAAAGCTTACAGAGTCCAAACTTGTAATTGCGCATCTACATTGAATGCATCACGTAATTAACAGATTAGTTGAATTGTACAGGTAAGTCGCTGCCGTATTGCTGTGACCTATACAGGTATAATGGATTGAAAGTAATCGGCTAAATTTAAAATAAACTTCATTGCGCTTAACAACGAGTTGATTCTATTGATTTTTATGTGTTTCGAGTTATTATGTTTTCATTGTATCATTGTAATGATGTTGTCTACAATAGTGTACCTCAAACTTACGATGTTTGCACACTCCTTTTTAAAATTTTATCTAACAAAAATAATTTAAAACAAACCGTGGGGTTCGACTCTTTAGGTTCACACAACCAACTTCCCAACATGGTACATTTTATTATATTTTATTTTATTTAGGTTTAATTGGATGATTTTTGACATATGTTAACAATTAAATATGTTGAAATATATTAATTGAAATATAATGAAACATATCACTTTCAAGAATGGTAAAATATCGAAATTGATTATTATTGTTGCAAACCTATTTATTTTTTTATTTTCATACAAATTCTAAGATGGGACTTGGTGTTTCCTGGGAGTTTGAAAGTATAATTTTACACGATTTCCTCAGTAACTACTGAACGGATTTTATTCTTGTTTTCGCTAATGGATACGTTAAGTTTATTATGTGTAAATTCGGAAAAAACAATTCACAGTGAACCGTGTGTTGTAGGTATGTTAGGTGGGCATGTTAAATATTTTAGGTCACTATGATTTTGTGAATATTAACCCGGGTAACACCGGGTCCAATGCGCTAGTAAATTAATAAATTCAGACCTTGGTTACGTATACAAAACGAAACTAATTTTGAAGGGACGAGACCGTCGGTAATAAATCAAAGACAAAACGAGATGTACCTAAATCTCATATCGCCTTGTCTCGTGGGAAACCCTACTTGAAACCCTTTTGTGTACCACCAGTGAAGGCTGTAACGTTGTTAGGTACATAAGTTAGATCAGAAACGGGTTTTTCTTTTATTTACTCTAATATAATCTACAACAGCCCACACTTCATCTGAATTTGGTATTTCAGCTTACTTTGATGTAGTTTTCAGACCAAATACATTCATATAAAAAATATCTAAAATTATTCAGAACTATACTGAGTATGAAAATTTTAGCTACTGAGTCCAAAAAAATGAGTTTAAAAAAGGAAGCCAACATAAGAATATAAATAACAAAAATAAAAGGTGACATAATAATTTGACGTACTCCTAATATATTACATCCGCCCCATTACCCACCTAATTCTCCCATGCTATGAAATTCTACCCTGACAGGTACATAGGCAACTTTTCATTCTTTGTATTCCTGTTTTATTTGTAGTATATACAACTCTAACAATAAGACCACAAGATGCAAGATGTTATGGCTGATTAATAAAACCACAAGAATGCCAGGAAAAATGAAAATGGAGAACTATAATACATGTTCTATAATATCTTTTTTTAAATTTTTAACATATAAAAAATGTCAATTGCATTTATACAAGTTTTGAGGCTTCCGCGGTAATCTGGATATTAATCTTGGCTTCTGGTTGTAAGCAGCGTCAATTTGGTCGTGTTAAACTGACGCGGCTATTTCAAATCGGTGCGTTTTTACAGTAGTTATCGTGAACGAAAGAAAATCTACATCCAGACACACGCACAGCCGCCATGCGGAAATTAACTTTTTTTTACGTTTTGAAGGTAGTACAATCAGAACCTGTTCTTATCTTATTACAATACCTCACATTATTTCAGAACATGGAAGTAAAAGTAGCCTAAAAGTTTTTTTACACGTTAAATTTTTGCTCACAAAAAATCCCAAAATATTAATAAACATGAACAAGAGCGTTTGACTTTTACAAAAAGTTACCTCCCTGTTGAATAATTCATTGTTGTTCCCAATTATGGTTGATTATTATAATGAATGTAACCTCATTTAGCTGCTGATGATTTACATACAAAAAGCGTTATATATTCAAAGTTGAAAACAAACTTTGGGATCGTATGACAAATCAAACATTTGTCGTGCGTGCTTAAATATAAATCTGTCTCTTTACACAATCTAAACAGTTTTCCAATAAATAAATATTAGTTTTCAGTTGTTATTTAATA
Source organism: Sialis fuliginosa (assembly GCA_961205875.1). NCBI lineage: Eukaryota > Metazoa > Arthropoda > Insecta > Megaloptera > Sialidae > Sialis > Sialis fuliginosa. The sequence goes on along the minus strand of OY540814.1, from coordinate 22,589,859 downwards.
AAATATTAAATTAGCTTACTTGGGTTAATTCAATATTTGAACAACGTACATACATACTGATTTATCTATTATTAATACGTGAACATAGAAAATCGCATTGCGTTTTTTTAGTATTTATTATAAAAGGAGGTGAATGAAACTTATATCATTCGAAAGGTACTGTGCCATAGATGTGTGCACAAAAAATCATGTGTGTATGTTGCCATTAAGGCAGGTAAAATAAAGTTAACATACACACATGATTTTCCTTCTCGCTGTTTGTTAATTTCCCCTCGCATCGTTCAACAGCATAGCAATACTCCTAGCGCCACCAAGCGATACAAATAAATTGTCTTGGGTTTCTGTCAAACGTAGAGAATGCTAAATCAATTCGCGTTAGTAATAGAAAATGAAGTACGTTTCAAATTTTTAGTTTATTCATTTTGAATTACAGTTACGATTTCGCTTATTTTTGACTAAAAGTAAACGGAAAATATATTTGTGTTTTCTATTGTTGTTTTGAGATATCTATATATTAATAGGTAAAATATTGATCGAATTTCGACCATAGGCGACACTAGTTTATTTTAAAGTGTTTCTCGTTTCTCGAGAAGATAAATTTTAACATAAAATTCTCAAGCAAATTTTGCTCCTCTCGTCCTCTTCATTTTGAAAAAATGGACACAACTTACGTTAACACCCAGTAGTTTAAATGTCCACCATTTTGACATCCATTGTCTAATTGTCATCAAATGTTTTACAATTAAGTGTCTATAGACTATAATTCAGTAATGGCAGTAATCAAATTTCAGCAGATATTTATAATTTGGTACATATAATTAAACAAGTGTCCAGCACTGAGGTATTGTCCAAGACTAGTGCCAGAATCTTATTAACCAACGCTATTGCAATTATGTTTATACTAAATATGTACATGTTATGTGTTCTATAGCAACTCAAATACATTCTCTAAAACATAATATTTTGAATCACCTAAGCGAAAGTATAAAATAAACATAACAAATAATAAACATATAGAGTGATTGATAAATCGCTTGACCGAAATAATTTTCGTATGTTTTATTTCTGACTTTTTTGTCTTTAAATAGTAAAGTAAGTATGTATCTTCGCCAAATACATTTACATGATTATGTAAGATATTTGGCTTGGACGAAAATTCTTTGTGTAGGATGCATCTCGAATTAAGTCTGCTGTGACGAGGCCATTAGCACCAACCCATTTTATCTAATTGTTTTTGTTATTAATGATATTTATGAATGTAGGAGGACAAAGTAATGTAATATATAACATATATATTTAAAATAAATAGAACAAACTATAAAAGAAAATTAATACGATTTCCTCTAGAAAAATATTATTGGCTTTTTGCATCAGCATAATTTTACATTTATTTTTACTATTTTACAATCTATACAATATAAAATAAAATGATTGGATATTGAAATGTATTTATTTGTCTCGTTAAGCTTATCGTATTTAATCAGGGCCGTAGTTACACATCTTGCGTTGTTCATCAAAAGTTTTAAATTATTTTACAATTATGAGATACGGTACATTTGGCAGGAGTCAAATTGTTATGAAATTGCTCGATATTTTAAAGCAGTGGTAATAAATGTATAATATTGTAAATGGTTGCATTTTATTAGGTACACATGGCAACACTTATTTTAAGTCGCTGATTTCTACTTAATACGCATGCATCAAAGTCATTATATATGTATGTACTATTTCATTGGCTACATCTGTCAATGGTTGTCATTTATATTTAATACCTAGCAGATAGCGTTAGCTGGGAGCTTATTTTTTCATTTGCACTCAAGCATTAATGCGCTAAATAATAGTTTTTATTCGACTGTGATTACTTTAATATTGTTCAAGCTCCACTCGACTATACAAATATCCATTAAAATAAATTTCATTTGAAATTAAGACACAAAACAAAAATATATTGAAAAGATTCTTAAGAGCGACTCGGAAACGTCCTCTACAATTTATTCTCTGCAAGCTAAATTCGCGAATAACACTGAATGACTTTGTAATAGTGAAGCTGAATACTAAGGTTAGAGCGATCCAATTATTGAGATTTTATTTCCTATTGTAATCATTTTATTCGTTTAGATGAGATTGTATCGGTTTAAGAAAATCCCTTTTACATTCTATCACAGAACTGCTTTTTTTTACTTAAAAGCGCTGTAAGCAATTTCCGGCCAAAGCAACGTTTCTAGACATTTTTAAACACGCCTCTCTATTTTTTTCTATTCAACGACATCCTTTGAGTATTTAATACAGTCGAGCTTCACATTTTATTCTCCCTACAGGGTGAGTAACATCAAATCGAGAAAAATATTTCAAGTAAAAAAGTTCATATTTTATGAACTTGTGTCCGGAAATTCTTCGTGAGGGAGCTACAGACCCCCAAAGATTTTGTCTAAAATTAGTTTTTATTTAATATCTGGAGAACCCATTGTGATGAAACTTGATATCCAATTTAGTATTAATACGTGTTATCGATTTCCAGTATCAACCAATGATTATTTAGACCAGGGAAGTAAGGAGCCAGTGGGCCCATTAATTTTTATCTAGTATTATTTTATTCTTAAATGTTTTCCACTTTTATATGGTTATTTGCCATAAAATAAACAAAAATTAAAAAATAATTCAACATAACGTTTTTGTATCTCAATAACTCAACAAAATATAATTTTAAGTATATAGTTGTTATCTTAACATCAACATACTGGCACTATGTATAATACATACTACGAAAATTAAAAATATGTTCACCCCAAAATTATTCCCATGAAACATGATAGTATAATTTCGTACGTACCCCTCTCCCGTAATAAGCATCGCCACAGGTAGATATATTAAATTAAACACTGGTTTATTCATGCCTCTAGGTTCATTATCACAGAGGTGTAGGCATTTATCGTGATTCAGTCGGGTCTGGACGCAGTTTTCTAAACTCTCTATTAGATATAATATATATGTAGATAGGCGTAATTAACCCAAGGCACCTGGGGTTTCTGATTAAATCTTAACTCATATTCGCGAGGTTCAAAATAAAACGTTACGAATTTTTATTTCGAAAATTAAGCATATATGGAGAACCATATATATAACTTCCATGTTCTTTAATATATTTTTAACTAATTTTTAATATATGAAAAATTTCAATGGGGTTTGTCAGAAATAAAACTCACCTTTGTATTATAAATAGTAGTTTTCTAATGTCCTAATATCAAAAATATAATACACATTCGTAGAATAAATAATTTGAAAATTTGAATTTAGTTGCATTTGTTTCCAAAGCAACATGAATTAGTTACGTATTAATTAGTATTTAAAATTCAAATTTTGAGGGTGGTTTTCACCTCTTCAATAGCTGTTTAGGCACGTACAAATAATAAATGTCCCTTAGGTTCATTTGAACTACAAATGTACCAAGTCTTATCAAAATTAGTGAGATAATACTCGCAAGACGATAAAAGTTACAAAATTTCGAATATTACCAAAACCCCTAATCCGATCAGCACCAAAATCGATAGGTCTGTAGTAGTCACTGAAACAAACATTTTCCCTAAAAATAATTCAGATCTATGTGGAATTATTAAGTGACAAACTTAATAAAAAGTAAAGACACCTACACACAAAGACTCCTTTGAAATCGGGCACATTGTCTACGTAACTAACTATTGTCAATAATTAAGTTTTATATAACGGTACGAAATTCTCGGGGCGCGAGTCCTACTCGCATTTGTCCGTTTTTTTCTACTTATATTTTTGAGAAAAATTAAAGTCCCCTTTGTTCCTGAGCTCTTCAATTATTATAATTTCATTTTCGAAATAATTATTTCAACCACAAACATTAATTTCTTAAAATATAACGCGCCTACTACCGGGATCCAACGCACGCAGTTTTCTAACCTTTATGTTGTATACATATATACCAGCTACATAATTAAAGACTGAACCGTGACTGACCTGTTAGTTTATCTAGAATTTCGCGGTCCCAGCGATTGCTGTGACACCACTTCCCTATCGATCTGCACAGGCTCAAATGTGGGGTACGCTCACGGTGTTGTATATCAGGTTACTTTCCTGAATGCTTTCAATGTAATACGTAACGATGTGAACCGGAAATAGATACAGGTACTTGTTTGAGGTTATACGTGAGGTTAGGATAGGATTGTATTATTTGAACATGCCTTTCAGCGGTACTAAAAGTTTTCTGTTAAAAAAATTAAATTTAAAAATAATACACCTACACCCAACCATTTTTTACGCGGGGAATAAAGAATTAAAAATTATTTGGCACAAAAATAGCGTTCTTAAAATACTTATGTTTTACGCGATTTTTTATCATTTGGAATCAATCTATGTATATAAAACACATATACATTAGATTTACATAATATAAAAAAAAAATTGAAATTGGAGAAATTTTTTTTCTCATTTTAAAATTATCACAAAGCTTCTCGTATCTTCAAAATTGCGAGGAAGCAATATTCATTTTCAAAATTTTAACTTGATCTTTGATCTTATAATTACACAAATATGTGATAAACTAACAACACCCAGCATCTTTATCATGATCATCGTATTATGTAAATACATATCTGCCTTGGGAACCACGGGACTTTCTTATACCTAACCTTTTGGATTTTTGAATTATTTTTGAAATAAGAAAAAAATGTTTTAGATAAAAAATGTCGAGTACCTATGTTATTATCTATAATTTATTCCCCATACATTTTTTTCCAACATTTATGATTTAGCCAGAAAGAATTTTTTTATGTAATTATTTAGATTCACCTACACAGTTCACTCTCAGTATTACGTATAAGAAAGTCCCATGTTACCTACGGCAAATACGCACACTGTTCAATCTCTGTAATACGTATAAGAAAGTCCCATGACACTCATGGCAGATATTTCTCCTCTGTTATGAACCATTTGAATTATAATAAATTTTTTTTTTCAAAAATTCGTTTTTACAAAAAAATGAATAGAACATAAATTATAGATATAGATATTACCTACATTTTTTAACTTGACCATTTTTCTCTATTTTGCACTGTTTCAGAGTAATTCGAAAAATTAAAAAATCGACGTAGGTAAACATCCGTATCCGGTTGAAAGATCGTTTTCAAAAATAGGACGTTTTCTTCCCAGCCAAAAATTAATCTTAAATATAAAATATCATCCTTCTACGATTTGTCGTATTTGAGTTACAGCGCTTACAGACAGACAGACGGACAGACGGACACACAGACATCTTGGCGAAAATAGTCAGAATGGATTCAGAGAAGGTCAAAATAGATAATTCCGTCAAAATCCGGAGTTCGAAAAAAATCGGCTTCACTATAATTACTTATACTATATATGTATATTCAATATACATGGTATAAGAATGTAAAAATAACTACTGTGTAACAATATGATTAGTTAGACGTTTGGGTTATTGAATAAGTATCTAGAAATTAGTTGTAACCTTATATAATCATTTTCTGTAGATAGACACCGGGATAATTGTAAGCAGTTAGTCGTTATTACAACGTCGTGTGGTGAACATAAAATTTTTAAAGTACAAAAAACAAAGATCTATAGCAGCTTTGAATACTTTGCCCTTTACACTGTAATTCACGTAAAGGGACAAAGACACAGTAGTTAAGTTAAAAAATTAATAAGTGCCAACGTAACTACCTTTTGTTATAGTTTAATATTGTGTATGATTAGTTAATATTGTGTGTGATTAGTGCGCTTAGATAGTGTATGATTTTGTTATTGTGTATACTGGGATTTATACTTTCAATGTAAGTCTAGTTTAAGTTTGTTATTAGAAATATATTTTTTATACATTATTTTAAATGTGCGTTTCAGTACCCTGAGGTCAGTTCCAACCATCCGATTTAAAGGAAAATTGAACATATCCATTAGATTAATTAGCAAAACTGTAACATCGAAATAAATATTTCCAAAATACAAGGAATTCACTATATTAACTATGTTACTAAATAATCATTAAAAAAAAAAAAACTTTAAAAAAAAAGACTAAAAAAACCTTAAAACAAAAAACTATATATAAATTAAATTTAACAGTTTTTGAAGTCGGTTTTATTGTTTCATTTCTTAAAAAGGTTTTTTTACTGACTTCAAAAAAGGTTATATTTAATTTATATAAGTATAGCGAGAAAGTGAAATTTGTGGATGGATAGATAGTAAATAATTTTAAACACACCTTTTTTCGATAACCAGGACGTCACTTCACTGCCAAATGTGATCCAGATGAACAAATAGGGTATTATTTCCTCGTCTGTTTAACCTAACCTTATACTTTATTTTCTATTTAGTAACTAACTATACTCTATTTCATTTAGGAATGCAGTGGTTTCCGGAGTTTTGACGGTACGAATCGTGTATTTTACCGTCAAAAACCACGGCAACCACTACATTCTTAAATGAAATAGAGTATTTATATCACTTTAACAAAACACACAAAACTAAGCACAGATTCTAAAAACAACAGGTAAATAATTTAAATACAAATACTTTTAATTAAAATACAATATCCGACGAGATGCACTTCCAAATTAGAAGTAAGTAAATGCTATTCAATACTAACTTAATTAATTTAAACTATTACACGAAAACTAACACCACGTGTCCTGACGAATTTAATTAATTAACAAAGTGAAACTTGTCCACAAAAACACAATAAAATTAAATTATTCTATTTATTACCTAATCTATACAAATAACTATAAAAAGAGTTATATCATATATGTAAAGTGTGTGTGTGTGTTTTCCACTGTTTTAATTATTTAAATAGTTTATGTAAGGTGAAACGCAGTAATGCAGACAAAAATTTAGGTTTATTTCAATGTATTTTATCGAGATCAAAATAAAATAAATTAATAATAATCTTTGTCTAATGAGTATTGAATTACAAAATCTTTAATTTTTATGACACTTAATAATTATAAAGTGATTGAAGAATAATTACAACTAAAAAAATGTAGGTACTGTATTATTTATTTGAAGTCGATAATTTTTGAAAACTGTCTTTTCGAAATTATAAGAACTTGGAATGATTGTGAATACTGTACGTATATTTTTCAGTGGGAAAAAGCAATATACATATAGTTTAAAAGTTACTGCTTTTTTATGATGACAAATGATTTTACTGCTTTTATATTAAGAAAAAGTAAGTAATTTTATATATTCGATAAAGATATGGATATTGGCTTCTGGGTGTAAGCCACGTCGTTTTGATCGTGTTATCGGCCAACGTTTCGTCACACATTGCAGCGGACATCTTCAGGGCTCTTCTAAAAGTCACTTTTATATATTTTTTAAGTTTTTTATTTTTATCTTTTGAGCAGTGGCGTAGATAGCTGGTAGTAGTTGGGGGGGGGAGGATATGACTTAGTATTTAATCTCATATTTTTGGTTCGGGGACCCTCAATACGTGTCATTCCGTTAAAATGTCGAGTTCGATTTTTTTCATGATTACTATACTTTATTATATAACAAAAAAACTAGTTATGAAACACCTTTAATTCAAACTTTTACTTTTTTAAATTCTTATATAAATATTTATATAGTGACTAAATGATTTTACGTCTTATTTTCTTGTATTTTAGTCGATATTTGTATGACGAGTTGAAGTTCACTGCAGGAAATTTCACTAAAAAATTTCGAATTTTTTATTTCGTTAAATAGTATGTTTATTGTATAGAAAATGACGTGAAAAGTTGAAATTTTCAAACCGCAGGTCTGTATCTCAAACCGTTCTCGAGATATAGCCTCTCAAAGTTTTAGTTTTTTTAAATTTTTGGAGAAAAAAGGCCATTACTTTTGAACGCGTGGTCGGAATTGATTTTAGTTGACGGATTTGAAATCAGCGTGTCAAAATCTATATAATGACATGTATAATACTTTAAAATCCAAAAAAAAAAATTTGGCCAAAAATCGACATTTTTTTAAGATATACCCCTTTGAATTTTTTCGATTTTTCGTGAAATTTTTTTTTTCGAGTTTTAAGGTAATCTACATGTCATTATATAGATTTTGACACGCTGATTCCAAATCCGTCAACTAAAATCAATTCCGACTACGCGTTCAAAAGTTATAGCCTTTTTTCTCCAAAAATTTGAAAAAACTAAAACTTTGAGAGGCTATATCTCGAGAACGGTTTGAGATACAGGCCTGCGGTTTGAAACAAACAACTTTTCACGTTATTTTCTATACAATAAACATACTTTTAACGAAATCAAAAATTTAAAAATTTTTAGTGAAATTTCCTTCAGTGAACTTCAACTCGCCATACAAATATCGACTAAAATACAAGAAAATAAGACGTAGAGGTATTATAGTTTTATAACTGAGCGTGTAAATTAATATTTAATGCTATTTTTGATTAAAATGTTTGAGTTGCGCATAAAGACAAATATTCTAATAATATTTTTAAATTATTTATTAACTGAAAACACAGATTTGTATTAATTTACCCATAAAGTAAGGGAAGCACTGCTTCCCTTGCTTCCATGCACGCTTCGCTACTGATATAGAATTTATTTATTATAGATGAATTTATTTGTATGTTAAAAAATTTTTAAAAAAAATTCTGCAACCTAAAAATTACCCTCCCTCCCTCGGTCCGAGACTGCCCAGCCGGAGCATTTTAGAAATCTGGCAACTAAATTCGTGTAGTATTATAATTTCTTTTGATCAACTTATAATTTTCGTAGACTCATGGGGGGGATTGATCCCCTTGATCCCCCCCTATATACGCCACTGCTTTTGAGTGACGATATTCGAAATACAAGGTCAGATTCTGATAGTTATATGAAACTAACTCGGGAGTATACTCTTACAAACAAAACAAATCGTCAAAATATATATAGAACCTCCTTTTCGAAGTCAGTTAAAAAATGTTAGTATCATTTTCCATTATCAATATAATATATTGTTCGAATGCCAGTATATTTTTTCAGGAAGGGGAGAAGAGAGGGGCTAGAAGGCATAATTACTGTCATACTCACTCACATAATAACAGGGTTTGTAATTCGTCCGTAGGTACCAGGCACGGTAAACTATGGCAGCAATTACAGTATTACGTACATTGTGCATTTTTGTTACATGTAACAAGTATGGCAGCATTTTAATATTGCAACCAATAACTCATAGTCATAGCATGAACCTTGTTTACGGAAACTTGAAAATGGTCTGTTTATGTATGTACTATCTAGAAAACATGGAACATAATTTGCTTAAAACGTTATGTTCTGTTTTATAATAATTTATCAAACGTTACAAGAGGAATTTAAAAATAACAACTCAACTATATTTTAATGTTTCATACTGATTCAGTTGCCAAATTTATTACGACAAACTTTTTATGACTTTTTCATTTCAGTACCACAATAAACTCTCTTAACCCTATAGTACTGGCGTTTGCTTGTTAAATACCAGTACTGGACTCTCAGGCTTCTACGGAATTATCAATTGTAAATAAATTTACAATTTTATTATTAACAAGGTATTAATTTAGACAATTGTTATTATATTTATTAGCCAATTTAATTAGTTTCATGCAATTATAAAACCTAATTATAAAATAATATAAGAAAACACAAGCTGCTATTTGCTATAAAATTACTAAAATATACTAATTGACAAAATAAAATATCAATAACAAATAAGGTTCAACTGAAGATATATCTGTCGAAACAATTAACACAAACAATCAAGTTTATTTTTATTTCAAAATAATATATCTATGTGCGACGAATGTTCAACAAAACTACAAATAAATAAATAAAAAACAAGACATATCTATTAAAACTAAATATAATAGAAGTTGATGAATGCACGGTCTATTGAGATTATCTGAAACCCACATTGGTACATTCTCCAGCGGTGAAATGGATAGTTGAAATTACTTAGACTGACCATCCGTCACACGGATATCTCAATCCGTCCACGAATTCTCTTTGTACCTTCGACATCAATCGACGCTCGGAATTAATATAAAAGTTATTAATCCTACCGTGTTTAAGAACTTTAGCACTTTGTTCGAGTCTCGACGATTTTGACATCGGTGTAGCAATATATCTATTGAATATTTCTAATGATATCTGACCAGTTCAGAAACTAATGCATTCCTTCAATAAATAACACCGCCAAGTGCGTGTTGGGCACGTACATGATAAAGTTTCGTAGTCATTTTCACTACGATTTATAAAAGAGTTATTCCAAAATGTTTCATTAACTATTTTTGCTATAATGTTCGTTATAATTTTCATTGAAAGTATTAATTAAATACTAGATTCTGAAATTTTCTCAGAATTTTTTTTCTGGTAACCACATTGAAAAGCAAATATATCGTATAGGTAATATAGGTATAATCAAAAATATTTAATAAAAAAAAGACAACTTAAACTATAGTTAAGCAGATACGCAATACTCAATCATTCATTTAAAATATCAGTTACAACCTTTAAAAATAAATCAATTCTAAAAACAACAAATAAATTACAAAATTTAAAAAATATAATATACTTCTTTGAAAAATTCTAATAATACTTTGTAGAAATGGAAACACCTCATCAATCAATGTTTTTTATTTTTTATTTTAAGCTCAGTTGTTCAAAATTTTATATATTTAAATTAAAGTTAATAATAGCTTTTTTTCCTCTGGAAAATTCACAAAAAGATTGATTGCCTAGACAAAAAAATATAAACATCACATAGTCTTTTATAACCCACTTCTGTATGTATTATTAATTCAGCAATTAATTAAAACACCGAATCGTAAAATCACTGTTCGCCAAAATACACAAGATCACTCATTAGCCATGTACAGGGGTAACCAAATTATTAGAATAATTTTACATATTTTTATTATATTGTTTTTTTAAGACTTCAATTTTACATTCAAGTGTAATAAGTATGTATTTTTATTTTATTTATCAAATGTTTTGTAAAAAATAAAAGTAGTACAATTTTAACAATTAGAAGCGAATTATTATACATTGAACCCGGTGTTACCCGGGTTAATATCTACAAACTATACATCAAAATCTTCCTCGTGAAACATTCTATCCATTTATGGAAACCGGAATAAAATCCGTTCAGTAGTTATCAATAACACATCGTTAAATTTGACCAAAGGTTACTACATCACTTCTAATTGCCCCCATGTTAAATTTCCTATATCTTAATCAACTTGGAATACACTGTATTATCAGGTCATCCCTGTATTTAAATATTTTCTATATTTTCTTATAATTTTTTGTCACACATAATCTTGTCAACACTCAGTTTAATTCAATAACAAACGCACTTGATGAAAACTGTTTCTCCTCTAATGGCGAGCATCGCGTATTTTTAACTTCAAAGTAAGACAAAGTTATTGGTAACCGCACCTGTTTATGTGATATAATATGGCATTAACAAAAAAGTTTGCTATATTTTTCGATTTTATATCTTATAATATTTTGTCTAAATGATAAAAATATATTTTTATATGTCTAAATATACATGCGTTAAAATGAATTGCAGTTTTAATACGTATAAATTACTGTTAATTTCACTGTGACAGTTGGTAGTTCTGAAGATGTGTACGTAAATATATCTAAATTGTTTTCTTTACTTTGTTTGTTTGTTTTGGATATTAATGACATACAATTTCAATCTCAGTCTAAACATATTATTTATTATATTATACTAGCTTCGCTCGTGTGGGCTACGAAATTATTGTTTAGGATTTTTGAAACTCTTTAAGCATTTTCGCATAAAAAAGGTCCTTACACTTATAACTATAACTCTACTCCTTTATTTGTGATAAATTTTTTAAAGTTCATGTAACCTTGAATTTAGGTATTTTCAATCATGAAAATGTATACTTTAAAACTAATGTTATCTTCAAAAGAATATTAACAATATGGTATACTTCAATTTCAAGATTCTTAACGGCAACCACCTTTATTTTAATTTAGCGCGTTTCTCTACTCTGCACGTTCAAATTGCCCTCTTATTAACACTCACTCACACTCCCATATGGGGCAAAAATAGTTATTTACAAAATTAAAGATATTTAAATTCTCTCAGTATATATATTCGTATTTGCATTATTGGTATTTATCAACATTTTATAACATTAAAATGATTATATTTATAACATATAACTTTCTTTGGTGAATTTAGCATGCGGAAGCAATGTGCATTCACTAGGTAGATGTTTTAGTTAATACTTTAATAATTTGCTTTAAAATAAATATGAATTATAAATTTTGATTGAATCCTTAATAACATTAAAATTCTTTAAATTAAAATATCAAGGAAGCTTCATTTATAGGTACAACATTAATATCTCTTTCGCGCGTGCTCTAGATTGCATTTAAAAAAAGTCGATGTTAATAAAAAATAATAAAATAAAAAAACACTTACTTTACTATACCGTGGCTTGAGGTATCCGCACGGTAGATTCCTGCTGCCTTCGTTGAATTGAACAAGAAACGCAAGATAAAAAGAATAAAAGAAGTCCAGCGGAAATTGCTGATTTCTCTGGTGAAATGTTCATGAATGAACTTCGCGAGAAATGTACGTTTACTTTTTGTAAAATAAATTTCTATTGTAATATTTTTTCCCTGCTTATGATTGGCATAGGCAAACTCTGTTATTTTCATAATTTGGGTATTTTATTTTGGTAATGTGTAAGGTAATAATATTAAAGAAATTGTTTAGATATCAGTTGAAATTATTGGTACAACAAAGGAAATAAATATTTTGCACACCAAAAAAAATTTTGGATTCCCCTAACTCAATATTAAATTTTTAGCGTAAACTCTTATATTAATATTAAAATTTAATTTGTTTAATTTCATATACTAAAATTTAACACTGACATTTTGGTATAAACTTTTAAATTTGAAAAAAAGAGCTAGCTTATAAAGTATCAATTTTAGTCAATGACCCAGTTTCAAATCAAATATTGATTTGAATTTGTAAGGAAGATTGATATACTCATAAAGGTATTGCTGTCTTATATATTGACATATATTTGACATTCGTATCCTTTCATATAGTAAAATACATATATTCGTATCTATATTTGCAACGTCCTATATGAATTATTCTATTAATTTAAAGCCACAAAATAATTTTAATTGGCCGGTCAACCAATCCTACTTTTTTGATAATAACTGTCAAAAATATAATTTCTTTTATATCATTTTTATTTTTCTATAACAGGGATGCCAACCCTATGACCGCGGTCACTATTGCGCCCGCCGACTGTTTTACATGTACCCACCGCTGTGCGACAACGATAAAATAAATATGTAAGTTTTCAGTAAAATGTTAAATGTAAAAAAAAATATTTATTATAATATTTAGTAACTAATTAGATAAATATATGTGTATTTTACACAATATGTGACCCTTTACACAATAGCGACTTTTAGCAGCGCGGTAGTCGCGCTACAGAATCACTAATTTCAAAGGTAAAATAAAAATATTCTATTAATGCAGATTTCTTCATGGGATAATAAGGAACATTTGTACATATAACATACATGCAACAATTTGTATACACATTTTTACCTGTCGCGGCATACGTAGAAAGAAGTAATCAATAAATAAACAAAAAAATGTCTCAGAACTTTTTTTGTAGATCACAAAATTTCCTATCAAAAATTCAGGAGGACGTATGTCTAACTTTTTTAGTTTAGGCGCCCGAATTCCCGCGTAAAAATTACGATTTTTATGCGGGCAGCTTGAAAAAACAAATAGTATCAGCCACCCGACCGGTATTCTAGAAGGTGCTCTTAGATACAAAAAGGTTGGGGACCCTTGTTCTATAGAATATATTTTTTGATTGCGATTGTATTTTCGGCCATAATGGAGGTAATTTATGTATTATTATTTTTATTATAATTAAAAAGAAAAATCAAGTCTTCTCACAAATGCTTTAAATAAAACAAGTACAAATTATATCTCAACACGCTTAAAATAAATTTTAATATGAAATAATGCAAGGAATTAACAGCAACCAAGAAGACGTTATTCACTTTAATACAATTTCTGTTTGAGATTTTGATCAACGCGGTCATGGAAGGAGATATACCGGCTGCCTAATTACAAGTCTTGACTTCTCACACCACGAGGCTATTCTTCTTCTTTTCATTCTTCCAGTAAGTCGGTTGGTAGCGCCAAATAACCGACTTCTATATCTATATATCAGGGCTGACAAAAATGTTAGACCGCTTAATTAAGAAGATTACAGTGTTAGAGGAGTTCTCAATATTGAAGTATATAATATAGTAACCCTTACCAACTGTTGTTGTTTTATTAAAAAATAAATATTTATCAATGGAAACTTCCATCCCATTATTTTTTATAATCGAATGTAAATATTTTTTTCTACAAAACTGATACGAAAATATTGAGTTCGACTAACTAATTGAATACATCTGTTCAAAACACAAGATAAAAAATATTAGGTATCTCTAGGATCCTATTTTTAATTGTAAATGTTCCAGGATTAGGTGGAACCATAATAAAACAAGATTTTTTTAGTCTTTTGATGTTATTTAAATCTTATGTTTTCAGAAAATATTAATAGCTAAGAACATGCTCTGAAAAATTATCTAACTATTGGCGAAAACCGCATTAAAATCGGTTAAGTATGGGTGCAACTATCTACTTACTCAATGCATGAAAAACCAATTCATGCCTAATTCACGTACTCGGTAAATAATTTACCTAATTCATGTGTGTACTTTTCATGAATTAGGCAATTTTTTGCCTATTCCATGTAATAAACAATTTCATGGATTTATTCGGTGTAACACGTAGGTATAACTCGGGAACTACTGCACAAATTATAAAATAGTTTTAGTTCCAACTAACGTTTAAATCATATACCGACACACAGACATGAAATGAAAATGTAGAGATATTCTTTTGATTGTGAGATATGTTAAAATAAGCATTTTGAATCAACAATTACAATAATCCCTGAAAATATATTTAAAAAGTATTATGTAAAAAAATACAATACATTGACAGTATTGGGTTCCAATTGGCATATTGGTGATCCCTGCAATTTCTCGGTAAAATATTTTCCACTCGGTTGGCACTCTGGGCTTCGCTAAAGTGGCAGGAAATTAAACGGGGGATAAAGTTTTCTGCAGCGAGTAATTACTACCAACTACAATCTAGAAACTGCTTCAACTGTCATCGCTAGGGCAGACGGTTAACCTGTAAATGCATTCCGATCATAGCACGCTAAACATTTAATATGATGAAGTATGTACATTAAAATATAGGTTACATCAAGACGAGTGCAATCTTAGAATTAAATAGAGCTAAAGTTACTTAGTTTCACTAAAAAATACGCGAAAAACTTCATTTTTATTCAGGACAGATAAAATAATAATTATTGTATATTAGGGTGTCCGTACAAATTTAAATATTAATGGGACGTCCCCTCAATCTGTTCTTTGTGACCAAAAAATAAGGTAAGCCACCACAGCGTTGACAATTAATATTTAGGTTATTTAAATTTAACTCTTATTTTAAATAGCAATTTTCACGTTTTAAATAAATAAAAATATTTTGTTTAAGTTAGTGTCTCGATATTTTATTTTGATTTATTTAAAATTTCGATTTTTTATTGTATTAAAAAAGTAAGTAGCCTATTGAAATTTTTCTTTCGAAACCTATATCTATAAATGTGTATATAATGTAATATAAACAAAAAAATATATTATCTTTATATGTATACATTTATTACTGAAGTTATCAAAAAATAAATCTAGAAACTACATTTAATAAATAGTAAACGTAAATATTATTATTAAATAAAATATGTAAACAATATACATGTATAAAAACAAACATATGTATATATAAACTATTATAAACAAACAAAGTATTAGATTATAATAATTTTGAGATAATATTTTTTTACATTTGAGAACGACGAAAAAAAAATACTGATAACAATAATTATTTTCATTGTAATATTTATTATTTTCTATTGGCCTATTAAAATTAAAATAATGTTATAAACAAATGAGTCGTATATTTTCAAAGAAGTGGGGCAAGTCAATTTCTTTGTTTTTATATTGTGTGTTTATTACTTCCATATTTTAAAAGAAATGAAAGTAAAGAGTAGATTCTGATTGTACTAGTACCTTCAAAACGTAAATAAATATCGGTAAGTATGGAGAACCATATATGACTTCCGAGTTATTTAATATTTTTTAAAATAATTTTTACTATATGAAAAATTTCATTGGGATTCGTCAGAAATAAAACTCACCTTTGTATTATAAATATTAGTTTTCTAATATTCTAATGTCAAAAACATAATACACAATCTAGTATTAATTAGTAATTCAAATTTTGAGGGTGGTTTTTACCCCTTCAATAACTGTTTAGACTCATAGAAAAAATAAATGTCCCTTAGGTTCAATTTAACCATATATACAAATGTACCAAGATTTATAAAAATTAATGAGATAATAGTAGAATTTTCTTTCGTTCATGATAACTTATGTAAAAAGGCACCGATATTTATTTTTTATGGGGAAAATGTTTGTCTCAGTGAGAACTCCAGACCTATTGATTTTGGTGCTAATCAAATTAAGGGTTTTGGAAATATTCGAAATTTGGTACCTATTATCGTCTAAAAAGTTAAAGTGTCACTAATTTTTATAAAACTTGGTATATTTGTAGTTTAATTGAATCTAATAAACACTTAATTTCTATACGTACCTAAACTGTTATTTATGGGGTGAAAACCACCCTCAAAATTTTTAATCTCTATATGTAAAAATGAATGAGGCTTATAGACTCGGGAATAAAAATATGTTTAAAAATAATTCTGTTACCAAATGTTCTAAATAAACGAAGAATAACAATGTAAACCCTTTATATAAATAACATTTAGAAAAATGTATAAATTTCAATACATAATGATTTCATAAAACCCATTTTTGACATCTGCGGTTTCTTTATGGATAAATAATAGCATAAAACAAAAGAGAATTAGTGATTCTCCATTTTTGCTTTGATTCGTTTACAAGAATAGAATGGAATTACTAAATGAATGGTATTAAAAGCAACATTCCAAAGTGGACTTCATCCCTGTGAATTACATGTTTATTATATGTTTTATTCATGACATAACATTATCTCAAAGATTTAAATATTATATTCACAGTAACGAGTGTTTTCTTTACGCGTTTCGGTACATTTACGGCCGAAATGACAATGAATAGTAACGTAATAAGAGCTTAATATTATTTATATGTCTATGTGATATCATTTTTAGATACTCGTACATGTTTTTTGATGGAGTGAAGAAAATATAAATGTAAATATTTTCTATAAATTCTAATAGTAACAGTAACTGTCTCACTTACAGACTTAATGATAGTGAAAAATTGAATATAATATAAGTTATACACTGTCTAATAGAATATTAATGATTCAATATCGTCAAACATAATATAACAATACACTTATATCTCGTTTTGTATATTTATTACGGTTATACAGGAATTTCAGTATTTCCAGTCCGGCGGATTTTGCCGGAGTTTTTAAATTTTATAACTACTTTCTACTAAAAAAATTCATAAATAATATACTGTATGTAGTATGTATATTAATGTAAATAACTATACTGCCGTACTTACAATTAGATAAAGGTCAGTAAAGTGTAAAAAATTAAAACGAAGAAAACTTAATTCGAAGTTTTGGATTTTTTTAAACTGAATTAATAATTTTTTTTTCATTAAAATTTATACATCAAAATGTCTAAAATTGAGTGACTTACTATCTTTTATTTTTGGAAATTTAAAAACAGTAAGATGTGGTACTGCCTTTGTACTCAGTAAAACAGAAGTAATGCTTTTTCAAATGGTTTTATTATTTAAATAGTTTTTTGTCAGAGGTAAAACGCAATAATGCAGAATAAAAATTCAGTTTTATTTCAATGTATTTTATTGAGATCAAAATAAAAGTTAATACAATAATCTTTGTCTAATGAGTATCGAATTAAAAAATCTTAAATAGTAATTAACATTTATTGATCTTTTTTGAATACATAATAAAAAATTAATATCTATGACACGTAATAGTTTTAAAGTGATTGAAGAATATTTACAATAAAAAATAAATAAATAACAATTTACTGTATTATTTATACTTGCATTTATTTGAAGTAGATAATTTTTGAAAACTGTATATTTTTCAGTGGATAGAAGCAGTATAGTTTAAAAGTTACTGCTTTTTTATGTTGAAAAATGATTTTACTGCTTTTATATTCAGGAAAAGTAACTAATTTGATATATTCGATAAACTTAAAAAACAATGTTCTATTAAAATAACATTCTTTATGATTAATTTTATGACTAATATGTAAAAATCTAATAGCATCAAAATTACTAAAAGGCAGTGTAAATTTACTGCCTTTTACCTAAGCAGGCAGAATACCCATTTGTATATACTTCATATTATTTAAGCTAATAAGACAGATAGGTAAATAAATCCTTGAAATTCAACTTCAGATATTCAAATATACCTGACAGAATTTCAACAAAACCATCTAAAGCTGTGCGATTAGCGATAGCAGATCGCCTTATTACCATCTTGAAATTGCCGCATGTATAAGTAGATTAAGATAAGGCTCCTCGAAATTGGGCTGTTTTAAACTAACTTTGATTAAAGTAATCAAAACCTGATTAGTTCATTAACGTTGGATGCATCATACATAGCCGCAAGATGCTGTAACCTTTACGCAGATAAACCAATTATTAAAAACTAATTGTTTTAAAATATTAAAGGAGTTGCTTTTTAAGAGTTGTAATTGAATATTTTTTATTTTTTTCATACTTGCATGTCGAAAAAAATTTAATGAAACTAATAATTTAATATACGTCAGTAAGTGAGTTTGTACAAAATAATATTTTTTTTAGGGTTCCAAAGAAACCCTATTAATCTCACTTTGTCGTCCATCCGTCCTTCCATTTCACTCAAAGCTAAATAGCACGTAAATTATATAAGCTAGAAACTTGAAATTTTTACTGAAGATGTAAAATGATGCCCTCTAGTAAAAGATGTACAATTTTATTAACAATAACTAAAGCTAGGTGAAAAATAAAATTATAACCAAACAAGCGGAATTTGATCCTTTTTCTATTTTTTTTCTAAATCATAAATGGTGTCTGTAAAGGGTTTTTAAGCAAAAAAAAAAAAGTATACCAAGACGTGTGGGGTATCAAAAATTAGATTCATTAATAAAATCTATTTTGTAACAAATTAATTATTAAAAACGTATATATTAATACTTTCATATAAATTATAATTTTTTTTTCGATTTTCGAATATTAATTATTAATATTTAATTTGTTACATAATAGATTTTATTAATTAAACAGGACAGTTTATTATACAAAGATTAAAATTAAAAATGACAGAATGTTATGTTAAGTATATGTTTATATGAAAAAAAATCAATTGAATTTAAATATTAATTATTAAACATTAATATTTTACAAAGTACCTAATAAATTTATATTTTACAATGTAGATAAGTAATTTGTATTGTTTTTATTATGAATATTTAGAACATAATTTCATATCAATATATTTTCTTATCATTTTTATTTTTTATTTAATTGACAAAAAGTTTAAATTTATGCCTAAGTGCAAGGTGTTGTTTCTTTGTTTTGTTTTGACAGTTGTTATATATTATCTATGGATTTTGACGTTCAACTTTCGAACTTAAATTGGCAGGCCTAGATATAGGTATAATATTTTTATGAAGTAAATATCACAAGTATTATGATATTTAAAAATATATTATATACAATTAGATCAACTCTCTTACTTACTTTTTTACTAACTAAACTTTTCGTTTACTAAGTAATTTATTCATTAGCACTTACTTGTAAAGTTCCATCACAATTAAAAGTATTTGAGATTCGTAAAAGTTCCATTTAATTAATTCAACACTCTTAAAAAAAGAATGTTGAATAAGTTAATGATACTTACGATAGTACTTATTTTCTTTTATTTTTATATATATATTTATCTGAACACTATCGCTTTTAATTTAAATTGTTCAATAATTAACTAGGTAGGTACCTTCTGTAAATTTTGCACGAAGAAGTACTATGCAATTTTTTTATTATATTTCAAAATGAATAAATAACGTTTTAATACATGTGAATACACTGATTTTGTTTTTCAGCGAATATTTTATTATAATATTGTTTTATTCTATTTATAAAACATTCTTTTGTGTTTCTAATGTTTGTTTAGTTATATGTTTCACGCCCACATTTCCTGATTCGAAGTATATAAGATTAAGATCTTAATATCGTAAGGTGCTTACATGACTTTAAAAAGGTTTAGTGTGCCGATGGCAAGACACCATGGAATTGTTGAAATTGTGGTCGATTCTCATTGCGACATTTTACATGTGTTTTTATGTAAGTTATTAATTTTAATATATTTATACTTGTTTTGGTACCTACGTATATATTTTTTATATAAGTTATTACCACCTACATGCATTTATTGTAATATTTATTAAAGTGTGGTCATTGGACGAATATAATTTATTATATTATTATTGAATATTATTTAATTTGTTTAAAAATAATAATAGTTAATTATTTTTATGCGGTGGATTCGTTCCAAAGCAATGCGTTAAAATAAACCAAAAATCATATTAAAGAAGTTTCTATACCAATAACCAAGATTCATATCCAGATCACCGCGGAAGCCTAAAAACTTGTATTCAAGAAAATAGCTCTAGAATACCTATAAATCACTTAGAATGTTTGTAACCTTTGAGGGTCATGACTTTGTAAACATTTTTATATAGAATTTTATCAGCTACAAAATGATGTCCTTAAAAAATTTCCAACATGATTCAGTAATACCAATTTTAGTACTAAAGAATCATTTTCCCATGTTATTTAAATGGGAAACGCAACCCCCTTTGCGACACCTCTTAAAATTGAACTACAGTGTAATCCTTCGGCGAGGATTTATTTTAGATTATAAACTAACTTCAACCAATGAATTTTTATTTTTTTACACACCCTAAATGTATTCATTATATATCGTCATTGAGCGTCAAAAACCTGCTGTGTTATTTTTCGATGGAATAGCTTTATGGTGCTCAACATTAGAAGAAAACTACTTTGCAACAGTTGGTAATAACTGCTATGTGCTAATGCTTTCTAAAAACTAATGACAGTATAAAAAAAATCTGCTAATTGTAAGTAAAACGTATCAAGTAATATTATTAAATTTGTATTGTCTTCTGAAAAATTATACGTCTGTGGCATAACAGATTTTACACGCAAATTGACGACATGAAGTTGTTTATATCATAGCAAAAGTAATTAACAGTTTTTCTTTTTCCAGGAAACTGAAGCATATTTCGTACGTAAGTAAAAATACAACATTAATTTTACTTCCTTGCCATATATTATAATAATATCGAAGATACGAGAAGCTTTACACTGTAAATTCACTTCTTCTTTTTTATTTAATTCAAAATTAATCATTTCATATTTGGATACTAGAATAACATATAAAATATTTTAACTTAAGTAGAGGTACGTATTTTAATACCAATTATAAAAATCGAAATACCAGATTTATTTGCACGAACACCGGGGAAAACTGACTCCCCAATAAATAAGAATTCAAATTTAAGTAGATATATTTGTTTTTATTAATATTTACTTTTCCAGAGCAACAAGTGTGCTGCCCCCCAAGAATAATATTGGTCCAAGCCCCTGGACCTTGGCCTGTGCCTATGCCTGTACCACCACCCATGCCAGTGCCTGTGCCAGTACCTTACGCAGTTCCATTTAGAAGAAGTCTGCAATCATCCCAATCCAGAGTTAAATCTGATGATGATCAAATAAGTAAATTATTGGAAAGAACACTATACGATGAATTACTTCGATCGGCGAGACCTAAAATAGATGTAGATTATGTATAGATTGTAATAACCTTAGACAAGGAAAGATATAGGACAAATAACACAATACCTAGCGTTGTTACCAAATCGCTTCACGAGTTATTAGTGTATCATTTGGATTTTAAAATAAATATCAATTGTTTGGAATTATATAATTATATTTCATATTGCGTTTAAAATTTTTCAGTGATAAATTATTAATAGAGAAACGTCTGTTTGCAACCAGCCTCAAATATATTTTCATGGAATTGACATATGATGCAAGATGGCCGAAATAATTTTCTGTAACAGTTTCGTATCCATAGTCTTTCCTTATCTAAGGTAATATCATAATATTTATTCAGATTAATCAAAAATGAAACATTTATTTTTATTTTTTTAATTATGTATCATTTTGTTGATTGTTATGATTCTATATATTTATTGTTGTTTATTTAATGTTATTTAGATCAATATACTTTTCCTATAAATTAGTAAATTTTAAATAATTTTTTTTTTATAGTTCAGATTGTATACTTATTTATATCTGGGGATTATAACTGGGTCATTTATACATAAATTAAAAAATATATTTTAGTCAGCACTGCATTCTTTTAAAATTCATAACAAATTCAAAAATAATTTTGTATATGTGATCCAGTGATCCTATGTTATTTAAAATATACATTCTACAAATTACCTATTATAAAAGCACATAAATGATTTCAGTAAGAACTACAATTTTTAACAACACATGGGTACAAGTAAATAATTTTATAAATGTGTCACATAAGTCTTTCTGATAACTGCAAGTGAGACATGTATGTAAGAAGTAACTTTATCGCAGAAACACGTATATCATAATAAATGTAATTCAAACGTGGGCAGGAAGAAAATGAGGAAGAGACAAACATTCCTTCTTCCTGTGTAAGGATGTTATGTATGGGATGTTGGATAGAGCGACTCGGCTTACTTAGTTTCCATTAAAAGTCATGTCTAACTACATTCGCATGTATAAGAACTTCTTAAATTTGAACTTTGATTAATGTCAGAAACAAAAGGATGTGCCTCTACTTTTTGTTAGTCGTGTAGTTTTATGTTAACAAAATATAAATGGGTCAAAATCTTACAGCTTTGGAAACGAATTTTCGTTGTAATTTTTGTTTTAACTGTATTAACCTCTTAATATTTATCACAATATATTCAGTTTTTTACTTTCTTATATATGAAATATACATATAGTACATATAAGTAAGTATTGTAAAGCCGATTTTTTTCGAAATGGAATTATGCATTTTGACGAATCCAATCTGACTATTTTCGCCATGATGTCTGTGTGTCGGTCTGTCTGTAAACGCTGTAACTTAAATACGACAAATCGTAGAAGGGTGAAATTTTATATTTAAGATTAATTTTTATATGGGAAGAAAACTTCTTATGTTTGAAAAAAATCTTTAAACCGGATACGGATTTTTTTTGTAACTGTGCGAATTACAGAAAAATAACATAACATAATAAATTATTTATTTATTTCTGTATACTTTCCATGTACAAGATGTTCGCCAGAATCGAGTGATCATTGCTAACTTTGTTATTATTGGAGCTAAAAGATCGGCTGAATGGGCAAAGTATCAATATTTTTCCGTGATGAATTACGGCGGTCTCAAAAAAAACAATTGAATGTCGAATTTCAGAGATATATTTAAATATACCGGTTTTTTTAAATGGAATATCCTGTATATTATATTTAAATATATCTCTGAAATTTGACATTCAATTGTTTTTTTGAGATCGCCATTATTCATCCCGGAAAAATACCGACTTTGCCCATTTAACCGATCTTCTAGCTCCAATAATGACAAAGTTAGCAATGATCACTCGATTCTGGCGAACATGTATATTTCTTGTCTGACATCGCAGTCTTTACAAAAGCGGAATTTTCTGGTTTCTTTCTACACAATCCGGAGAAATATTATTTAAATCCAATGCCCGGATACAACACGTCGAAAACCGGAGTCTCCGGATCAAACCCGAAGAGGTGACAATTTCATGCTTCCTTTTCAAACAAGTATTACTAAGTAAATGAAATCAGTTTTTAACTGTCTAAAAAAAATAATTAAATAATTAAAATATAACCTAGATATTTACAATTCGTAGTTCTTACAACCTTCATAACAATAAAGCTATTTAAATTTCTATTCGTAAATCGTATTTATATGCTAATTCTTAAATTAGACGTAGCTGGAAAATTTTTATTCTGAATCTTAATGTACCCAATCAAATGTCTTACTTCACTAGAAAAATATATGATGTTAAAACTAAGATGAAGAATAAAGTAGTTTTATACTGAAAAAATATCATTAAAAGAGTTTTTACAAGATAAAATTTATATCCGTTGAGTAACTAGTTTATAACGCTCCTGAAAGGTCTCTTACGACCCACTAAGAAACTTTATATACCTTGTTAAAGTGGTTAAAGTTTAATATAAAAATATCAACACTATAAGAGTTCAAATAACAAGTTTTACAACAAGTTTGTAAAAATTTTATGAAGAGGAACGAAACAAAAATCCCTTGTCAAATACATTAAAAATAAATTCATATGAGCGACGATTAAAGTTCTGCATCTTCATATTTTTTCATGATTAAAAATGTCTAGGTCAATAGTTCATAACCTTTTCAGTATCGTACTATATTTAAGATGAGTGTCATGACTACGACTCAACCTATATATACAGGATGTCCCGTAAACATACTGACAAACTTTCAGGAATTGTCGGTGACATTAAAATAGTCGTTTTTTGTTAATAAACCCATATCCGCAAACGAGACGTTTCAGCAGTAGAGCAAAAGAAAGAACGCACAAGAGACTTGGGAAAATGATAGTTCAAAATGTGCTGATCAAAAGTTGTGATGGGCGCAACCGGATTATATTAGGATACATACCTATAGTTTTTTTTACACACCTATGTAAATATTAAAAAAAAAAAAAACATTATATATTGTTTGTTTTAATTGAACAAAAATAATATGGGCACCGATAAAGTTGTGATTTTCATTTCAATAGGAAAATAATTAATTTCAAAAAAATGTCACACTAATTAATTTTTATCTCAGTTTTCAATCATTAACTTTTAAAACAATATATGCATAAAAATGATTAAAAATATATATTTGTATACAGATTGATTTAAAACTAGTGTAAAAAAAATTTACAGTAGATCAAGGATGTAATTTTAAGCAAAAAACCTTATGTGAATTTATGTCCGGAAATTCTTCGTGAGAGAATGTTAATTTGACACCTCGCAGATAGCATTAAAATAGCTTTTGCTAATATTCGACGTTAATAAGTAGAACATGTTTTAAAAATATTTTAAAACACTAAAATGGGGGTTTAACTAAAAATAATGCTTTCCCATAGATATTGTACAATTTAAGCTACGAAGTGGAAGTGAACATTTGTCGCTTGGTTAAATATTGCTGTTAATAATAAATATGCTTTAAAATATATCGACGGTGGAAGGTTGAAACCAAATAAGCGAAATGTTGGCCAATATTCATTAAAATCAGTATTTCAAGGCGCATCAAATAGTATATTCACTATGGAAAAGGTACCGATTGTATTACAGTAAAATGATCTGTCATTTTGAATAAATTCAAAGAAAACCCTTACAATTAGTGACCTCGCATATTACAATGGACATTATTTCATTAAATAAGGCTTAAAAAATATTAGCATAAAAACTGAACAAAAGAAATTGTTTTTATTTCTCCTACTCATTTTACAGTCGAATATAAACTATTTATTATTAATCTATAAAAATATTACTTAAATTGAAAGATGTATTAGGACATCAGATGAGAATGAATTTAAACTTGTTGAAATTTTTGCAAAAACAGATTAGCTTAACTTTTTATTTCGAAAGAAGATCGGCTTAAATTGATATAAGACAAAACCAGCTTAATTTTTTTTTATTTATCACAAAGCTTCTCGTATCTTCAATATTGCGAGGAAACTAAATCCATTAAATCTCATTAGAATTGTGAACATCCTGAATAAATTTTGGATTGATTTAACTATTTTGGTTTCGATAACCAACCTCCTTAAGCAAATACAGTCGTACTCCAAGTAACGTCTCTTCTGCTTACGTCACTTCGCATTTCGCTTTCAATTATACTATTAATCCCCGAAGTTAAACAGCTTGCTTCGGAGATACGTCTCCTTAGCCAGAACGACTTCCAACACATAAAATAACATTGCTTTGAGTAATGCATGCGTCTGAAATCAAATGTGACGTATCTTTGAGGTATACATATATTTAACAAAACATTTATTATACTTTTAACGACTCTTCAATCATTTGTACAAACCATCATTGCCTGGAAATTATGAGCTTGATAACAGCCGCTATTATATAGCAGAGTTAATTTCTCTAGAGCTACATATACGAGCACATAGCGAGAAATAGCGACAAACGCACAAGTAATTCGTTCAGTGTCTAACGAAATAAGGTTTACATGCTATTTATTTGTGTCTCTGTGCTATTGTCATCTCATAATGCTAATACAAAGCATTCGCTGGCTTTGAAGCCCATTTACACAGTGTTTATCACATATCACTGTAAACAAGCTTTGTGAAAACATTTTGCTCACGTTTGATTGTATAAACGTTTGCAGGTCCTTAATGGATGTATTTAGTGCCCGAAACAGCGCGTGTGGAAATATAATGTATTTTCAATTTTGAATATACCATGCCCGCGGGCCATATGGCGCCCACCGCTGTGCGACAGCGATAAAAATATATTTCAAAATGTTTTTTTAATATTTAGTAACTATAATTAGAAAAATATAAGCGTATTTGATTTAAAATAATTATTTGTTTATAAATATATTAAATATATCATTTTTACAACATTTCTTCTATCCATCTTAAACACACCGTGCGACGCATTTAATACGTATTTTATAAACCAGGGCAATTACAAAAATCACTAATTATAAAGGTAAAAAAGGTAATTAAGAACATTTGTGCGTAGAACAAACATTGTGCAAGTTGTTTAAACAATTATAATGATCAAAGTTTCAAGAAAAGCATTTTTTACCTGTCACGGCATACGTAGAAAGAAGTAAGCAATTAACGAAAAAATATCTCAGACTTTTCCTATCAAAAAGTCAGTGAGGACATATGTCTAACTTTTTACTTTCTTATACCCATATGTATATAAAATATACATGGGTATAATATAAGAAAGTATTGTTCACAATGATGTATGTGTGTCTGTCTGTCTGTCTGTAGATGCTGTAACTCAAATACGACAAATCGTAGAAGCGTAAAATTTTAAAACCTCATATTTTTTAAAACGATCTTTCAACTGGATACCAATGTTTACTGAGGTCGATTTTTTAATTTTTCAAATTACTTTGAAATAGTGCGAATTAAAGAAAAATGATCAAGTTAAAAAGTGTGGGTAATATTATTATCTATAATTTATGATCTATTAATTTTATCAAAAAAACAAAGAAGAAATTTCTACTATGAGTGTCACAGACTTTCATATACGTATTACAGAGATTAAACAGTGTAAATGTTTGCCGTAGGTACCATGGGACTTTCTTATACGTATTATTTAGAGTGAACAATGTGGGTGAGTTATTCATTAAGTAAAAAAATTCTTTCTAGCTAAATCAGAAATGTTGGAAAAAATGTATGGGACATAAATTATTATAGATAAAAACAAACTCGACAATGTTTATCTAAAACATTTTTTTCTTATTTAAAAAATTGTTCGAAAATTCAAAAACTGACAAAATTAAACGTCCGTTTCCGATTAACAATATAGGTGGTTATATTTTCAGATGAAAATTAATCCTATATATAATTTTTTTTCCTTCTATCATTAGTCTTTAAAAAAATCATTTTATACATGTTGTAAACTGTAGAGTAATGTAGACAATATTATTTTCTATAATTTATGTCCCATTTATTATATTGTATCTTTTATTAATTTGTCAGTATTACGTATAAGAAAGTCCTGTGGCTCCAATGCAGATATTTTTATTATAGATTAATCAAAAGAAGTAAAAAACAAATTATTTGTTTCAAAAAGGAGAAATTTTATCTCACGATTCTTGAAAGAAATGTATGTATATTATATTACTCGAATTTCTACTATACATAAAATAAATGACACATCAATATTTATTTTATACAAACGACTGTATACACATACAAATAATTGTACATCAACAAAATCAACTTTTGTATGAAAGTTCTACGTCACCGATCAAAACACATTGCTGCATGCAGTCCTTATTGACAGTATGTACGAAACGACAGTCCACGGTGAATGGGAAAAAAGCTTGAATTGTATTTCCCATGTGTACACATAAATAGCTTTGAACTATTTCATTTGCATAAACTTCTATATTTGCATAAAACAGAAATACTACATGCATATACACTCTCTCTCTCTCTCTCTCTCACACACACACACACACATGTGTATAAATATACCAGGTGAATACAAAAAATATGACTGAAACTAAAAATCATAAAAGCATAAATATTAAAAGTTCAAGCTAACAAATATTTGCAAGCTTGTAAACACTTTCAAACGAGGTATCAAACATATGACAGTTCTCTTAGAGTTTTTGACAGATACTTGCATGCATAGTAAATAAAAACAAAGGTATGTAAAATATGTTTACTAAAGTGATAAATTAAAGTTCAAAAAAAGAGGAGGTTCTCAATTCAATCGATATAATATATTTTTTATGTATGTTCAAATATAACTCCGACAAATATTTGGACTTACGAGGTGGTCCCATTTAAATTTTATCAAAAAAGAAGGCGGTTTTCAATTTTCCTGTATATCTTTTTTTATGCATTCAGCCTTTTTGAAGTAGGTTAAATTTAATTATTTTATACTTTTCAGTGTTTTTAGGGATTTTTAAGTCGGTTTTATTTTTTTAAATCACTCATTTTATTTTGAAGACTCGAAAAACATGCAGTTGTAGGTACAATAGTTAATTACTCCACTTATTCTTCGGATAATGTTTAAAAATTCTCTTAATGACTTCTAATCGAATTATTCAAAATTGTAATGACAGAAATTGTTGACAGTTTGCCCGATTGCGTTAGTTTCAATTTTTACCACTGAACGCGTCGCTACCATCGCGACACAAATCAATACTAGTAGACTATAATATGATAAACATTTTAAGATTATTTCGAGGTTTCTAGTTTCAGAGTAGTCGCCAAACAAGAAACGTTTATCTTTATCCACTCTGTATACACATACACACACACAAACACAGCGCACATATATATGTGTCTGTGTATGTATTCTATGTATGTATATTTGTATGTGTGTTTGTATGTCTATAGATGGCTAGTCAGTTACATTACAGAGTGACATAATCATGTTTGATGCACATAGACTATAGACAGCAACTGCATTAGAATACAATGCACAAGTATCAGGGGTGTTCAGTATATTTGCTTCATAGTATTTAATGATTTCTCACAATTTACGATTAAAATTATTGGTCAACTCTATCAGGGAAAAACGATACTTTTACGGATTCCATAATATTCGTTTGTATTCGTTTTTACGCTAGTTTAAAAGTTTAAAAAAATCTAACCTATAATAATTATCGAAAGTCACAGTTGTAAAAGAATGGAAGTTGTCGTTTGTAACGTGTTAAAAACCTTTTTTCATCTCAAAAAAGGTTTCAAAAATGATATCAGAACTGTATTTATATCCAAATCCATAATAATATTATAAAATACGAAATACGCTACTTTGTATCCCGACAAAATTTACATAAGGTGTGTGACATTTGTACATGCAACCTGTTTTATCGACTATCATAATAGAAATCTGTATTATCTAACCTTCTTCTTCTACTTCTTCATGGGCCTGCCAGCTCCTACCTACAGTAAGAGTCTCGACAGCGTCGCCATTTTTAGACAAATTGGCGTTTTAATAAGATTATTTGTGTGTTATTTTTAGCAAGTATAAAAAAAATTACCATTGAAATTGAACATAATGTAATAATATAAAGTATACTTAATGATATTGACTGATAATATCAGAAAATACAGCTGTGAACGAGACTTGGCTACTACAATCAATCAAAAATCAATCCGCGCTGTCCAGATGACTCTAACTGGAGGGTCTCTACTCCTACCTAACTTCCACAGCGGGTAACAGGCAGTAACAGCTAGTATAAATATAATCGTATTTGTTGTTAACTTTATTTATAATAATATATATGTATATAATAATAATGTGGTTATATTTGATAACCCTAGCACATAAATGAATGTTGCATTAAAATCTACGTGAAGTTTTAAAACATTGAACTAGTACAGATATTTTTTAGTGTTTGTTTTAATTTGATATTTACATTTGATCAATTGATTGAATGTACACTTATAGTACTTTACTTCATTAATATTAAACCAATATATAATTAATTATATTAATAAATCAGTATAATTAAATATTGAAACAAAGTGGAAAATATATTTATTCAATAATTTATCATCACATTATTTTAATTAAAAACATTTTTTACCGGACGATCGCCGATCACAAAAACATACACATTAAATAAATAAAAAATGATCAGGATTGTATGATGGACAGATAGACAAGCCGACAGACAAACAAAAAGACATAAAGACCAATTTTTTTTAATTAAGGCATCCTAACCTTTCAATTTGTTACAAAAAAATTGTCAAATTAATAATAATAAATTAAATAATAGAATATAATATAATTAAATTAATAATAATAAAATTGTATAAAATTAAATGGTTAACAAATGCCAGGCAATACTTTATCGGGTTTTATTTAAATTGTTCAATAATTAACTACCTCTGGTGAATTTAGCATGACGAAGCACTGTGCATTTACTTGACAGATGTATTTATTTATTGTCTTATTTTGATAATCAAATATTTGTATAGTACCTGCTTTTAAAAAGTTCAATAAACTAAAAACAATTTTTTTGTCTCATTCTTAAACAATCACAAAGCTTCTCGTATCTTCGATATTACGAGGAAACAAAATAATTACCTCGCTACCTATTACCTATATTTAAATAAAAATTACCAACAATTTATCGTTACTGGTAATTTATTAATATAAGGAATTTGTAATCACGCTATAGACACATTTAATCTGATAAATCCGCCGACCCACCTCGTACTTAATTTTAATACCAACAAGTCTGAAGGTGGTGAAGGTGCCACAACTTTTCAATTAGTGGTCAGAATTTTATCTCGACGTTGAAAATTTCCAGGCCGAAAAACATGATCTTCGATAATTTTTAATTAAAAGTTTTTAAAGTAATGCAGTTATCATATAAATCTACTGAATTTAGATGTTTATATTAACAATTTCCATCACGTTATAACTAAATTACTTCTGAAAACAATTCAATTTGCACAGATAATGTAAATATTTAAGTTTGTTTTGTAAAGTTTCAAGAAGAACGTTAGGTATTATTAATATGAAATAAAGTACATACTAACATATAGAAATGTTTTTGTAATATAATAGGGGAACAGCAGCGAATATGGCGTACGTAATAATATTTTTAAATAACATGGCTTACAATTAGCTATAAAATGCACACCCCTTACTTTTGAAAAATGTATTAGTTAATAAGGTTGTCAACTTTGTCATTTAATATGGTACAAATAAACTGGCGAAACTGTCGTTTTTTAAAGGATGTTCAAAAAAATGGTAATTTTCTTATCTTTTCTGTCATTTTTTGTAAAAAATGGATATTGATAGTAATACTTAATAGTGGTTATAAATATAAGTTCATTTGAAACCATAATAAAAAAATGTTATAACCTCATTTTTAAGTAGTATATTTTCTTAAAACAATTTGTCACAAAAGAATAAACACATACAGAAACTGAAAAACATATTCCACAAATAATAAATAAAACATATTAATTTATATCATAATACGTTAATCCAAAAATTACATTTTTTCGGAATTACTATTAAATTCCTACAAACACAATTCAAAATTTTTTAAAAAACATACCATGCCAACAGTGAAACGTATGAAATTCAGAACACATATGTTTATTACCGTTGTGTATTTTTATAAAAAAATGTATCATACAGTAAGTGACAATAACATAATTTAATACAATACAATGTAGATGTAAAAAAAAGTTTTAGGGCGAGAGTAAAACACACTTCCAAGTAGATCCTGCTTGGGGTGTGCAATAAAAAATAAAATATTGAAAAAAATTCATAAAATGTCCAAAATCTTTATTCTTCAATAAATAATAAAAAAATTATGGAATTTCTATTTTTTTCTTCTAAAATCGCATCTTTTACTTTAACAAAGACAATTCGATAGTTTTCAAATATACTTTTTTAATTAGCGTTTTTCTGGGTGCGCCGTTTTAGCCGCTATTCCCCTATAAGTATATTATAAACATACATTTATGTATTATGTATGTAGTTTGTATATATTAATGTTATCATTTATATTATATTGTTTCAGTTGATATTTCTTGTACAAATTCTTAAAGTTTCTCTGAGAAAATTCAAATTTTAATTATACATTCTAAGTAGGCTTAACTTGGTTGTGTTTTCTACGCATAGATATAGAATATTGGAGTGATAACTTAAGGGAGAGATCCATTTTTTACCTTAAAATTTTTTTGCATAAAATGTTAGACGTCGTTCTAGAGATATTTTGAAAATATAAGTATTTTGAAATGTCACCCGTCCCCCTTACACACGATTTTGAAATGGGACCGTCCTCAAGCCAGATTCAACTAACCAACCAGGTTTCATTAATATCATTAGACAGACAGACACGAAACGAAAAGTGTTTGTCTTGACCTGAAACGGAAAGATCGAGTTAAACTTGTTAAAACGGAGAACATTTTTTACTCATTTTAAAACGATCACAAAGCTTCTCGTATCTTTGATATTACGAGATAACAAAAGTTTTAACGAGGCAGAATTGCGAGAATATTCTAATTTTATATAAATATGTAGATCATATAAATACAATTAATTATTACACATCAACAGCTTAAATTAAAATACATGAAATATATTCAAAATATTTTCCTCGTTTATTTAGTTAATTCAGTAAAATCGCTCAGAATTTACATATTTGCACATTTAAGTGAGCACTTCCATCAGTCTAATCAATACAGGAAATTAAATCCATCGCCTGTAAACTGTTAGTTATACAATTTACAAGCGGTATAATTTAACAGCTATTAGAAATCGATACAGTGTCTACTTCCAAGAGAAATAACTACAAATCAATATCGTTTCTACCTGTCGATAAGACCGTTTCTGTAATATTCATAATACAAGCCAGCAAAAAAACACTTTTGTTCTGTTGTTTTTACTTGAATAGGCAATTTCGAAAGTTTTTGGCGTGCTAAAACCGACTTCAATACCTAAATAATTGCTTTATCACGTAATGTTTTTGAGACTAAAAATGTCAAAAATGAAAATTTTAGCAATGTTTAAGAATTTATCACCAAGTGGGTAATTAAAGTTTTCGTTCACAGTAAGAAATAGTTCTATTTTTCCTTTTTTAAAGATGAATTTTTACTTTTTACTGTACGATTTTTTTTCGCCGAGATATGCTAGTTTGAATATATGATATTTTTATTAAAAGATTAAACACAAGTGACATGGATTATACTACAATATATAATAATATAATAATATAACAATATCTTTAGACTAGTATACTTCGGTGAAAAAAATCATACAGTAAAATGTAAAAATTTTAAAAAGGAAAGATAGTACTATTTTTTCCGTGAACGAAAACTTTAGAAAAAATTACCCACTTGGTAATAAATTTTTAAACATTGCATAATTATCAAACGCATTCGGTTTTAGCACATAAAAAACCTCCGAAATCACTTATTTAGACAACAAAATGATTTTAATACATACTACACATATGCAATAATAGTTTGCTTTATAACTGGCCAGCATTAGCAAATGTACTGTTGATTTTAAGATAATAATCTCGACCTCTAAAGAACGTTATATTTTTATATATGTATATTATATGTTACATGTGGTGTGCAAATCCCGTCAGAAAGAACGTGACATGCTAATCCCGTCAGAAAGAACGTGACATGCTAATCCTTTCAGAAAGAACGTGACATGCTAATCCTGCCAGAAAGAACGTGACATGCTAATCCTTTCAGAAAGAACGTGGCATGCTAATCCTGTCAGAAAGAACGTGACATGCTAATCCTGTCAGAAAGAACGTGGCATGCTAATCCTGTCAGAAAGAACGTGGCATGCTAATCCTGTCAGAAAGAACGTGGCATGCTAATCCTGTCAGAAAGAACGTGATATGCTAATCTTGTCAGAAAGAACGTGGTAAGCAAATCCAGTCAGAAAGAACGTGGTATGTAATTTTGTTAATCCTGTCTGTAAACTCGAAAACTACTGAACCAATCGGTTTTCACCATAGATAATTTTCCAGTGCAGTTCTTAGCTGTTAACTTTTTTTTAAACCTAAGACTAAAAAATATTTTATCAATTGTTTCCATGATAAACAGCATACAATATTAACCCGGGTAACACCGGGTCTAGTGAGTTAGTATAACAATAATTAAATTAAAACAGCATAATATCAAGTTAATGAAGTTTAATAAAAGAAAATTAAAGAAATGTTGGCAAAGAATAAACGCGGTTTATACACAAGAAAAATTAGGCTTAGCTTCTAACAGATACTGCGTTTTAGCTTTGAGTTTTAACAGATACCACATTTATAAACCACTGTAAAACTGGGCCCACCACTTTGAAATTATTTAATGAAAACTTTTGGATATTTTTAGAACTATTTTATTTTTTTATATATTATTATATATATTATATATTAATTTATGGATAAAACCCGTGTATTTTTAATTAGGGGTTGGTTGGGTTTTATAAAACAGGATGAGTTTATTTACATAAAATTGGAACTATGTTCATTTAAATTATCTAATAAATGTTTTTTAACTCATTCTTGAACCTTGTCAAGGAGAGTTGTTTTATATTTTGTGGCAAATTATTGTAAATTTTTATTATTTTTTTTGCGGGCCTTTATTGACAAGAGTTTTTGAAAATGGCTACCATAATACATATCTCAAGATTTATTGAACCGATTGACTTCAAATTTGCCGATTATTAAAAATCTGTAGTGTACGCGAATATACTTATATACTTTCATAAAACTAATTAACATTGCATTTAATCAAATCATTTGAAATTAACGACAAAAACAACGTAACTTATAAACCGTTTAAAAAAAGATTGAACTACAATAAAATAATAAACTAAACACCATTCAACATTCACTATATAAGTACCTACTTATAAAAATAAAAATAAAGATAAACAAGTTCCGTCATTACTCTGTTGTTATAGCATAAAACAAAACACAATTATACAAAAGATTTTTCGAAACAAAAATAAATTACATCCGCATCAGCAACACAATGCACCATTCTGCAATAGAGAAGTAGCACCGTAAACAATGATTATATCGAGATGAAATAAATCTATTTATTGAAATAGTAAGTACAGGTATTTGCTTCATCATAGGCACATACTAAAATAAATGGGGGTGACTGTGTCGGGATGCACAGTCGAGGGATTGACGTAAATACATTCCAAGGTCGTGTCTGGTGTCAGTACCAGGCCCGGATTTACCATGCAGGCAGAGTAGGCAGCTGCCTAGGGCGGCAAGAATTGAAGGGCGGCAAATTTTGGTGGAAACTTTGAAAACTTGTTATATTCGTGGGAATTGAATTTGATTTTGATTGACGTAAAAATTTCAACCTATAAGCAATAATTTCTCTATACATGTAACTCAAGCATGACTAAAAAAAAAAAAAGGTCTTCAGTTTTTATGTTTCCTAATGTAACTTTATAAAAATTTATAAAATTTGAAACTGACGCAACCAAAAAAAAAGATCTTGAGTTTTATATTTTGACATCTATGACTTAAACTGTTAGTTTCGAGGGGGGGGGGCAATTTTTGCAACTGCCTAGGGGCGGCAAATTTCTAAATCCGGGCCTGGTCAGTACCTTATTCAACGGTGTAGTTTTGATAGCAGCCTTTATATAAAATGGAACAATCACGAAATATATAAATGAACTTCCATAGATACAAAACAAACATAATATACATATATATAATATATATGTATAAAACAATAAATTATAAGAAAACCAAATAAAAAGATTCGGTAGACGCACAGATTCTTATAATTAGCACGAAAACAATTCTCTTGTTACATAATCAGCAATACGTCATGTCTGAAATTTTTAATTAAAAATAAACAACTTTCTTTATAGCCGGATTGCCGTAAAGTTATAACGATGAAATCTAAAAATTAAATACAAAGAAACAGATTCACCTTTTATTTACTGAAGGGAAATTTCGTGATGGCGTCTTATTAAGAATTTAGCAATAAAAAAAAATTCCCTTCCTTTATCAAACAGTTCAGTTGAACTGAAGTGTAATAATTAGAAGCAAGATTATTTTCAGTTGTTTTCTCAGAAATTCAACTCGAAATACAGTGAAACGCAGAAATGGTCATCCAGTTTTCATTGAAATTCATTTATCACAAACTTAGGAGGCTCCTCTGATTATTATAATATTTTAATCATTTCTCCATGTACCAAACAAAGACAGAAATTTTGGAACTCATTCGCTAGATAAGGATGTACTTTTCGTTAATAGTATTCATATATATTTGTGCGATTTGATTATGATGGAATCTATTGAAAATTGTATGAGTTAATTTTGGGACAATAAATATTTGGTATTCCGAATTTTAGTATTCAAAATTGATATAAAATTAATTAACGAATTGGACGTATATTTGTGTTTTTATTTAAAATGATGTAACTATATAAGCTCCGCCCTAGAAAAAGATAACCGATAATGTTTGTCTTAATATTTTCGAATTTGTTGTAAACCATTCTGACCTTAACGTCAGCAGACGACTTCTGAAGCCCATCGATGTATTAAAATTGAAATACATAATTTTTCTCTTTTTTTCAAACATTTGTAATAAAATGTTCTATTTTGTTGTTGATGATATTCTACCTTGATTTCATTTATATTTTATAGTTAACAAACAGTAAACATTATTTACACTTATTTTATAGTTGTCGACAATTTTATGATAACATTAAAGAAACATAAAACAAACTAGAAAATCGATGTTTTATAGTAGCTTGGAGTAATTCAAATATTAGTATAAATTAAAGTTTTAATTTTATTGTTATATACAGTATGATTCAGGACCGGCGTGTCAAACATTAACAATATATTGAGAAAAATATGTTAAGCAAAAATTTAATATAATTATTAGGGTGTGTCAATAAAATTAACATTTGCTCTCGTTACGAAATAAGTTAGTTTATAACCTAAAATAAATCCTTGCCGAATGATTAATCTATAGTTCAATTTTAATACCAAATTTGGTATTATTATTATTAATATTAGATAGTACATTAACCTGAAATGTATTCCTAAAAAATACATTCCTCAGATTTTCATTCTATTTGCCTTTTTTATGTTTAAGAATCAAGAAATACATATTTAAATACAAAAAATATTTACCTATATAAAATAAAAAGATTTTGCCGCCACTGGAAAATGGAAATCTATTTAATAAAATTTTACTAGAATGTTATTCCATTTATTCAGTGTACTCGTACTTGGAATACATTTCTCGTGGCACAATCTGTGTTTTATATTCTTTTTATAAGACGCTCAACAAGAACTTATATTAAATAAACATGTATTTAATATTTATACCATTTACGTATTCTGTAAGCTCTTATATTACATTTCAAGTTTTATTTAATATGAAAACTACATAGGTATAATTGAAAGATAGCTGTACATATTCACTTGTGCAATTCTGAATAATAATTGCATTATGTCGCAAAATAAGACCCGGCTATTCTTATGTATCAGACTACAGTAAAAAATCATGAAAATAAAATTATCCTAATATAGCTTATATCATTAACTTCAAGTATATCTATCGTCGAGACCATTTCCCCTATTATTAACAAATTATAATTGATAAATAACAAATAAGTTGAATAGGAAATATCTCAGTTTGGTGTGATCCTACAGACTCCAACTCTTTCTTAAATATAACTTCTGTCATTAACATTAAGGCTATTAAATGTCCTAAGACCGTAATTTTTGGAGAAAAAAGGCCATAACTTTTGAACGCGTGGTCGGAATTGATTTTAGTTGACGGATTTGAAATCAGCGTGTCAAAATCTATATAATCACATGTATAATACCTTAAAACTCGAAGAAAAAAAATTCACGAAAAATCGAAAAAATTCAAAGGGGTATACCTTAAAAAAATGTCGATTTTTGGCCAAAATTTTTTTGTCGGATTTTAAAGTATTATACATGTCATTATATAGATTTTGATACGCTGATTTCAAATCCGTCAACTAAAATCAATTCCGACCACGTGTTCAAAAGTTATGGCCTTTTTTCTCAAAAAATTTGAAAAAACTAAAACTTTGAGAGGTTATATCTCGAGAACGGTTTGAGATACAGACCTGCGGTTTGAAACAAACAACTTTTCACGTCATTTTCTATACAATAAACATACTTTTAACGAAATCAAAAATTCAAAAAATTTTAGTGAAATTTCCTGCAGTGAACTTCAACTCGTCATACAAATATCAACTAAAATACAAGAAAATAAGACGTAAAATCATTTAGTCACTATATAAATATTTAAATAAGAATTTAAAAAAGTAAAAGCTTGAATTTAAGGTGTTTCATAGTTTTTTTTGTTAAAAATTTCACGCCTCGCCACTGTTCTATATACATTTTTTAAATAGAACGAAATCTATTAAAGTTTATAAATATTAGTTATAATATATACCTACGTGATGTGTTTCAGTGATAATTTACAGCAAATAATATATTTCTAATGATCGAACTCGAGATTTAAACGGAATAACACGTATTGAGGGTCCCTGAACCAAAAATATGAGATTAAATACTAAGTCATATCCCCCCCATCGCAAAAAGCTATCTACGCCACTGGCTAGCGCCCCGGGCTATCGCCTTGGTTCGCCCCCCCTCCCCCCTAAAGCCGGCGCTGATTTATTATTTAAACAGTTAACACGTCGATAAACAACAAAATATTTTGAACAATTAAACAAATTGCACATAATACATAAACAAATATTGTTTTGGGTTTTTAATTATTCCTCATTCGTATTCACAATCAGTAGGTATACACAATATACCTACATGTATTATAGGGATAGAGTATACACAAAAATGTTTGTATACTCGTACATATATATAGTTTAACTATATATTAACAATACTTCCCCAAAAAAACAACAGTCATTATTTAACTCTATGTAGTACAAATGGTATGTAAACATTTTTTGTTTCGTTAGTGTTTTGTTATTTTCACACGTGGATGATTTTCACTAGCTTCATTATTGTTACTCGTACATAAAAAGAGCTTTTCAGAATCCAAAGCACATTATTATATTACTTTTTATAGTTTAATGTTAATAATAGTAATAAGCACTTTCTGAAATCTTTATTAATTTATGTTTATAAGTACCAATTAGTTGTTTAGTAAGGTTATTTAATAAAAAAAGAATATAGTTTTTGTTTTGTTCCTTCTAAAAAAAATTTTTAAAAACGTTTATTAGGATCTCGGTAAAAGTAGAATAACGTTGATTTTAGTAACTTTTAATAAAAAAATTACAATAACTGCGTTTTTCATTTAAAAGCATCTGTCAACTAAATGCACAGTGCTTTTTTTTGCAATTGTCTGGCATTGGTTAAACATTTAATTTTTATACAGTTTTACTAAAAAATGTTAGTTCAAAATTTTTCTTAAGATATTTTTAATTTTTTTATAATTTCAATCTAAATCTAGTAAATTTATGCAAACAATACATTCAATATCAATTTTAAAAAACAAATGATGATTTTTTAAAGCAAATTGAGAGAAATCTTTTTAAGGGAATATTTTACAACAAACGTTACAGACCTTTTTTGAATACTCTACAAAAAAGATTCTATAAAATTTTCACGTAACATGTGTCGTTCTTGAGATATCTTGAAAAATAAATATTTTGGGATGTCACCTCTTACACACGATTTTGATGATATTGAAATGGGACCGTCCTCAAGCCAGACGCAACCAACCATCCAAGGATTCAGGGGAAATACACACACACAAACACGGAACGAAATGTGTTATTTTGACCTGAAACGGAAAGATCAATTTAAAATTTTGAAATCGAAAAACTATTTTTTGTTCCATTTTAAAACGAACACAAAAATGCAAAAGCAATTCAAATATAATAATTACATGTATAATTAATGAGGATAATAACTGATGTCAATAGAACCGACCAATGAAAAGTTTCTGCGTAGATAAAATAAGATATGAGCCTTCTAGGGTTAAAAAATATGTATGCGGTTAAATTATTCATATACATATAAATATTATACAATACGTGCAAAATAAGATTAATGTTCGTCAATATCTCTTAAGGATGTTTAAATTACCACTATTAACTTCTGGTTGGTACACAAAGATCTTATAGAACAAATGCGTCGACGAAGGTATGAGCTACAAAATAGTTGTTTAAGCACTTTGTACATAATTAAGATTACCTTTCAAAGTCGTAAGTTTTCCACAAAAAGCCGAGTTAATGTTGGTAGCAGGTGTTAAATTTCGAACTGTTTTTGTTTTCCTATAATAAGTGCTTTGTTAATAAATATAATTCCCTACAATGCTTTTGTTTTATATTTTATGTGAATCTCTATAAAAGCAAAAATAATAATAATATATATTTATTTTTCAAGTTTTATTACCGAAGATTGTTAGGTACATTTTACATTTTTAAACATCTTGAGATATTTTTTTTCTACTAAAGAATTTGATATTTAACTTGTCTGAACTGATAGAAACATCACAACCGATATTGATTTATTGCTTCCTCGCAATATTGAAGATACGAGAAGCTTTGTGATCGTTTTAAAATGAGACAAAAACAACCAGACACGGAACGAAATGTGTTTGTTTTGACCTGAAACGTAAAGATCAATTTAAAATTTTGAAATAGGAGAACAATTTTTTTGTCTCATTTTAAAACGATCACAAAGCTTCTCGTATCAACGCAATAGCGAGGAAGCAATATTTACGCCAGTACATCATTTTGATAGCACCTTACCATAAAATGGGGTGATCAATTAAAATGGTTCATTTTGTATACCTACAAATACTTTTGAAAACACATATTCAATCTTCCATTTAACTACCTTCGTTAGCCGATGAATAAAAAAAGGAACAGCAAGTATTTCTTGTAATCGATTTTAATTAAGTACCTATATTTACGATTATAGTTTAGTTATACGGTCTGTAAGCTAGCAGACAATTGTTTGTTGTTTGTTTTTCACTAATTGCTTAAATCAGCTGTGAGAAATGTGCTGATTCTACAGAGTGTTAGATAATTAATTAATCGAGCTACGTTTGATCATTTCAATTTTCTCTACAACGTTCAGGCGGGGTAAAAAATAGCAGATGTGCAAGTGACAATAAATTAATTGCATCATGATATAATACATTATTCTCTGTATAGTTAATTATATTATATTGTTTAATTTAATTTTAATTAATTACATTTTTTAAGCTGTTTAAAAGAGACCTTTCAGGTCTCAAAGGACAACATTTTTATAAATAAAATAAAATTGTTTTAAGCATAAAATTATATTCAATTATCTACACGTACAATTTTTATAAAAATATCGATTTATCGACTGACAGTGAATTTATACATATTTTGACAACGAATAAATTATCGAACATTATGTCCCTCAAAAATCACGAATCATCTAAAAATCACTGAAAAGGAAAAATCAGTCATCTTGAAATCACGATATGAAATTTCCCTAAAACAATACTTGACCCTATAAGTGTACTTTCCCAAAGGATAAGAACCCTTGACATGTATTTGTACTCCTTTCGTATAAGATATCCTCCTTGAAGCAGCTGTTACAAACTGTATTGTTACTAGTCATTATAAACAATTTAAACTGGATGTACTTAACGTGAAGTGATTGGTAGATTTTGCCACTATGTTAATTTAAAATTAATTTTAAATAATGGAGGAACTAAAATTTTTTTTTACTCATAATTTTTCATTCAAATTTCGACAATTTGGATCAAAAAGGAACATTAAAAAAGCATCTGCTAAATAAATTCACAGTGCTTCCTCGTGCTAAATTCATGAACGCAAGTTAATTATTGAAGAATTTTAATAAATACCGATTAAGTATGCAGATAAACTACCATTGGGGATAGACAGACAGACACACACGCACAGACAAGGAAAACAAATAAAAAATCTATCAAATTTATCACTCGTTATAACTGGTGTTTTGACTTAATCGAGATATCTATAATTTGAGACCAAAACCCGCGTGATAGTTGCTCTGAGTGTCGAGATATACAGATTTTAAATTTACGCTAGCGCATAAAACTGATCTCTGCGCATTACATCAAGTTTCTAAAATGCCCTGAAACTCTAGACGTCATCCAGGTCAAAATTACAATTCACAAGATAACACTGATTTAACAG
Organism: Sialis fuliginosa; assembly: GCA_961205875.1. Classification (NCBI taxonomy): domain Eukaryota; kingdom Metazoa; phylum Arthropoda; class Insecta; order Megaloptera; family Sialidae; genus Sialis; species Sialis fuliginosa. Next base: position 22,547,167 of record OY540814.1, on the reverse strand, counting down.
TTTTTATTATCAAAGTCTGGCTACAAAAGACAGATCTGTTTTTATTCATGTTAAATCAACGTCGATAAAGTGTATTACTTTTCTCAAATACAATCCTTTCAACAATATTAAGACGTAAAGAACCAAGTCATACGTATAATTTTGTTTACCTCTTTTTACTTTGGATAAGAAATTGTTCCATCATTGTTATTTTATTATATGGTTAGATTAATTGAATATCAGTTGGTTTTTATCTAGAATTTATAGAATTGAACAATGCACAAAATGCTAGTATGTTTGTCTGGTATAGGTTAAATATTCAGAGTATTTCAAGTTCAGATGAGTAATAGAGGTTTTTGTAAATATTCCAAGAAAGATAAATCGATAGTAAGCATGTTGTTCTTACATGGATTTTTGATGTAAAATTCTACTTGGTTTTTGATAATCCATAGCAGAAGTTCTTAACCGCTGTTCCACACTGGAAAATATTTTTTTAAATCAATTTTACTTATTACAAGTTAATTCCAATGAAGATTGAGTCTACTCTTACATATTGTAACAATATTATATTATAGCCGCTTGGGTTATTATATAATGATTTGTAGAAATTAGTTGTAAGATTAGGTAATCCTTTTTGTAGAGAGACCTCGATAAATATGTATTGAGTCAGTTGTTAGCACAGAGTCATGAGAAACACAATAATTTATAAAGTGCCGAAGGTGTTAAAATAAATCTAAGAAACAGTGTAGCTACCTTATCCCTGTAATGCAAGCTAAGGAGAATTAAGGCTCTGTGGTAGTGACCACCATTTCATATTCAAAATAGTGCAAGTTTTGTGTAATAGACATAGTGAAAGATTTTGTATTTGAAATAGTTATTTTTGTATTCGAAATAGTTTTAGTTTTTGTATAATTAGTTCAGGTAACTTGTGCAAAAGTTCCAAATAATTCCAATAGTTCAGGGATTTTTCATGGATTTAGAGATAGTTGTGAGGAGTATTTTCTGAAAAGTCCCCATTCCTAGGTGTTGAGCAAACCCTACAATCAGTGTAAGTGCAGTTAAAATTAAATTTATTTATTTAGTATAGCAGTGTTTACGATTCCGAGCACCCTCAGGTCATTCTACCGAACCAATTAAAGGTTAAATGAAATTATTTAAAGCAATTGAACCCTAAAACGTTACAATATAGTATGTTTCATTTAAAATTGCAGCGGTAGCTAACATAGCATAATACGCACTACTGGTTGGACAAAACGCCAGGCAAATTCACAATAAGACCAGCCGCACTTTGGATACGAATTTGTATCGTACATAAATCTACGACACTGGTCGTAGAAATTTAGTGCGCATACTGATTATGTTTTTCTCCATCAAAAAGACAGTAGTGTTCCAGTGATGTCACTTCGTGATATTTTCAAAAATGACACGCACGTACGTATGTACGTACGCATAAACAAACATCTTTCTGGAAATAGTGTAAATATACTATAGTGACCGTGATACATAAAAATATGTTGAAATTTTTGATTTCGATATTTGGATCGATTACAATAGCTAACTTCACGAATTGTATGAAACATGTAATAGCATTTTTATTGTCTATACAGGTATTCCTCGACTTACGATCTTGTGTTTGTCTCTTTACATGCGCATATTACATAAATGAAACAAACAATTGCAGGGATTTCTTTAAAATTATGTACAATTATTATTATTGTATGCGTTTTTTTTTAAATGAAATTCGACTTACGACCGATGTCTAGGAACCTATTTCGGCGGTGTCGAAGAATACCTATATATGTATTAGAATATGATAGAGTAAAAACACAAACTGTTTTTTTACGAACGCAGACGGTGGTAAATTTGTTGATCACAAACACTGTTTCGGATTGCAATTTTCATGGAAATTTCGTATTGATCTATTTGTACGCTGCTGTGTGCAAATGTTGAGTATGTTTTTCGGTCCCTCATGTTAACCAAGCTATAAATAGTAGAGTTTTTGTAACTATTATGTGGACCTAACTGTGGCTTGTTTAGTAAATAACGTGGTGATACGAGCGATAGTTTCAAACTGGATTTGTATCATCAGCAGAACCGTAATGAAAATATTTACGATTTTAAATATTTATTATGCGAGTGCCCTTTACATTATTTTTAGTGTTCCGTGCAGAAATGGATTCACTTTATAGTATCTGTTTGTCCGTCCATCACTGGCGATTTTTTCTGAAACAATTCTACGTAAAAATTTGAAATTTAGTACAGAAATTTACCTATCTCTAGTGTGGTGACCCAATTATAGACGTGAAGTATAAAACGTTGAAAATAAGAAACTTTTGTAAAAAAAAATTTTTTCATAGATTCAATTGTTTAGAAAATATGGCGACTTGTTCCTAAATTTTAGGGTTTTATTAAAAGTGCTCTAGTTTCGTTAAATGATAATGAAATATTATTTTTATTTGAAAGTAGAAATAACGAACTTTAATGATGTATGATTATTTGAAATTTGGATAATTTAAAGTGTCATACGCGACATATCAAAAATGCAAAATTTTAATTGGGGATAATTCAAAAATTTTAAATGGAATGACATATCAATTAGTACTTTATCTTAAAAAATATATTTAAATTAACAACTTTTGTTAAGAAAATTTAAAATTATAATTTTTTTAAATATTTTTAATTTTCATGAAAATTGTTCAATACAATTTTTATAAGGGGTCCCTCGATCATTTGCTGTCCCGGGGTCCCAAAGCCTCTAGTTCCGGCCCTGGTCGGGAACCAAATTCCATTGATTGGATGCGGGGTCCTTATGAGTTAACCAACTCATTATACTTCTGATCCGATTCAAACACTATTTTTACCAACTATCCATACACCGTGACTGGCTGGTGTCCACAGAGCGTTATATCACTCGTTGTAACTGCAAGTGACTGTGTCATGTTTGTTATGTCATAAATACTGCTCTCGTGTGACGCTAATGATGGCTAATATCACGTGCCGGAAGATTGGTGGATGGAGGGGGGGGGGATTAAGCACGCGCCTATTATAAAACAGTTTTGATTTTTCTGATTTCAAACGTAATATTGTTTTAATTGCATATCGTTTACTTGTAATTGTATGATTTTTTTTATTTCCTAAGCACGTTTCTTGCAAATCAATCGTATGAATAATTTATAAGGTTGTTATTATTTAAAATGTTTGATGTAGATTTTCTTAATTTTGTACCGCAGTAATTATATTTTTTAACAGTGTGTCCCAGGATATATATAACAACAACAAAAAATCGAATTTCGGAATGACATTTGGGGATCGAGTCCTACTTGATGTAAAACTAACGTATACCAAAAATTGTATGATTTAGTTTGGTTCTTCTACTATTTTCGACATTCAACCACTAATAGTGTAATAGGGGGACGAGGGTGGGTTTTTGATGTTTCTCTGCATAGCTACTTAGGTTATAAACGTGAATTCGGGCAAAATAGTCTTCAATAAAAATAAAAATTTCGACATTCAACCTCTAATGATGGGGGTAGACAAGGAGTTGGTTTTTGCAATTTTTAACTAAGATCCGAGTTACTTATAACATTTTTAATGAATAAAAATCAAAATAAGAATAATAAGGTTGTAATTAGTTTCATTGGATCCGGCGGGACAAATACTTTCGTTGGAGAGGGTTTTAAGGGGGGGGGGGGGGATAACCTTCTATCTCGGATTGGAGCAGGGATATTTACGATTTTGTATGAAATGAATAAAAAGCAAACTAAAAAATATTTCATCCCCTGTCTTAAAATAATATTATTTTTACTGACAACATAAAAAATTATACGCGAGCGAAGCCGCGGCCGGGTCCGCTAGTAGATAATAAAATTCCATAAAAATAAACAATTTATTAATACCTGTTATTTATGTATCAAATAAGTCATTGTTGATTGTACTACAGTAATTAGAAAAAATACAAATAACACGGGACAGCAATCATAATTAAATTGCTGCTCATCAGAACGACAAAAATTGAATTAAAATCCGAGTTGATTTAATGAACTTTAATCTTATTTAAAAAGAAATGAAATTATAAACTGCAATGGTAATAGGATTATCGATGTAAATATATAAAACACACAATGGAATTTTGGAACTGATTGTACGTACATACATACATACATTTGTAGTTTGTTTGCTTTTCTATTAATTTCATGTTTGTTTAATTTTCTATTAATTTCACATAATATTATCAATGCTTACAGCATATCTGCACAGGTAAATATGTATATACATACAGACAAACATGTTTTACTCTACAAATATTATCAATCTATGAAACATAAAATTATTGATTATATTATATTTTAATTATTTTATTATAGCTAAATTCAATAAGATTTGTACTGTTAGTCTGGAACAATTTTTGATTCCTATTAAGTTTAAATTTTTTTAGGATTCCGTAGTAAACTAGGAACACTTATAGTTTTGCTCTGTCCGTCTGTAAGTCTGTCTGTATGTCACAGCTCTCCCATTCTCGAATTTATAAACCTATTGAGATGAAATTTGGTATACGGGCGAAGATCGATGATACAAAAAACAGAAATTAGATTTTTTTTTAATTCCTCTCCCATCGACTAAATTTATTAATTTAATTTTTTTTCACAAAACAAAACAAAATTTTGGACCCCTTCCAATAGACTGAAAAATATATTAAATTTTTTTTCTCTTATCCCATTATGTGGAGTGTCTTTAGATAGGTCTCCTAAAATGCAACAAAAAATGTTTCTAGACCTTTTGATTTTAATTATTTACCTTTTTATGTCGTTATTAGAGCGTCCCTCCCTCTCATTTCTAAACTATCATGGCGAAAAATATGAAAACAATCCAGAATGCAGCTTTTGATTAATATTTACAATGAAAATTATAACGAACATTATAGCAAAACCAGTTAAAGAAAAATTTTGAAATAACTTTTTATATAATATAATAGCTCTTGATACGTATTATCAAATATAGATTGTTACTGAAAATGGCTACGGAACCCTATCAAATGCGTTACCTACACACACTTCTATGTTTTTATATTAAATGACAACATATCGTTTTTATTGATTCTACGTATAAATCCTATTTTTTGCATACAACCCTGTGAAATTATTGACATTGCATACGGAAAATTATGAGAAACATTTTTTTCGTTTTTGATCAACATTTCCGTTAACATACCACTGTCTTTGTTTAGAAACCAACAATAACAAACCAATATTATAAATGTAACACCAGTTATGTTCAAGTATTATCTTATAACACCATTAGTGTAACAGAACCTTAAATACATATACATTATCAATTTATCTGAAGCGAGTATCGGGCAAGCAACGTAAATAGAACGGAGTCGACCGCAACCGGGCATTCATAATCGGGCCTTTATTCAAAACGCTGCAACCCTCTAATAAATCGCACTGGCGCGCGTGATGTTTGCGCTCGGGTCAGACCGACACAGAACCCGCCACCGGCAAAAGCATTCTACTAAACTAACTCACGTACGTACCTCTCTAAGCAACTGCATACATATCTTTTATGTATGTATAATGTGTTAATACAGTTAAATAGCAAGTGCTGCTAAAGTGATCAGTTTGTTTGTGGAAATTACTCAAGTTTTCAACATTTTACTCAATTAAGGTTATTCGATCGTTAAAGCAATGTAAAGATAAAAGTCTAAAATTTTGTTATTTATAGATAGCTCATATATTTTACTATTTTTTTAACTTTCCAACTGGAAGTTATTGTAATCGGTCGGAAAATTAAATCAAAAATTTCAACATAATTGCATGTTTCAAGGTCACTATAGTATCTTAAACTAAAAATATACACCTTAACCACAATAAAACAATGTCACTCGATACGTGTTTCGACTTCACAAGAAGTCCTCATCACGTTCACGACTGACCAGTGAACAGTGAACGTGACCAATACTATTTGTTACCGTGGATAAAAACTTTTAAAAAATTGTCTGCTTGGTAATAAATTCGTACAAATTACCAAAATCGTAATTTTTGCACTTTTAAGTTAAAATATCACAAAAAGTGCCCCAAAATCCTTTAGAAACTTTGCAAACTAACGAAATCAACTGAAAGTCCATATATATAAAAACACAAAAGAATTGGTACATTTTGTAAAAAAAATCTGTAATTAAAAACCCGAGAATCAACCTATAAATTCGTCAGTAAAGTACACACAAGTACTCACATTGCGGTACATTTAATTTCATTGATATATGATAGTCAAATGTAATGTCACAAATCCCACGGTCGTATATATTTACAGCGTCCTTCAGTTCTCGAATTTGTTCCGAGTTTATTTTAGTCAGTAACTCATACATCTGTAAAAACAACGCTCATCGTTACAATATTTTATATTACGTATGAACAAGAGATATTTACAGCAAATAGAATACAATAAATAGAACGATTATCTATGATTTTTAACATACGTTTCGAGGAAATTGTTATTAAATATTGATTTTGTATGTAAATATGTCAAAGAACATTAATTAATAAATAACACAGTTCAAAAATGTTGTTCTCTAGGTGTAAACCACATCTTCTTTACTATATATTCCATAAGTATTAATTAACAATAAGATACTATACAGGATGTATAATAATTACAGGACCAGGCATTTACTATATTTCTGTAATTATTGATACTATCAAAAAAATTATCTGGTTTTTTAATGTGAAGAAAAATATGGCATCCAAATTTTACAAATCTTCACTCGCTCTGCGCGCTCGGTAGGCAACTTTCTTTTATTAAATGCAATTACATTTATATTTGTTATTTAGCTTCCTCGCCATAACGAAGATACAAGAAGCTTTGTGATCGTTTTAAAATGAGAAAAAAAATTGTTTTACGATTTCAAAATTTTAACTTCAACTTTCGTTTTCAGGTCAAGACAAACACTGAATCCTTGTCACACGCATAACTCATGTACCACTGAACCGATATTAATGAAACTTGGTGGGTTGGTTGGGTCTAGCATGATGATGGTCCCATTTCAAAACCATCAAAATCGTGTGTAAAGGGAAGGGGTGATATCTCAAAATATTTATCGGTGTTTATTAAAATTGTTCGATAGTTAATTAACTACCTTTGGTGAATTTAGCAGGAAGATGTACATTTAAAATAAACCCAACTCTTAAGTATCAAATTTCTCATCACCCCAATCTTCGTATTATTTAGATTTTTGGGGTGGAAGAGAAATATGACCACAAAAATGATATCGGGGGAGAGAGAATATTTTAATTAAAATTAAATTTCGATGACGGGGAAGGTAGAATTTTAATTACATATTTAATCAAATTTGTCAAAATGATTCAATTTTTTAACAATGATTTAATAATTTAGTAGCATTTATTCATTGTTAGTTATGTAATGTATAACAATTTTTAAACAAACAAATTGCATTATGTATTGATCTGTAAATTTTCAAACAAAAGTTCTTTATTTTATCTCTGAAATTACGAATCAGCAACAACAAATACAGGTTTAGATTTTAAAAAGAAATGTTGAACATGAAAACCCATCAAAGTGACCTTTCTAAGGTCACCCCATAATGTCAATATTTAGCGCACTCGAAACTTTTGTTTGAAACATTTTTTCTGAAAATTTGTTATTTTGGAAATAGTTCAGTGGAAAGTCTTTAAAAAAACACCCGGTTTAATAACTAAATCGTATAAATTCTTCGAATTATGGCTAATATAATAAAAAATATATATTTAAAATCTATCATTGTATGTTTTCCTATGAATAAAAATATAATCTCTTTTGTTTGTACATCTCTCTGTACTAATTAAATCTTTAAAATGAATCTTTTTCGAGTTCTGTAATCAAGCTGCAAATGTAAATAAAAGAAGATATAAAAGTTTTCAATAAAACAAAAACAAATTAAGTTAGTTACGAATCGCCAAGCTTCTTTAATTGCTTTATCGACGGTTGACGAATATTTATAATTATTATTGTTTTAATTAAACTAAGAAATATATTTGGAAAACATGAACAGATTCATAAGTTAATAGAATTTGAGAAACGTTAAAAAATGTAAGCAAATTTTGTTTTTGTTTTTTTGACGTACCGTTATCGAAAAATTAAAAAAAATTAAGATAATTATTGTTTTACTTACATTATTGCTGTTGTTTATGTTTTGTTATTTAGTTCATTTTTGAAGTCGGTTTACTTTTTGTAAAACTGTTGTAAGAAAATTTTCGTTTTCATTTTTTGAGTTCCGTACGTCAAAATGAAAATATATGGAGAACCATACACGACTTCCATCTTCTTTAAATCACATTAAATAATTTTTAATATATGTATATATGAAAAATTTCAATGGGACTTGTCAGAAATAAAATTCACCTTTGTATTATAAATGAAATCCGTGTCGCATAACTCATGAACCAATGAACCGATATTATTGAATTTTGGTTGAATGGTTGGGTCTGGCTTGAGGACGGTCCCATTTCAAAATCATCAAAATCGTGTGTAAGTAGGAGGGGTGACATTCCAAAATATTTATTTTTACGTGAAAATTTTATAAAATCTTTTTTATAGAGCATTCAATTTCCCATAATATAGGTCTACAACGGTTGTTATAAAATATTCCCTTACAAAGATGCCAGGTAATTTATCTGAACGGTTTATCGGTTTTTATTTAAATTGTTTAATAATTAACTATCTTTGATGAATTTAGCACGAGGAAGCACTGTGCATTTACTTGGAAGATTTTTTTTAATCCCAGCTACTCTCACAATTTTGATCCTGCAGCAAAATGACAATGGGAGAAATACTTCTAAGTTTTTCGTTAAAACAACTGTCAATAAAAATAAAACACCATTCGATAACAACTAAATAAATATCTTAAGACAACGGGAATCTTCGTTAACCAATGTTATATTTAGAACGAGAAATCGTTACCCCCAGGCCATTGCAAAAGGTGTGCGAACAAGGAGTTAGAACAGCGCACAGAAAGTACCCCCCCTCTTTGAATCCTTCAGTTTAGTCTTTCGAAGAACACGTTCCAGATAGATTTATGATAAACGAAAGAATTTAAATATTTACATATTAAATATGTAAAAGGAAATGGATTCAGTAAATGTCAAATCCACGACATGCGTTGAAGTATTTACATAATAAAAAATCGAATGTATCGACTCTTTTATTTTTCTTTTTCTTTTTCTTTGACGCTTAATGTCAGCACGCATTAGACTAGTCCGACAGTAAGTAAAAAAAAGTAAAAAAACAGTAGTGAAGTTGATTTCTGTGCGGGTTTAGTATTTGTGCTGCCGTGCTTGGGTAACAGACAGAAAACTTCTTTTACTGTCTTTTAGTAATGATGATACTATTAGGTTTTTCAGACGATTTTCTACGTATTAGTCATATCATTAAGAATTTTATTTCAATAGAATATTATTTTTTTAAGTTTATCAAATATATCTGAATATAAAAGCAGAAAAATCATTTTTAACATGAAAAAGTAGTAACTTTTAAACTATATTGCTTTTATCCACTGAAAAATATACGCACCTACAATATTCATAATCATTCCAAGTTCTTATAATTTGGAAAAGATATTTTTCAAAAATTATATACATATATACTATTTAAATAAATAAAACAGTGGAAATAAGCAGTACTTCTGTTTTACAGAGTACAAAGGTAGTAAACCATATATTACTGCTTTTAAATTTCCAGAAATAAAAGACAGTAAGTCACTGAATTTAGGCATTTTGATGAATTGTAATCTAAAATTACACTCAAATGACTTATAATAAAGTCATGTAACTTATCATTGGTCGCTAAATAAATTTTAAAAACTTCGAGTTTTTTTCACGTATGAGAAATTAGTCTACTGATAATTTATAGTTCTTTATTTTTGTACATTTTAAGTTTTGATTACCCGCGAGATCATAGACAAATAGATTGTGTACGCCTTAATACGCTAGACTAAATTATATCTGGATGTAACTTTTCTAAATTTATTAAATAAATGAAAAATAAATGAAGGAAAAAAAACAAGGACTAAATTGATTTTGGATCTGGACAACGAATTACAAAAAAGTCGTATCTGTTCTTTTTAGTAAAAGTTAGTTAGTTATAATTAATTTAAAAACGAACCTTTGCTAATTTATTCTTTTAACAAAATCCACTTTCAAACTATCGTACTTTTTAAACGCCAATTAACCGTTGAACCCAACTTTGTTATGTTAATTATTTTTAAAGCTCCATTATCAATAAAACGGAATTTTAAGCTTCGTTAAAGTTTTAAATATAAATTACCATTTTATTTATTACTCTATTTAGGTTTCTTATTTTCCTCTTTTTCGATATGAGGAGGTGAGTTTCAAATCTCGTTCGTTCCACTTTAAAAAAAATCGAGATACCGATTAATTTTGAACGAATTTTTGGTATATTCGTTCCGTGTTTTTTTGTCTGTGTGTCTGTCTGTCTGTTTGTGTGTGTGTCTATTCCCTGAATCCTTGTCACACGTATAACTCATAAACCACTTAATGGATATTAATGAAACTTGGTTGGGTGGTTGTTTTTTTTTTGAGAACGGTCCCATTTCAAAATCATCAAAATCGTGAGTAAGGGGGAGGGGTGACATCCCAAAATATTTATTCTTTCAAAATATCTCTAGATTACGTTACGTGAAAATTTTATAGAATCTATTTTTATAATTAAATAATTCAATTTCCCATAATATAGGTCTACAACGTTTGTTCTAAAATATTCCCTTACAAAGATTTATCTCAATTTGCTTTAAAAAATCGTCATTTATTTTTAAATTGATATTTTCTTTGAAATATCATATCTCATTTTGACTTTTGCATAAATTTTCGATTTAGAAAATTGTATAAAATAAAATAAAAACTATTTGGTTAACCAATGACAGTTCATCTGAATACTTTATAGCTGTTTATTAAAACTGTTGAAAAATTAAGTACCTTTGGTGAATTTAGCACGAGGAAACACAGCATTTACTTGGCAGAATATATTTTTTCAAAAAAAATATTTTTGAAATACTGGAAAGTATGCTGATTATCATATAATATTCTATATTACAATATAATCAACAAAAAGTCATTTATCTGCTTCTAACAATAAGTAAGAATATATTTCTTTTACTCTGAATAAATCAAATTTTCTGTATCAGTAGTGCCTTTATTACAAATAATAACCAATTATAAATAACCTTTCAACTTACGAAGATAATACCAAAAAAAAAAAAAGTAATTATTGCCGTTTCTACTTGGTTTCTCTAAAGCAGTGGTTCTTAACCTTTCCAAAGTCATGGAACACTTATGATTGTAAAAAAAATTACAGAGAACTATCTTACTGAATCATTAAACAAACAATGAAAATATGCAAAACATGTGTTTTTAATAAAAATTACAGCTAACGCATTAATTTCTAATCAAATATAAATAATATATATTCATAAAAGCCTTATCAACATAATTCGTAAAATTGTAACTCTTGTAAAAAATTTTAAATTAGATAATGCTACCATAATTTCTTTATTAATGTTCCCAAGTCTTTCATATTTTCTTTTAGTTTTAATGTTCGTAAATATTGGAAAGCCCAGTTCACACAAATATGATGTTGAAAACTATAGCAAAATTGATTGCTTTTATAGAAAAAATTGGGTGCTCGGCTTGCACAAAAATTCAAAATTATTCAGTCAGTTCAGAAAATAGCAATACGATCCGTCGAAAAGAAAATTTGTAATTCGACATAGGTATTAACTGCAGCAAATGGATTTCGAATTCAATCGTAATTTTCTGTATTTAGAGAAGAAAATTAATAGAAAATATTATTTATTTATCTGTGAAACGATTGAAATAAAATTAAACACAGTTCCTCAAATGAATTATAAGTGGTAGGGTTGAAAGTCGGCCTCGGTAGCGCTGCTTGTGAATTGTTTTTATTATTTCGTGAAGCACTTCTAACATGTTCGCGGAACACCGGTTAAGAACCACTGCACTAAAGGCAAGATGTCCGCTGTAATTCCAAATAAATTATAAGGACGTGACTCACTTATCGGCCGTTACCGGTCGATAAACGTTTAGTCTCGGTTAATGAAGGCGTAAAGTATGAGTGCGTTCCTATAGGGGAGATCTACAATGAAACGGACAATGTCTATTCCATCGAAACTATCCGAATGAATAAATTCAAATGTTGTTGTTAGTATCACATTACTCCTTAGACTACACCATTAAGATGGCATTTGCCTAGTGCCATGTTTATATTTACATATATTGACAATATACAGTCTTTCAAGTAAGAGCGTGAACGGCCTCACTTGCAGTCGGTAAAAGAAGAAGTTATAGAGCCTTTCTTCTTCATCAATTATCAAGGAACATTCAGTTGGCACCAAATTTTTCCCTCAGTTGTGTCCCTCTGTACGCACCCGAAAGATCCAAAAATGTCCTGTTAAGTTGTTACCAAATACATAGAAAAGTCTAAAAAATTGTTTTTAAGTGAGTTCAGCAATTTAAAGCGAATAAAACGACCAAAAATGTCGATGATTTCACAGAACGTGACTACGTAGGCAAAGTGTCCCCAAAACTCGAGAATTTATACCAGTTAACTTACAATCTAAATGCACAGAAAATGCTGGAGATATACAAAAAAACATTGTTACCGACTGCCAAACTTTAGTACATCAATAAAAACAAGGACTGGATCCATCAGGAGGACAACGATCCCAAACATGGGATTCAGAATGTGTTTATGATCCACATGCCCCCCCCTCCCTTACATAAAAAAAATTAAATATAAAAAAAATATTATGGAACATAGAAGTCATGTATGGTTCTCCAAATTAATATTTTTGCGGTAAAAAGAAATAAAGTTCAAGAAACTATTAATTAGAGATATGTATAACGTAATTGATTTTTTTTAATGTCCGTAATTTCAATAAAAAAAACTTCTTTAATCTCAAATGTCCGTTTCATAGCGGATCGGATCTCCCCTATTTATCATTTTTGTGTGTTTATCGCCTTAACGAAATTGAACAACAATGTTCGGCATAGATATTAACGAAGTATTTAATTGGATTTATGATGCATCAATATATTGTGTAATAGTTGACGTGTGATGAGATAAAATACCTGGAATAAACTAACTGTATAAAGCATCGGAAAATTTTCAAAGTAAGGACTTTTTTGTATCTAATATTTATTATTATTTATTTCTCAGATTCATTAGAAACGGTTACCGTAAACTGCAGTTCAACCTAAAATGTCCTTAACATTGTTGAGACCAGTCTAATCTTAATAAATAAATTATATTAATAATATATTTTTATCTTTTTATTCGGCGGTGAATTTACCAGCGGTGAAATTTCTGAACACCACTATCCAAATCCTACCAACAAAACAAGTTTAATTAATATCGGTTCAGTGGTTATCCGAGTAATAAAGATTCAAAGAACAAACAGACACGAAATTAAGTTTTTTTGCTTCGATAAATGATCACATAGCTTCCCCTTTCCTTCGGATATTATGCGGGATACAATTATGTTTGTAGTTATTTATTGCATATAATAACCTTCTTTAATTTTTTGTCTACCCTACCTACAGGAAGCAGCTTATATTCGAATTTGAATAATTTGAATGATTCGATTCCCAACAAAAACTAATAAAAAAATAAAATTAAAAAACTAAACAACACCAAATTGCATTTTTCCACGCAAAGTAAGTAAATAAATAAATAAATAGATAAAAACGGTAAACGTCAGGTTCCTGCGTTTAACGATAAACGTTTTGACTACAAAGTCAATATCGCTTGGCACATTTGTACACGGAAACCCTTTCTCCGCGCGTCTCACGGGTGACTGCTTTCCATCACACCCTAAACGCGCGAACGAAAAGGGGCCAGACTTCAAAATGACCACAAAGTGTTTTATATTTGTGTGAGTTCTCACGCGTATATCAAAAAGCATTACTGAAATTATATACTTAATACAAAGAATGGCCTTTAGATGTATTTTTTAAATGAATATGAGATAAAGACAAAAATCGGTCAAAACATAAACGAGTGTATGCCATAAGGGTTCCGAAGTATGTACTACGTGGACTATTTAGAGCCACTTACAGGTGCATTTTTGAGTATGAAAAATATATAAAAATAGGGTCTTATTCTACTAATTGAGATCTACATTTTGACACCCCACATGCCTAGATATCAAAATAAAAATATCTGCCTTGGGAGTCTTATACGTAATACTGACAGTGAACTGTGCATGTGATTCTTATTTTATTAAAACATGTACTGACAAACTAATAAAAAATAAATTATACACAATAATATTCTCTATAACATGTATTAAATGATTTTTTAACGTAATTACTAAATCGAAAACGGATGTTTACTCTTGTCAATTTTTGAATTTTCGAATTATTTTTGAAATAAAAAAAATATTTTAGATAAAAACTGTCGATTTATTTCCCACACATTTTTTCCCAATATTTATGATTTAGTCAAAAAGAATTTTTATAAATAATTAATTAGAGTCTCCCACATTGTTCACTCGCAGTATTACGTACAAGAAAGTCCCAAAAATAATAAATTATGCTTGCAAGCGCCATTTTTGAGTTATAAAAAATGGTTTGATTTTACATTTTTCCTAGCTTTACCTCTTTAACGCCCCCACCCCCTGAAATTCTTTTTATTCAATTTTTTTAACATCTATGTTTAGAGGGCATCACTATACATGTTCAGTACAATTTTCAAGCTATCTATTAGCGTTTTATTGCTTGTGTTACATTCATGCTGTCGAGGTTACCCTCTAGTGATGCCGGAGAAAAACGCCAAAAAGCTTACTATAGTAATTCGAAAAACATATGTATGTATATAAGTGCAATACTTATACACTATGATTGGTGGCGTACCATCTATAAATTATTATTATTATAAAAATGTTTCCTATCTCGACTGCTTAATGATTTTATATTCAGGTCAAATTGGCGTCTTCTTTAATACCGTACTTAATGAAGCAAGGTGATATTATGAAAAGAAATCACACTTAAATTTTAAAAAGAAACATATATATTGCGCTTTACTTTGTGAAAATATAGTGAAAAATAAAATCAATTTTGTATTTATGTATACATGACGTTTTTTTTTACTAGAGCAGTGGTTTGAACGTTCAGATCCCCCCTTCTCTAATTTCTAAACTTTTGATGCAAAAAAAAAATTATAATTATAATTATAACGAACACTTTATATTGTAGAAATGTAGTTATTTCAGAAAGAGAATGACTATGGAACTATCCTATCATGTGCGTGCCCAACACGCACATGGTGGTAATAATAATAATAAAATAAGAATAAGAAATCATTATTATTATTATTTTATTAAAGATTTCATTTATAGATCTGTCTCGGTTCAAGAATGTTTTTGTTTCTGTATTTTACGAATGAAATTATTATTCAAGGCCAAGCACAAGAAATATTTTCAAAAAATAACTTTGGCATCTTCAAATTCATAAACAAGAATACATCATATACAATGAAAAATAAAAGTAGCATTAACTAGATCACTCACACGGGCATTATTGAAATTGAATATCCAGTCAAACTGACATTTTAACTTAGATTTCCTTCTATTGAATTACTATAAATGCCCAGTGCTAGATTTTTGAACGATTTTTAATAAAGAACATCAATCACACTGCAGTCCGACCCTCGTCAAACAAAATAAAATATATTACCTCCTGCAAGTAAATAAAATATAAAGGAAATTCTTTTCTTTTTTATGAATTCCTCTTATATTATTGTAAATTGTTCCTACTTGTGAAAAAATCAAATAATATATGTTATTGTAGTGAATTAATATCAGTTAAAAAAATAAAATATATTGTATAAAGAAGGAATTCTTAACAAAAATGGATAAATGTTTTTTACTAAGCTTTTACTATAAAAATGCATTAAAAATTAAAAAATAAATGTTTAGGTATATTTGACTCATGAAGACAAATGTATAAATAGCTTTTGAAAAAAAATAAATTAATTATGGCTTTCAAGAAGAGAAAGCTCCACGCTTTTATTGGTTTTAGTCAAACAAACCTGAAAATGTATTTTTTAAATTTTTAGTAAAAGCTTGTTTTTAAAAAAACATTTTTATTTCTAAATTTTTAGTTACTGACTGACTAACTAACATACTAACAGGTAAAGCTAGCCAAACCCTTTCATTTGATACCCATTTCAACGGTGTTGTGATGAAAAAGGTAATCCACCATCTTGGGACGTCCGCCATATTGGGTTTAGAATGACGTCACATAGTTAATCGTATGTAATAATAATCTCATTTTTAGAACAATGTATTTGAAGTGTATCAGGAACTATTGAACTAAAAGAGCAGAACGCATACGAACTAGTTCTTATAGTTCTCGTGTGGGAGCGCTCTTTTGAACTAGCTCGTTCGTGAACTACACAAGTCTATTTTATATACATCTTAAAAAGTTACAGGCCAGTAAAATGTGCGCTGAAACACTTTCAATTTTTTTATAACTTTGGCAGCGTGCACCAAGTATAAAAATAATTGCTATTGGAAAGTTCGAACCACAGCTTCAAAATACTTTTTGATTTTTTTCTACGATCTTTTTGCATCGAGTTGCTGAAATTTTCAGCTAAAATTGTCGGTTTCACTTCATAAATGATTGAAGAAATTATCATACAATTTTTTAAAGAAATTCTACTTTTACTTCCTTGCAATATTGAAGATACAAGAAGCTTTATGATCGTTTTAAAATGAGACAAAAAAATTGTTCTCCGATTTCAAAATTTTAAATTGATCTTTCCATTTCAGGTCAAGACAAATACTTTTTGTTCCATGTCTGTCGAGTGAATCCTTGTCACACGTATAATTCATGAACAACGATATTAATGAAACTCCCAAAATATTTATTTTTTCAAGATATCTCAAGAACGGCACATGTTACGTAAAAATTTTATAGAATCTCTTTTTTGTAGAGCATTCAATTTTCTATAATATAAATACAATACAATAGTAATGAACAAATAATCTAATCAGGCGTACAAACCCAAACAAATATTAGAGCAAAATCTCAACACTCCTGAAATTCTCTCTTCACATCCTTAACGCTTTGTATTAAAAACAGTGTACGTGGAAGTATAGTTGGTAAAACGAAAACAATTTCGTTGCTTCGGAATGTTTTCAAAACTAAATTTATAATTAATTCATTGAAATCTAAAACAGCCAAATTAAATTAACTGTATTTCTGCCCTACAAAGTTTAAATTAATTAATTTCTTATACAAATAGTATTGTAACTTTTATCTGCATGGATACAATGATAGCTCGAACTAGAATTGTTTTGGAGACATACATATAATACCCTCCATAAATATGTTTCTATAAAACGACCTATATATTTGTCATGAAAACATTAAAAATATTAACCTCTCAAGAAAAAATCACAACGAATGTAATCTTATAAGATTATTTACCATAGCAAATTAAAATTACGTTTTATTAGCGTAATTAAAATTTAACTTTTTGCATTTTTTAGTGACTTGATTAAACAACTTTTTAAACAGAAAACCTAATTTGTAATTAATGTTATTTTCATTAAGTTTCTTCAAAGTTTTACAAAAAATTTATGTACTTTTTAGAGTTCCGAGAAAAACTAGGAACCCTATAGTTTCGCTTTGTCCGTCCGTCCGTCTGTCTTTATAAATGTTATACCTATTATGATGATAGTATACTGATGTAGATTAATAACCCAAAATCAGAAATTATGAGATTATTGAGAAAAAAAAAATTTTTGACCGCCTTCCTATTGATTGAAAAATATATTCAGATTCACAATTTTTTTTTCTCACTTACCCCATTCAGTCTTTAGATATGTCTAAAATACAACAAAAAATGTTATATGACCTTTTGATTTTAACCCTACAATACAAAAATCTGAAAAAAATCCAGTTGTTAGTATTTTCACTGAAAAGTGTACTCACATTTTTTTTTTTCAATTACTTCATAAAGAAATTTATAAATTTATTTAAAAAAAAAATAAAGTCTTATTTAGGGTTCCGAAGAAACCCTATTAATCTGACTTGTCGTCCGTCCGTCCTTTTCAGTCAAAACAAAATATCTCGTAAACTATATAAGCTAGAAACTTGAAATTATTACTGAACATGTAAAATGATACCCTTTACTAAAATATGTAAATTTGTTAAAAAAATATTTATTCAAGGGGGGCGTTAGGATGCTAAAGTTATGTAAAAAAATATTTTTTTATATCAAAGTATGTGGCACGTCAAAATGTATAACCATACTAGTGGAATTTAACTATTTTTCTAAATATTAAATGGTGCCTGCAGGGGGCTAAAAAAATTTCATCTTCAGTACGCTACACATTAGGCTTAACTCACACACTTAAAAAAATCTTAACAATCCATATCTACAATAATCTCATATACATATATATACTTTTAAATAAATCACCTCATTTCTACAAGAGAAATGTCTCAATCAGGTCCAAAGTAAGTGAAGGCAACGTAGCCAGAGATTACAACAAGATCACAGCCGTGACACATGAAATAATGGACAGCATTAGGTCAGTGCTGCTCCGCCGTGTAATTGAAAATATCAACTATGTACTACCCTATACTCCCTTTTACAATCTACCTTTTCTCCCGTCTTGCTGTTTTTTCTTGCTATAGCGTGACTCTTTCATTCGTGCACTCGTAATAAACTATTTTTGTCTGTGGTTTGTGGAAGTAGGTATATTTTATTTTATATTTTACTAACTAGAACAAAAAGTAAAAATAATTTTTGTTCTATTTAAATTTAAAAGTTAATTATTGAAAACAAACTATACGACCAAATTGGATGCTGTAAAGGGCAAATTATATCTACATCAAGTACTTATTACGATGAAGTCATTTATTTCGATAAGGATTAATGTTTTACAGGTTATAAGTCCACGTAAACAGAACCCAAATATTTTTAATATTCTTTGTAACATAAAAGCAGTCATTGTGGCTTAAATACTAAAGTTAAATATATGGTGTCGCGGAAACAGTGAAAAGTTTTAGTACATTTTTTTAAGAGGACAGATAGTACTATTTTTTGCCGTGGACAAAAACTTTTGAAAACAATTGCCTGCTTGGTAATAAATTCGTAAAAATTACCAAATTCGCATATTTTACATTATTGTGAACTAAAAAACAATTGCAATATTAATATCAACCTAGTAAATTGTTGCATTCTAGACATAAAAACATGATTGGCTGAATAGTTTCGAATATTATGTAAAACTATATAGATTTTATAACAAACATTTTAATATTATTCCAAAACTATGATATTAAAGTCACCAAATAAAAGAGATTTTTATTTATCCATCCGAAATATATAAATGAAAATTGTATGGAAGTAGATATAATTATTTATTTATTTATGATGCTATGAGAAATTCAATATAGATTCTAATATATAAATATTAAATAAAAACTTGAACTGTCTATGGTCTTAACAAAAGCTCTTAAAACGGACACAGAATGATGTATAGTCGTTAAAAAAAGTCTTACACAAGCAAAAAAGGTCAACATTTTACTTTTTGACATTTTTATAACTCAAGTGTAGCGTTTCATACTTTTCTTCTCGATTCCAAAAAACTGTAGAATGTCATCACCAATACAATTCATTAGTTCTCAACGTGTTTCTAAACTTTATGATATTTCATATACGGTAGACAATTTGTTTTGCTACTAAATGTTTTTGATTCCAGAATCCTGATAATAAATCATAAACTTAGATGAAATATTAAAGGATGTATTTTATAAATAATTCAGTGTCTGCAATAAAGAAAAATGCGCCATGTAAGAGTTTGAAATATATAAAAATACTAACATACATTCTTTCTAGCTGACCAATAAAAAAACGTGATATATTACGTTCTAATAGATTAGATGGGAAAAATAGGTATATTAAAAAATTCAAAATTTTGTTTGATACAATTATTTAAATTATTTCAATACAATTCAAGTATATGTTATTATTATTAATTATATATGAATAAGAATATTTCAAGATCACTATAGTATGTTTACAGTGTGCATTTGTACGTACATGATATTGACATCGTTCGGGTGCCAATCAAAGATGTAATATGATCTCAAAGAAATTTCATCAAATTTATAAATATAATTTTTTTTTTTAAATCCTAAACAATAATTCCGTAGTCCACGCGAGCGAAGCCGCGCGGGTCCAGCTAGTATAATCATAGTTATTGAATGTATTTTTACTTAAAACAAAAAATGATACATGTATGCTATTAGATATACATAAAAATAGAAAAAAAAATTGTTGACTATAAAAATATTAAAATAGAAATAAATATACTATATTCTAAATGCAAATGTGGATACCCTACACATAAAAAAAAACGGCAATATACGAAACTTACATTAGCAGTCATATCACACATAGCGCAATTTGAATTGACATTTATTCAGGGAATTTACCCAGATATAAAATGATTGGATGTATTCATATACGTATACAATAATGTAGGTAGGTACACATAAAGTTTTACTGTTTGAAATACCTCATTCTTAAATTCAGAAGTCTTGCAATAAAATTTATTTTCAGACGATTTTACTCTCTTACTTGAACAATAATGGAGTACCTATAAAATTTTTCCCGGCAAAATTGTATCATAAATTCAGACTTCCGTAAATATACATGTAATGGACGAAGCCGGCATGGGACATTAAATTGATTTTTTTTTTACTTATTCTTATATTATTAACTTCCCGACAGGAAGTTATTGTAAACGGTCCGAAAATCAAAATCAAAAATTTTAACATATTTTTATGTTCCAAGGTCACTATAGTATATTTACACTATTTGCAGTGTATGTGTGTGTATGTACGTACGTGCATGTAATTTTTTACCTGCACGAAATCTTGCAAATAATAATAATAAATTGACTTCGAAGCGTTTTGATGTGAATATGATCTAAAAGAAATTTCATCAAATTCGGTACAGCCGTTTATAAAGAGGCCCCAAGCAAACATTTTTAGTCGGATATTTGCGATCAGCGACTCAAAAATCGAAACTTTCCCTTGTAAAATTTAAAATAGTAGAATTTTCGAATGAATACTTAAGGTACATTTTCGCATTACAAACCAATAATTATAATTATACTACTGATTCAACCCTCTTTTTATTGCAACGTAAACAATTTGCATCTATTTAATTAATTTCTTTTGATTAGTATTAATTGCGAACGCTAGTAAAGAATTTCTATCTCCGCTAAAAACTTTAATTACACTTCCTAGATATTTCTTTTGATGATATAAAGTGTAATTGAAAGGAATAAGAAGTGCAGTATATTTTGTTGTTTGATTTGTTTTGTAGTTTACTAAATTGCGTTATATTTTTATACATACAGGAGCGTCGGTGATTTTTAATTAAAAAATAAATCTGAAATAAATTTAAAATAAACATAATTATGTTTACCAAAGGAAAAATGGATTTCAGAATAACTACATAGACACTTAGCTTATATCGTTAACTTTTATAGAGTATATAACCTAATAAGAAACTAATTTAATTATTTTCCACCTAACTATCTAATAATAAAAAATATAAGTTTAAACTTACGAATGTTCTAGGAAATTTTGATTTTAAACCTTCAGTCACGAGAACAGAAAATAAATATAACTGACAATGAGAAATTTAACCATTTTGTAAAAAAATATTATTTTACCTTGTAAATTCTAAACGGATGAAAAGTTTTTTTTTATATTGAGCAATAATATTAAAATTTCAATCCTACACTTACCACAATAAAAATACAACCGTTTGTAAGATCGAAGATTTTACACTGATGTAAATAACATTTGCTTTCTAATAACATATTTTCATTGGTTTTAAAATGATTGTTGTAAATAAAATAAAAAATAAGGTCACTAACAATAACATTAAACACACCGTGCAAAAGTTTTATAACGTAAATATCATACGTACAAATCATATGAAGGTACCCGGGTACCTTTTCCATTAAGCAACGTATAAACATTTATCCATTTACCCAAGGGTTAAAAATAGAAAATTTACCATCTATTTTATAGAAGAACTTCAGTTTTGATCTTTTTTTATTTGGAGACAAACACATCTCAGACGTCATTAAGGTAATAGTCAAGTCGATCCTCAAAGATGTAATTCGGATTCATTATAAAGTTTGATTTTTTCTTAATTTTTATACTTGTAAGAGTAAAAATCACGAAAACTTCAAAAATAAAAATAATATCCAATTAAATTGAACAAATTATATAATAATCTTCATAAAGTATAATTAAGTCAAGATGTGAATTATAAGATGAACTTACTGAAATATAGTTATTATATCTTCTTAGTACTTTTGGTGCTAGATAGTTCTTTAGTTTTCAGAAATCTAATTAAAGTTTTGGTTCAGGTTCACTAATTATATAATGTGTGTTTTGTAACAGTAGTTTGAAATTAAATGTTCTGAATCGGCATTTTCGGGGATAATTCCATTGTGGTTATAAATTTGCCAAAGTTTACAAAGGTATATTTAAATTATCATTTATATTACTTTTTATACTTCCGGTCTATAATTGAAAAAATTATAGTTTCAGAGAAAATATCCTGTGACAGACGAACGGACACCCATAAGTGTTCTGAACACCGCTCTTGTTAATCGCTTTAATTGATTATAGTAGAACGTGGAAACTATTATGCCATAAGGTTTCGTAATTTTAATTAAGAATTTTATGGCTCATTTATTTAACAAAAAAAACGACACAAAACCGAAATCTCAGCTAACATTTAATTGGCTCCAGCTTACAAACTTTAAGCAATGATCATTAAAAGTTTTTTCTCCCTCTCTTAAAATCGTAAAAAGATTCATTAAAAACTTCTACATAAATATATACATAAATAATTATATATGCATAAACGAACTGGAATATACTGTAATTAAATTAAGTACCTATTACACCAGTGCAATTGTAAAAATCACTTGCATTAATTATAATGTGGAAAAAAAATTGGTTGGTACAGGTTTATACATTTGATCATAAAGAACATTTGTGCATACATGAAACATTGCGCAATTGTTTAAACAATTTATAAACAATTGTCAAGGTTATATGAATAGCATTTTTGCTTCCTCGTAATATCGAAGATACGAGAAGCTTTAAGATCGTTTTAGAAAGACAAAAAAAATGGTTCTCCGATTTCAAAATTTTAAATTGATCTTTCCGTTTTAGGTTAAGACAAACACTTTTCGTTCCGTGTCTGTCTGTCTGTCCGTATGTATGTGTGTGTGTGTGTGTGTCTGTCTGTCTGTCTGTCTGTCCCCTAAATCCTTGTCACACGCATAACTAATGGACCACTAAACCAATATTAATGAAACTTGGTTGAATGGTTGGGTCTGGCTTGAGGACAGTCCCATTTCATAATCATCAAAATCGTTTGTAAGGGGGAGGGGTGACATCACAAAATATTTATTTTTTAGATTAGAAAAGACTTTGGATTCTTAACAACCAATGCTCGTCCGTATATGAAACTGTTACCAAAATTTTACGGCAGCCATCTTTTCTTAAATGTCACTATCGTCATTTGCATACATTTTATCCCAGAGGCGTCAGTTGAAAATTTATAATATGCAAATATGCTTTAAATTACAATTGAATTTAGTATGTATGAGAGATGGTAGCTCCAAATAGATATTTCTCTTTAA
Organism: Sialis fuliginosa; assembly: GCA_961205875.1. Taxonomy (NCBI): domain Eukaryota; kingdom Metazoa; phylum Arthropoda; class Insecta; order Megaloptera; family Sialidae; genus Sialis; species Sialis fuliginosa. Next base: position 22,523,406 of record OY540814.1, on the reverse strand, counting down.
TTAATTTTATAATTCAAAACAATTGAATTGAATTGAATTTTGAAATCTGAATGATACGCCAAGTGGAGCGATATGGTAACAACGCTAGGTACTAGGTAATGTGTTATTTGTCCTTTAATTTTCCTTGTCTAAGAGTTTAGCATAATTATGTATCAAAGCTAACGAGAAACTCCGAACACGTATTTTCCTCCTACCCATTTACAACTGATTTAGCAATGTCAATATACAAAAATCAAGATACAAACTTTTCATCTGAATTTCTTATCTGTCTTTAATGTAAATTCAAATCGAACAGAAATATGGAATAAATCAAAAACACAAGTTTTGATGATGTTTCAGGATAATGCCCTAACATAAATCATCTCAGAATGTGTTTCAAAATTACCTCCATGATTTTACATTTCTCAATGTCGTTTCATTACAGCGTTCTTCTGAAAAAGTACATTTCATTTGTTTTTCCAATACCGTGGAAGTAATTTTATAAGATGACGCTGTCATATATACACAGAACTGTATTGTGAATATTTTGCGCCCCAGACAAGAACACATTCAATACCTTTTGATATTTTTATTTAGAAAAATAAAAAAAATATTTTTTACAAAAATCATATAGAGGACTAAATTGTTAATTTGTAAATGTTCGATGACAGCATTTTGATGACTCTTTCACTAAAGTATTATTTATTAAGTTCCGAAAGTGATCTAATTGACTGTGTATTATCATCAGGGACTTTTTTTAATTTTTTTATTCGGGTTCAAATATAAATTTTGGTTCGGGTTCCGTTTCGGATTTGGGTTCAGAATAGTGCAAACTATTTGGGTTCAAAAATTGTTATTTTTACAGGGTTCAGGTTCGGATTCGGGTTTAAGTTTGTATTGAAAAAAAATTATTTTGTTCGAAAAAAAAATTATAATTAACAAATAAAACATTTTCTGAATAAGAAAAAACATTAATAGCCTATAAAATATGGTTAGAAAAAAGGGCAAAAATAAAATTACATTTTAAAGATTGAAATTCCTATCTTTTCAGATTTTTTTTGTAAATTGAAATGAAATTCCGTAAAAGAATTAAAAAAAGAATGTAAATAGTATTGGACTTGATAATTCACATCATACTACAAAATTCAAATAGATTTTCAGTTAGTACATTTTATAATCTCTTTTAAAAATCATTGAAGAAAAATAATTTATTGAACCTTTTAAGAATATATGGTTACCGGTTATCCAAATGCCTATAATTCATCCACCCCTCCCGTTCAGATACGAACCAAAAAATTACACACATTACACACAATACTCACAGGTGAAGCCATGGAGAAAATCTACTTTCAAAATATATTTACTAATAATAATTATAATTAATTAATCTAATAAAATTTTAGAACCACTGGTATACACAGGTTAGATGTACTATTATTTATATAATTACGTACTTTTATATTGTAATTATTATTAAAGAGTTAATTGTTTTGGCTTCAGGACGACCCATATATATGTGATATTTATATCTCGAAAATTAAATTAATTTTAATAATAAAGTTTCAACAACAATGTCTCTGCTCCTCATTCAAGCTGTACGCAATTAAGTTTGGGTAAAATAATTGTCTAAACTTTGAACCGTTTACCCACAGACTGTTAATTAGATTAATAACAATTAATAATAATAACTTTGTTTGACACGTTATTGACATAATTTAATTAAATTAAAATAAAAACATTTGTCATATCTATACCTACCTCATATTTAATTTATATCAAATAATATACATAAACATCGAAAATTGTCAGTATTTATTATAAAAGAGGTGAATGAAACTTATATCATTCGAAAGGTACTGTGCCATAGATGTGCAAATCATTTGTGTATGTTGTCGTTAAAGCAGGTAAAATAAAGTTAACATACACACATGATTTCACTTTACTTTTTTTAAATATCAGAAAACCATTTTTATATTATTATCCTTAATTGATTCATACTGTAAAATAATAATTTCATTATATTTAAATCATCAATTTTGGAGAAAATAAAAAAAGTACTTTTTTAATGGTGCAATTTCTATGTATTTTATACTGACAATAACTGCATATAAAATATAATCTATAATTCGAACATATCAGAGTATCCGTTATTTATATTTATGTATATATATATATATTCGAAATGGAAATAATCCTCGTTGTAAATTACACTCATTTATATTTATTCTCCCAATGGGTAATTTCATTCTAGTATTAAAATTAATAATTGGAAACTGGATAAAACAAAATGCAAAAATAAATAAAAATTGAAAAATATATGTATTTTAGTTTAATATACTTACATCATTTGTAACTTGTGTTTCAAAACACAAAAAATGTTAAATTAGTTTTTAAAAGTATTGCTTCCTCGCAATATCGAAGATATGAGAAGCATTGTGATCGTTCTCCGATTTCAAAATTTTAAGTTGATCTTTCCGTTTCAGGTCATGACAAACACTACATGCATAACTCATGAACCCCTGAACCGATATTAATAAAACTTGGTCGGTTGGTTGGGATTGGTTTGAGGAAGGTTCCATTTTAAAATCATCAAAATTGTGTGTAAGGAGGAGGGATGAAATCCCAAAATATTTATTTTTTCAAGACATCTCAAAAACGACACATATTACGTGAAAATTTAATAGAATCTTTTTTATAAAGCATTCAATTTCCTGTAATATAGGTCTACAACGTTTCTTGTAAAATATTCACTTACTCGTCATTTGTTTTGTTTTTTTTTTTAATTGATATTTACTTTAACATATTAAATGCCATTTTGACGTTTGCATTTTAGATTTAGATTGAAATTGTAAAAAAATTTAAAATATACGAAAAAATAATCAGGAAAAATTTGTAAACAAATATTTTTTAGTAAAAATAATGGCAGGCAATTTATCTGAACACTTTATCTATTTTTATTTAAAACACCTTTGGTGAATTTTTCACGAGTAAGCTCTGTGCATTTATTAGACAGATGTTTTTTTTTTTCAGTACATACATCTACAAATAGAAAAATAAAAATAAGTGAAACACTTTAGTTTCCAAACAAAATCAATAATTATCATTACAATTTTTCTGTCAGTATAAAAATAAATATGAGATCTAGCAACATACAAGCAGTACCTATATGTGAGAGACAGATAATCGAAGCTGATTCCTGTCTGAATCATATCTTGGTGTTTTTACTGCTCCACATACGTGATATTGATTCTACACCAATCACTATCTACTATATTAGAGCGAACGGCATACAGATAATTTGATAATTTAGTAATTTGTGGGAAACATCGGAGATCAAAGGATAACACGTTAATGCTATTGTGTTCTTTCCTGAGTACCATTATTGCATTTGTGCAGTGGCGTATATTAGAATATATATGGGAGGTACAAGATTTATAATAGATAAGTTGAAATTGTTAATTTATAGATAACTAGCTGTTACTTGCGACTTCGTTCGCGTGGAATTTAGGTTAGGTAATTAATAATTGCATAATAATTAAATATTGAACAAATTGTAGTAAAGAATTGTGTAGAATAAAAAGATCTAAAATAAACTCTGCGATACCATATATCTAACTTTTATATTTAAGCGAGCGAAGCCGCGGGCAGAACTAGTATACCAATAGTTTTGATTTATGTATGACTCATTCAATTTTATAAAGCTATCTTTTTTAGATGCCCTACTCATTTGTGTCTTTTGAAAGGCCGCCATTGTACATAATACGTGTGAGTAATTCTTGACATCAATGAAGTATAATACCTACTATATATATTTTGATGTTATCTAGGCTCCGTGCTTACTTTTAAACATGATCTCCAATAACTTTCATGTCTTCGATAATGTATCGATATGATGTTTTCTTTATGTGAGAAATATTGTACAGATATTACTTTTTATTGATATATAAAATGCTTTGTAGAGGATTATAAATATTATGGTTCATCTATCATATTTAAATGTTAATAAATATGAAAAATGATATTATACATTGCAGAATGCAATTTTTTATTCTATTCACTTTTTAGTCTATGGAAGGGGAGTCCAAAAATTTTTGACAGTGCTCATTATAATTTTCATTGAAAGTACTAATTAAGAGCTACATTCTGGATTTTTTCAGATTTTTTTAATCCATAGAAATTAGAGGGAAGGGACGCTCTGATAACAACTTTGAACGCAAATATATTATGACTGAAGGGCTAAAATCAAGGTCCTAAAATGTTTTTGTTGCATTTTAGGAGACCTATCTAAAGACTAATGAAAATGTGAAAAAACAATTTTGAGTATACTTTTCAGTCTATGAGAAGGGGGTCAAAAAAATTATTTTAAAGCAACAATATCATTACAAATTTTTGATAAATAGTGAGGGGCGCCATAGAATTATTTTTTTCCATATCTAGGCATGTGGGGTGTCAAAATGTATCTACTGTAACGCATTGTTTCAAAAATTAAAAATTAAGCAAGATTGTAATATTTGTTCTAATTGTCTTTTATTTCTCAAAAGTGAACTACTTTTAAGTGTAACCAAACAAGTACTAAAAACATTTTTGGCACACAACTCTATAGAAAACTTTACTACCCTTAAGATAATAAATCATAAGAAATTTACAACACATATCGTTCGACAAAAACCATTAATATACTGGCATTCAAAACTCGTGTGAGTGTAAAAAGATTCCTGTAATTTAAATTGCATATGAGACGTTCTAGTTTAATTTAAATTTTGAATTAGATCCCACTCTATGATTGAATAAGTATCTCACCGCCTCTATAAATGTCAATAAGATTTTCAGTCTAAGATTTCTTATATTGCAAATATTAAACTAACGAAAATATGCAAACATAATATAACTAGCAAAAAGATCACCCAATTTTCCCACTCAAAATGCCTAACTTATCATAAGCTAAATCGACTAGGGGGGGGGACATCGGATCCAATGTGCTAGTTTAATTATAAACTAAGCATTGAACAAATTGTTTAGTTTAAGAACTAAAAATTAGATCAGTAATTATTCGAATAAGCTTTTAGATACTTCTTCTTTATTATAATATGTTTCTTGTCAACGTAATCTTCCCCTTTTTCTGACAGCCTCTAACTTTCAGTTTCAATTATATAAAACTTTAATGATGAAAATCCAGCGAATCTTGACTTGACTTAAACCTAATATAACTAAAAATAAACTGCATTATACATGTCAGTAATGTACTTAACCCTAGAAGGCTAATCATATTTTATCTAGGCTTTTCATTAGTAGATTCGAATTAACATCAGTTATTAGTTAGACATGTAATTATTATATTTAATTTGTTTTTGCATTTTTTGTAACTACATTACCAATTTTAGAGGAATATAAAAAAAAACACAGTTTTTGTATTTTTTTTTTATTAAATTATATTTTTATATATATTTATATATTTCATTTGTGTGGAATCTGTTTTCGTTAATGTGAAATTATGTTTCATAAGTATGAGTTTATACTGTAAAAAGTATAGTTACTGTTAGTTAGATAGAGCAACAAATCTTCACTTGAATATTTGTAAGCTACAAGTCCACTTTTGAAAAACATTGAGATAAACACAGAAAATTAATTTTAAATAAAAACTTGATAATTTTCACTATCAAATGGCACCAAAAAGTAAGATTGGGTTTCACATCACCAATAATGTTTATCTATAAATATTTGCTGTACAAACTTTCAAAGTTCGTTTACGACAAAAATATTTTTGTAGACTTGTAACAAACAAATATTCAGGTGACGAAATGTTCGCTGTGTTAGTCGAAAGGACTAACAGTAGCCGTCTAGGGTTAAGGAATATTTTATGACAGTCTTTCAAAGTTTTAGTAGGCAAATGAAAGGAAATGTGTACGTATATCGATTAACTCATTTATTATCAAGTTCATATAGGAATTTAAATTTAATAATAGTACCTACTTTAGGTTTATTATATCCATAAAACATATAAACTTTTACGTATACTAACTTTGTGATAAATCAAAATTTTCGTAGATTATAACGCTGCTTTTACGTCCCAACAAAATTTTAGTATTGATTAAAATTTTAATACATAAATGTACTCCAACTTCTGAATTTAAGTTATATTCTGCTGAAGCATATTAAAATAAAATAACCCAATTCTTGATATGAAAAATTTAATAAAGAGTATTGAGTCAAATATGTTTATGTATGTATAATATAACAGAGGTGCCGACTCTACGGGGCTTTAGGGACTCAAACTCACTCCACCCCAATATTATCATCGGTGGGTTCACCCCCTCCCCCCCCCCCAATTAAATTACGTTTTGTAATCGAAGATAATAAATGTACCTATATGAAAAACATATACATATAGTGGAGTAATATTACCGAAAATTTTCTTGAATAAAGATCTGGAAGGAATGAGCATATTTTTATTAACTTGTTATATGTATATAATCAAAATCTCTACAATAGCTGACCTCAAAATCAGTAATATTGAGCAAGAAGGAAACAGAATTATAACAAATACAAAAATTTGGTTTTTAAAATATTATGAAATGTTATTTAAAATCATTGCTTCATCGAAAAATACATAAAACAAATTTATAATGAGAAAGCCCCTCAATTGTATATTACCCACATGTTATCGAATCTTTTTTTAATTCGTTTTTAAGGCGTTTTTTGATCATAAGGAATTTTTTAATTTTAATAAAAGTGTATTATTATGTAATAAACTCACAAGAATTTTAACTGTTTTTATAAGGGAATTTATAACGAAGAAAATATATTTTTTGCATTCCAACCAATTTAAAGATTATTTTAACCGAAAAACCAAAAATTTTCGATTCATATCGAATTGAGCCCCCCTCCCAATATTTTTAACGAGTCGGCGCCCCTGTAACGTACACATATGTACTTGATATGAAGATTTTCATGAAAAGTATTTGTCTGGCACTTTCATTATATTTAGAATATTTCTGTCTATATGTACATATTTTTCTGTTTTTTTTGACACATAAAGGGATAAATATATAATCAAAAACATATATAGGATGTTCCAATAGTCATAAAATAATCAAATATTAAAAGGCCGTATTTTTTTATTGCATTAAGTTAGAAACTTGAATTTTTTACATGAATACTAATGACCTTATTAGTATTTGATATTAATTTATACATCTAGCCACTAGCCACGTAATGAAAATATCAATGTAAAAAACTCATTTTTTAACGGTTATGGAAAAATATATTTTTACAAAAGTGTTTACACAAACTTTATAATGACGATCGTTTATTGTCATTTATAGCAATCATTGACAAAAATTTATATATAGTTAAAAAGAACACTTCAACTACATAAGAAGAATATCTTAAAGTTCTAGGTTGTAAGTGTCATCTATATAATGTTTGTAACGAATATTTGAAACTAGTTGAAACTTTCTCAATCAAATGAAATAAAAATTCACAAACCCGAAACTATAAGGACTTTTAATTTTCTACGAAACCCTAAAAATATTAAGTCGATCTCAAATTATCGTTGTTTTGGAAGATACCAACGTTAACTTTTTACTATAGTTACACGTAAAACAATAAGATATACAAAATTCAACCCTATCGATCCATTGTACACTGGGCCAGGAGACTCGATTTTTAGGCAAAAGGTCGTAAAGTTGTCCGATTAAAAAGTTTTTGGAAAAAAATTTTTTTTGCAAAATTTCAAAATAGTGGAGTCAAAATGACGACCAGAATATTAAAAGTATTATCCGATTTTCGTTAAATATATTTGACATAAAAATTCAAACATTCAAAAAGGCGGATCCAATCTTCGATATTGCGAGGAAACAATATTGAAGATACGGGAAACTTTGTGTTTTGTGTTTTTTGTTCTCCGATTTCAAAATTTTAACTTGATCTTTCTGTTTCAGATCAAGACAAAAACTTTTCATTCCGTGTCTGTCTGTCTGTCCTCTGAATCCTTGTCACAACCAAGTTTCATTAATATCAGTTCAGTGGTTCATGAGTTATGCGCGCATGAATCACTGAACCGATATTAATGAAACTTGGTTGGTTAAGGACGGTCCAATTTCAAAATTATTAAAATCTTGTATAAGGGGGAGGGGTGACATCCCAAATTGTTTATTTTTTCAAGATTTCTCAAGAACGGCAAATGTTGTGAAAATGTAATAGAATCTTTTTTGTAGAGCATTCAATTTTTAGTTTTTTTTTAATTGCCAAAAATTTAAAAATATACGAAAAAATATTCAGGCGCGTATTAAGAAAAATGCCGAATAAATATTTTTTAATAAAATTGTATAATAATTAAATGATTAATTAATGGCAATTCATGAGAATACTTTATCGGTGTTTATTAAAAATGTTCGATAATTAATTAACCTTTGGTGAGTTTAACACGAGGAAGCACTGTGCATCTACTTGCCAGATGTTTTTTTTAAAGCCTGTTAAAAATCAACTTTTAGCGACAAAATCAAGTTTCCCGGTCCAGTGTGGTCTGGCGAGTTTGGCAAGCGACGATGTATACTTTTATAAGTTTAAACAATAACGAAGGCGAGCACAAGTCCTGTCTGAATTATAACACGTGCAATGGGAGCAAGTTAGGCGCATGTGGGCCCCGTGGGTGTGTTCAAAGTGTAGCACAGCCAAGCGAAAAGTTCTGTCATACAGGAAATAAATCTATTATTTATTTCTTTATTGTTTTTTTCTTTGAAGTTCAGTTCCCTTCAGGGTATATTTACAGATATTCGTCAAATATGTGCGCTCCAATTCTGTTATGTTCTTCTATTGTCGTCATAGAATTTCCACTTGACGTGATTTCCAAAATATATGTCTGTGTTAATGGTTTGTATGTTTAAGGTCGGGAAGTAATTTTCTTGTTTCGACAAATCGTAAGGGCGGGTTCAGCTTTGATTGAAGAAAGGAAATGTTTTATAAAGTACAAAAAGGAGAAAATGTGTATGTTTAACTATATTTATTTTTTATAATTGATTTAAATTTTAAATGTTATTTACATTTACACAAAAAACTTTAAAAATAAAAATAAAACCGACTTCAAAATATATACTGAAAAGTATATATAATTAAATTTAACAGTTTTTAAAGTCGGTTTTCCTTTTTTTAAGGGTACTGTAGAAAACTAGGAATCTATCCATCCGTCTATGTAAATTTTATACCGATTAAGATGAAATTTAGTATACGGACGTACATTTATAAACCAAAAACAGAAATGATAAGATTTTTGATTTTGTTTTGGATCCCCTTCGAATAGACTGAAAAGTATATTTTAAAAAAAAAAATTTTGCAACTAGACACTAAAATAACCCCTGGTTACCAGCTTAAAATAATATTGTTTGTGCTGACAACATAAAAAATTTATACAACGCGGTCGAAGCTGCATGAAGGTCCACTAGTTCTATATACATATGTTATATAGATTATTACTTTTCATTCATTACTATAAATAATTTATTTTCATACTTTCCATTTTAAAATATTTAGAAGTTGAAAACTGTTGTTCTTTTTAATATTTTATAAACTAAAAAAAAAAAACAAGCGAAAAAGTTTGACAAGTTTCTTCTACTATGTTTTATTCAGTACCAACCAACATCTGAAAAACAGAATTTCATATCTAAGTAACCAGACAGTTTTTACTCAAATGTAGCATCCTTACTATAAATTATGCATGTAGATAATACGGTTTTATGATGTAAATGTCATTTTTACTTTTTTATATATACCTGAAATGTACTGTATAACAAAGTATAGTAAAGATGAAAAAATTGTAACATGAGATTTCAATGGAATTGCACTTTTTGTAGCTCCCTGAATCATTTACGACCATTATCTCGATGACGTCTGTGTATCTGTCAGTATGTCTGTGAACGTCCTACAGTCAAAAATTGATTAAACTTACAGATACGAAATTTTGAATTTAACATATTTGAGGGGCGGGCGGTAAGAGGGGATCGGCTATACTAAAGCATGCAATTCAATAATCGTTACCGTTCAGAAATAATTTTTTATTAAAAAAAATGTATATTAATTATTTATTTCAACTGTATTAATATGACAGTATTTTACTATTTTATGATAGAGTTTTAAATACAATAGTGTTGTCCATTGTTCCTACATCAACTCTCTCTAAAACTAAAGTTGTAGTTATTTCATCAATTGAATTAGTCATTTTACATTAAATTTCACTAAAAGAATAGTGATTTCGAATCGAAATTGGCGCCACTATGGAATTTATTCTTACTTCGATTTATTAACGTATATGAATCGATTGCTTTGGGTGAGGAGTTATTAACAATAAATCAGGTAAATTTATTTATAAAAAAATTGAAATCTTGTTAAAAATAATTTTTAGTGTGTTTGTAATTAATTTTGATTCTTTCATAAATTAGCCTATATTAGAAACTTTAAATTCTTATTTACAGAAAACTAAATACTTGACTACATATGTACATATGTATATTAAATATGCAATATGTCAGAAACATATTTGATTGTAAAATCTTATGTTCCTACCATTCATATATTTCAATAAAACTCAAATACCTTTGAAATGTTTAATAATTATTCTGTCGTTTACTTCCTATTCATTGAATTTTTTTTAAGTACATAAAATAAATTAAATTCTTTTTAAAAACCCCAATGTATTTTATTTTTTAATCTAAATCCTGCTGCGAAAACTATTGAATTCTACTCGCAATAAAATATCGAAAGTGAATTTCGTTTTAGTATCAGGAAAAAAAATCTTATTTTTCGAAATTCGTTTTTCATATTAATATACAAAATGTCCCGTAAACATACTAACAAATTTTCAGGAGTTGTCGAGAACATTAAAACAAACGCTTTTTGTTAATAAACTCATGTCCGTAAATAAGCCGTTTTAGCTGAAGAATGAAAGAAAAGAATTTTGCCTTTTGGTTGAAAATTTTTGTAGAAATTATAGTTAAAAATGTGCTGGTCAAAAGTTGTCAAGAGTGCAACCTACGAAAATCCATAATTTCTGCCCCAAGGTATACCCAAACATTAGATGTTTTTGTTTATTTTTATATTTATCTCCCAAAATAGATCGACTTTTAGAAAATTTTGCAAATGATAAAAAGTTCTTAGAATTAGCCAGAAAATATAAAAACAATCTGTTTTGGGCCAATCCCCAGAGCTATAAAATATATTAGGAAAGGCACACATTGGTACAATTTTTCACGTTTTGCGCTTTATCTGCGACCCTATCGCGAAATCGGTCAAAACCATGTAGGTACTTTTTTGTTACAAAGAAAATAAATTAAAAAATATCTCACTATGTATTCTATTAGTGGTAGAGAGTTCAATTTGGGCTCTTTTTGTTTGTAATGTAGTTTATTATAAATTAAGATTTATGAATTTTTTTCATCAGAGTCGTTAAAAAAATGCGAGATGATATTCAAAAAATTACATTTTCAGTGATTTTTGAGCATTGGGGGGATAAATCTTGCCCAGGGTGCCAGACTTTAGAGCTGGGTGCGGGTCGTGAATTTTTCGGGTCATGGCCGTGACTTGATAAGGCCTGCTCTGACTGGGTCCCGTATGCTAGTAAAACAATACATTACAATCGATATAACATATTAAAGACACGCAGAGATTATTATCAAACACATATTAACATAGATATTAAATTGTAATTACGAAGTACCAACTTAAGCAATATAAATCATAACCGTCTGAAACTAAATATCTGTGTTAATTAAGTCTTGGCAAATACGTACAGTGTCGCCAACAATATGGAATAGGAGATGTGTAAAAATGTTTTATACTGCCGAAGGTCAAGAATTCTCGTGTGTATTGTAAATAATAGATTGCCATGTGTTATAATCCAAGGGTATAAGTGTAACGTAGGTTGGCAGTAGGGATATCGTATTAGACACTTTTCCAAATACCAAAGGTTGTGCTCTGTTTTTATTCAGTGAAATAATTAAATATTTAGGAAGGGAATAATACAGGTCGTTAATAAAATGTATCCTTTTATTTTAATTAAAAATATTTATTGTTTTAATGGTGCACTCTTTGCTTGATTGTGAGTTCTAGTCTCGCTCTATTTTTTTTTTTTAGTAAAACTTCTATAGCGAACTAGTCAATTGGAATGACCTCGTACGTAAGATTTTTTTACTCAATTATTTTTTTATCGAGTCAAAAATTGTGGTTGAAAAATGAATGTAACTTTCAGTCAAGCGCCATTTCGTAAAAATAATTTTTTTTAAACCAGTAATCCAAGGAAAGTAGTGTATTTAATTTAAAAATAAAATAAATCTTAAAATAAACACGTCAAATAAAAAAAAAAAAAGATTGATTCTTTAAGTAATATCGAAGCAGAAATTGAATTTACTTCCATGTAAGTTATAAACATCAATCATGTAAAAATAATCATCCTTCTTGTGATGTAAATATGTTTGACAGTATAATCTACGACAGTGTTCTTTAACTTCGCAACATTTCTCATCAAGTATATGTCAGTCTCTGGGATGTGAAGTTTTAAAATACATATTTCAACAAATCAACACATATGACATTTTTTGTCTGCCATAAAATAATGAAATGTTCCTCTTATTCTTTCACGTCTAGTGTTTAAGTTACTTTTGTCATACAAATGAAGTCATTTTTTATTATAGGTTAATAAAATAAGCATTATATATTAAATTTATTCAGTCACCCACTTAAAAGTTTACATTTTCTGAATGAGAACATTACAGTTTCCATATTTACTTAATTTAATATTGATTGATTTTAATTTTCTGTCATACAAAAAGTTCAATTTATCCATTTTTACTTATTTTACACGGCAACATGCTACAGGTCGCAAAACGTAATAAATTAACAACAATTCTTTTGAATTCACTTCATCTATTTGCAAAATAGAACCCTCTTAAAATTCAGCCAAATTGGGTAACTAGAAGTAAAGAAATTTGCAGTTTATTTAAACATTTTATTTATATATTTTTTTTTGTCAAATATTAGTTACTATAGTCTGTTTCATTTAAGATTACAGCGGTAGCTAACATAGGAAGCATAATACGAGCTTCTGATTGGGCAAATCGTCCAATTTTAAACCATATAAAGCAGTTGCTAGTGTGATAATATAATAATTAATTAATAAATTATACTAATAATTAGTTTAAATGTCTACTATTTTGACACCTATTGGCCGATTCTCATCAAACTACGCTGTATGCCAGTTATATGTATATAGATTAATATTCAGTATTGGTAGTAATCAAATATCAACAAATATTTCTAATTCAGTACATTTAATTTAAAAATAGCCATTACTGGGGTTATATCCAAGATTGGTACCTATTTGTTTTAACTATCTATACTTATGTACAACGAATTTTTTTTATATTCTATAAGAATTTAAATCACGTATTTTTCCACATTCAATAGATAAATAAATATATACTATGAGATGGCAATAAAAAAAGTCAGCAAGAAATGTATTTGTAAGTAAAAATGACTTCAACAAACTTTCTGTATGGAATACCTCCGTAAAATGTGATAGATTCCCGAAGTTATTTTTTCATAGCTGTTGTCACAACTTTTAACATTTCACTGAAAGTTTTATTTCACAAAATAAAAATATATTTTAAGATGTTCCACACGTCTAAATGTCCTTTCAAGAAAAAATATAAAAGAATATATTTTAGTGCTCAACCGCTGAACAGCGAGACATTTTGACCGATTCACATAAAATGTAAAAAATGTACCTATATTTCCTAATTTTACAGATTTTACACAACAAATTCAACATTTTTTCAGCTGGCTTGTAGTAAATTTGAATAATAATATAATACAAAAATTTTACTGGCTGAGGGACTACGCCCGATAGTTAATAACTTAAATAAAAAAATAAATAAAAGACAGACAGACAGACAGACATCATGGAGAAAATAGTCAGAAAGGATTAAGGGAAGGTCAAAATGGATAATTCCATCAAAATCCGGATTTCGAAAAAAATCGGCTTCACTACATTTACTTATACCTACTATTATATTTTTTATATACATGGTATAAGAAAGTAAAAATGTATTGAGATATTTAACATATCTATAAAGCTGGTATTTATAAATTTTGTCAGAATACGATTTATTTGGGTTTGTTTTGAATAACACATAAAAGTGCATAGCATTAATAATATAATATATGACTGATATTTATTAATATGTATAAGAAAACAATTAATTATATTGTAAAGTTAAATTTTCATAATAACATAGAAAACGACTTGCTAGTTAAAGTTATTTAATACCCCAATGAAGCTTTAGAGAAACACGCGTTTATATTTACATAACTTGTATTTGTGGCAAGATTTTGTTCGTTTTTGTTATTAAAACTCCCACTGCTATTGGAATATAATTCCAAAGTATTGGAATATACATAGTTATGGTGGCAAGGGTGTCTGCACATTAATATCAAGTTATGTTTTACATTTTCTAATAACGTATTGTATTAACCATATGCATATTATTGCATATTTACTGCATCGAAAATATCAAGAATTACATATTATATGCATGTATTAATCCAGACGAAAAAACAGTTTCAACATTTAAAAGTTATTATATTTTAATATTTTTCCAGAGATTCATAGACAAAAGACCCATACTTTTGAGGGTTCCGTCAATACGAAAACTATTAATAGAGCTCTTTTGTCCGTCCGTCCGCAGGATAATATTGTGATTATACAAGGTGAGTATACAAGGTAAAATATTTATTATTTAAAACGATGTTTTTGTTAAAGTTTTTAGAAAAATTATTTCCTATTTAATATACTAATGGCATCCAATTCTATTTTATTAAATGACAACATATCTTTTTTATTGATTCTATGAATAAATCTTAATTTATTTTTTATTTCCATACAACCCTGTCAAATTGTAATTATATTGCATACGAAAAATTTTGAAAAAAATTAACTTTTATAATCTCAGATCATATTAACTGCAACTTAACCAAGTAAGCCTTGAAAAATGACTGAAACTTGCGAAAAATGTTCATACTTTTCAAAATGAAAGTTTCTTTTAGAAAAATAATACAGAATGAACATCATTTTGAGCATTTGTTAAATTAATTTACTTGATCTTTAGATTTTTTTCGTGTTTAACAAGTCATTTTAGATCAGTCATTTTTCAAGGTTACTCGGTTATGATGCAGTTTATGTAATTTGAAATTATAAATTTTAAGTTTTTCATATGCAGTCATTAAAATTTTTATGTTGTTTGTATGTAAAAACTTAAGATCTATTCATAGAATCTAAAAAAAGATATGTTGTCATTGAAAAAATTAAGTTGTGTGCCATAATAATGTAACCGATAGCACCAATTTTTTTTTAAGATTAGCATTACATAGGAAATAATTTCTCTAAAAACTTTTACTAAAACATATTTTTTAATAATTAATATTATAGAAGATATTAATAATATTCCATATTTTTTACTCACCTGTATAATAGGTTTTTTTTTTCAAAAGTATAACAAAAAATAATTTTAAAATATTAAATTGTAAAAATCTTACCCGTTTCTGCGGGCGCCCATGTTAATTGATGTTTATATTTACTAATTATTTTGAAATGACTAATCAAAAAAACATACATATACATAAAGTAAATAAACACTGATGCTGGTTGGATTAACCTAAAAACGATACCAGAGGCTATAAATAAGCAAAAAGGGGTTATTTTAGTGAAGTACTCTAAAATAAAGAATGTATTTTATACTTTTTGCATAATATTTTATGTTTATATTTTTTTCTTTCAAAACAAAATGCTTTATTAATATATCTAAGAATATATATAAAAATATTATGGAAATTATTAAAATATCTGGTTTCATACAGGTATATGAAAATATAAGGTTTCCCTGTTATTTTAGAAACTTTAATTTATTTTACAATACCAAGCTATGAATTAAAAATCAAAATATAATATATGTAATGTAGTAAGTAGATCTTTATAATATTTCATTTACTGTTTTATTGCACTTATAAATTTGTAGAGTTTCTTTCTGTTATTTCATTTATATGTACCTGTACCTATATTTAACTATAAACTGAACCTATATACTTTTAAAAAAGCTTATTAGAACTATGTACTTAAAAGGATTTTATCAAATAACTTTATCTATCTTTTAATTTTATATTTTATTTATTGAGTGATTTTATATACTTATATTATTTAATCATTTATTAACATATTAGCCCAGACGTGTATTAAGTAATATTTAAGACCCTTATTGTTAAAATAACAAATTCACAGAAACAATATTGGAACCTTAAATAGCATGTACCTAATCAATTCAGTCAAATATTTGTCCAGGTAGGTATTAAATGAGATTTAGAGCCCATTTATGTTTATATTTCATACATTGCAGACTATCAGTTAGGTAGTCTATACAATGCCTAGGAAATGTATATAATTAAATATTTTTTATACATTGCGTGGTGATTTTTCTATACATTGCCGGATTTCATACATTGCCAATAACATATATGATATAAATTGCGTTTTTAATTATTTTATTAAATATTTATAAATTTATTTACAATTTCTACCTAGTAAGAATGCATATATTATGATATATAATTACTTTCGCCTCTACACTATTATTCGTTTTAATTATTTACATTTACCCTTATAGACGATAAGCGGCTTATGTATAATCTAAATATATTGCCTAGTAAATGAAAATGATGGTGTATGTATACATATATATACAGTATAAACTATAAATATCTATAGCCTACTTCATTTAAGATTGTAGCGGTAGCTAACATAGGAAGCATAATACGCGCTCCTCATTGGGCAAAACACCAGGTAGATTCACAATAATACAATTTTACTAATTCATGTTGCCTTGGAAACAAATGCAATTAAATTCAAATCGTCAGACAAAGTATTCAAAAATATGTATAGACATTAAGATATTAGAAAACTAATATTCATAATACAAAGGTGAGTTTTATTTCTTACAAATTTTAGAGTGTATTTAAAAACGATTGCCAATTTTTTAAAGTGGAGTATCGCTTCGTACTATCTTTATTCTGTGAACTAGCCTAGTGCGAGAATAGTGCCTGTGTGAATCGTACCGTCTAATCCCCGCCCACCACTGCAATTTTAGCAATTTTAAATGAAACAGACTTTACTAGCAAATATTATATTATGAAAATGAATTTGTTAATTAATTTTAAAAATATATATAATTAATTTTATTATCTTAATTATATTTAATACCAATAATTTTTGTTTTTATCAATTATCATATGTATTTTCTATTTTAATATATAAAAACGTTGATGCATATATGTATGTGATCTCATCAGGCCTAAACCACTGGACGTATAGAAGCCATATTCATACCATATGTTCGTTTGAATTAAATAGTGTATTGTGGATACCACTGAATGTGAATTTCACTAATTTTATCAGTATTGTAGAATACTGATTCAATCAGTGACAGTTCACTGATTTCTAGGTGCAAACTTATAACTTTTGTAATTTAGATTAAAAGATTAATTTTATCGATAAAATATTTAATTAGTTAATTATGTCTGTAGTAATAATCATTCGTATAATTTTCTAAAAACGCCAGAAGCAGAGTTAATTATACGGAATTGCTTGAGAAACAATTAAATAATAAGGCTATTGAGAAAAAATATATATGCATATGAGCGGCAAATTTACAAATCCGTCACTTCAAATAAATTTAGAAAAACACTATCTCAAGTACAGTCGGAATCGTTTTGACACGAAGAAGTCGCGTTTATTCGAAGTCGAGAGGGGCTCCCACCAAGTTATGTATAGATCCTTGACCAATCAGCGTTGGCGCGGAAATTGACATCACCACGAAGATGTATTCAAATGTTATAAATGTATAATAGAATATCAATTGCAAGAAATCTTTTATTTATCCTTGTTTTCGTATTTTTTGATATTTTAACAACATATACAATCAAAGAAGTACAAATTCGACATTGCAAAATCATGAAAAAGCTATCACAGACAATTTTGTCTATTCGGGAAGTGTCATTTTCCTATTCTTAAGTTGGCAATACGTTCTATAATTTTGACCATAGACATAGAGAAATGGACCAGGCATCTGACTCGAACACAGAACCGTGTCAAAAGAAAGAGATAGAAACAGATTTGGAATAACTGTGTAACTCTATGTCTATGTTCCAAACTACACTGCATCTCTCTCTCCTTTTTTGAACAGATGTTACACCATTGAGTTAATACAGAATGCACTGTCCATTCTCTATGTCTATGATTTTGACAGATTTCTATGATTTTGCAATGTCGAATTTGTACTTCTTTGATTGTATGTTTTGTTAAAATATCAAAAAATACAAAACCAAGATTAAATGAAGGAATTTTTTGTAATTGTGATTCTATTCTTCGTGGTGACTTCAATTCCCGCGCCAACGTTGATTGGTCAAGGAGCTATAGAGACTATGTATGTAAATGACTTTATATACCTTGGTAGTTAATATTTATCATTAATAGTTAATCGTGATAGTGAAATAATTTTACTTTACTTTTAATTTCAAATATGACGAGTGATGACGGTGATAAGTGTCTCTAATTAATTCTACAAAAATTTCAAAAATATGTTCGTTTACGCCATGACTCGAGAATGGTGGGAGGTGAAGGAGGAGAAAAAATTTCGAATAAACGAAACTCGGCATTTCAGATAAACGAGACTTAGAATAAACGAGTCCCGACTGTATTAAAAGACACACAAAATACAACAATAATCATTAGTTTATACGCCATTTCAGGTGAAGTGTTATCCCAGTAAAGAGGGCGTAATTGCAAGAGCATTTTTACCGTTCTTTAAACAAGACTCTTTTATACACCTGTCTGTTGCTATTATAAAAGCGTCTTCGTCACCCCCTAACCTAACTCAACCCTCGACAGTCCGAAAATAGCATTACATTATAAAGACATTAATAAAACGCTTGTCTCTTGTAGTGACGTTTTGATTTTGGCTGTTTACAGTTGCCGTTTTGTAAATTGACGGCGTCATTAGTTACATGTTTCCTGTTTTTATGTTGGTATTGTAAATATATATTTATTTTTTTTGAATCCTTTATCTCACTGGTTCTTAAACTGCGGCCCTCGACTCCCTTGGCGGTATTGGATGGATCTGGGTGAAGTTGGGAAGCCTTGGATAGTTATATAACACTACACCTTTCCAATTGTAATTCAGAAAGCATCAGTTATAATTCAGATAAGTAAATTGTAATTCAGAAAGCGTCAATTGTAATTCAAAATAGTCATTTGTAATTCAGATAAGTAAATTGTATTTCAGAAAGCGTCAATTGTAATTCAGAAAGCATCAATTGTAATTAAGAATTTTAATCAAATTTTATATTATTACTACATTATTATATTATATGTATAGATAAATGATTAATTAATTAGCGTCAAATATTTGAAATATTTTCAAGAAAATAGTCGTTTTGATGTTATTCACAAAAAACACAACTCACTCCATGCACCCCGCACCCCTTGGTCGACTAAACTCGACGGTTTTTTAAAGTATATATGTAGGTATAAAACTACATATATACCAATTTCCGTTAATGAAGGAATTATTACAAGGTCAGGCTTCTTTTTTTATATAAAAAAATTGGAAGCGCTGAGATAATCAAGTGCATAGATAAATATAAGTTTGCTTAATTTCTTCAAAAATTGAGGCTGAATAAAAAAAAATTTAGATAAAAATTTTCTTGTTTTGTTACAAAAAAAAATTAAAATTGACTTCTAAGCTCCGAGTTATTTGAGTGAATTTGTTGAACTGACCCACCCTGTAAAATATGTTCTTATTTAAAAAATCAAATATACCATTAAAAAAGGCATTAAAAAATACCCACAAATAGAAAAATGAAAAACAACAACACAAGCAAAATAAAAATTCGTACCAGTTTATTTTGAACACTATAGATCATTATAAAATATGTAGGTATATAATTATACATTATACATAATACATATGTATGTACATATTTGATGCCTATATTATATAGGTACTGAACGCAAAATAAAATATTTTATTCATTATTTATTACAAATTGTATGTCCTACATATTCTTGAAAATAACATTAAAAATAATTACGCCGATGGCTTCTTTATACTTTTCCAAATAAATCTGTATGATTTTTATTTGAAAACGTTCTTTGTGCTACATGTCATTTTGATTTTATTGACATTTCATTCGTAGAAAATCAAGAACATGCGTTTAAATGTAGGTCGCTTGTAAATGCTAAAAACATATCAAAATGACATGAAAATATATAAATATGTCACCACTTGATCAATCTTGAATTTTTAATAAGTGTAGTACCTACATTAATTACGTAAGGCTGATTTTCAAAATTTTATACTCTAATAATATTTGAATATAATTTTCTTTAGTAAAAAACGTGACACGAAATGAGTTCCGGCACCCTTTTGTTTTTAAAATCACATTCTTGCCCATTTACCGGAAGTGTCCGCCATCTTGGATTTTGTGTTTTTGTCGATTTGAACGCATATTTTGCATTTCTCGATAAAAAGGTTAATAACAATTTTATAGATAATTTAATTCTCTACAATCTTTATACAGTCAATATTGTTGAAAAAACATTATTTATTGCTAATAATAAGCAAAAAATGTTAAAAATTAGAAAAGTGGCGCAGTTTTTTCAACTTTTGTGTCATTTTTATTGAAAATAAGTGGCACATTTAAATATATTATTATAATTATTATACATTATTTTATATATTATTTATATATACGTAGGCAAAACTGCGGGAATATTCTAGTTTAAATAAGAGACATTTATTTTCATGAGCGTTCAAAGTAATTCGATTAAGTTCAATCAAATTAACTGTTGTATTGATAAAGTTAATTTATTTTATTAGTTAATTCTACATTCAATTTTCACAGGTTTGAACAACGCTTCCATCCATACAGTGACCTATAACACACTAATTCAATATACCTTTAGAACAAATGTATAACATGCCAATGTAATTTGTTTTCTGATATTAGATTACTTTTTAATCAAATCTTACACACATCCATTTTGTAATGAAACCCCGCTTACTGTCTATATTTAATGTTCAGCAGCTAAATCGACTAATTTTTATGAGAGTCAATAAGACGGGTTTTTGACCCTAAAAATGGTTAAAATTCTAAATATGTCCTATTAATATAATAATGATGTTTTTTTTTTTTAATGCTTGCACTCTAAAGATTATACAATATTTTCATCCTTTTTATAGGGTTTATGTATTTTTACGAAAAATTACACTTTTTGGCATATTCAAACGCATTTTTTAATACGAACGCAATTACGCAACACTTTTTTCTTTACATATGTTGTAGAAGATATCAAAACGTATAACATACATATGTATATACAAGAACGTGATTGCGCTTATATTATAAGTATGTAATTCATAATGCTGACAATTAATTAAGTAAAGTATAAACTCGTAAAACAAATATATTATCTAACATTCGTTTATAAAATCAAATTAAATTTTGAGGAGACAGTCTTAAATTTTTACGAGATGAGACCGAATCGATATCAACTTTATTTATAAATCCTATAGATTTGGTATGAAATTGGAAAAACATATTACTAAACAAATCATTACTGTATTTCTCAGTGAGCAATAAGGTTCGCTATATAACAGAAAAAGAGAAATATTTCGCGATTCGTGAAATTTCTCGGAAAAAATAAAACAAAAAATATCACGAGTAATCTCAAATTTTGTAAATAAAAAAAAGATTATAAGAAGTTTCATTCTAAATTCTGAAATGATGCAACATCTGTTATTAAAATCAATAAATTTACGCCTGCAATGCTAAAATTTATTGATTTATTAACGATTTTTTGACGATATCTTTGCTCACAGACGTTGAATTATTTTAGGATTTTGAATGGAGCTTCTTATAGTTTTTTGCCTCCTCGCAATATTGAAGTACGGTCGTTTTAGAATGAGACAAAAAAGAAATGTTCTCCAATTTCAAAAATTTAAATTGTTCTTTCCATTTTAGGTCAAAACAAACACTTTTCATTCTATGTCTGTCTGTGTACCCTGAATCCATGTGACTCGCATAACTCATGAACCACTGAACCGATATTAATGAAACTTGGTCGGATGGTTGAGTCTGGCTTGAGGACTGTCGGAGAATATACAAAAATATTTATTTTTTCAATATATCTCAAGAACGACACATGTTACGTAAAAATTTTATAGAATCTTTTTTTTGTAGAGCATTCAATTTCCTATAATATGGGTCGACAATGTTTTAATTTTTATCTCAATTTGCTTTAAAAAATCGTGTTTTGGTTTTTTTAAACTGATATTTACTTTTACATATTAAATGTCATTTTGACGTTTTAAATTTAATTTAAAATTATCAAAAAATTAAAAATATACGAAAAAATAATCAAGTGCGTCTTAAGAAAAATTTCGAACTAATATTTTTTAGTAAAATTGTATAAAAATTAAATGGTTAACCAATGCCAGGCAATTTATCTTAGCACGTTATCGGTTTTTATTTAATTTTTTTTGTTTGGTGAATTTACCACGAGGAAGCACTGTACATTTACTTGGCAGATGTTTTTTTAGTTATCGACAATGTTTGGGCTTACTTTTGATTTTTGCAATATAAATATAAATACCTTAATAATTGTTTTTAAAATGACAGATCCAATTCAAAAATCGATTTTTTTTATATACCACAGTGGCCATTCTCCATAAGTGTTCTATGGTCATCTCACCTAATATAATTCTAGAACCACTATAGTAAATCAAATACAAACTAATACCATAATTTCATTTAAGATACACACAAACAGTTCCGACTTTGAGCTATTTGTTTTGGCATCCCGCACCGCCACTGTTTAAACACATTTGCATACATTTAAACGTCATAGTAAGTGTCCTTCAGTACACTTCCTGCGAAACGGGACTGATAACATCGGGAACCCTTCGCCAAAGATCGTTAACATTTCTATCTTTAGTTCCCAGAATGCATTACTGTGTACTTCCAACGCTAATGAAGTCTATACATATTTAAAATCAGTTTAATTTATCCAAAGTGTTCTAGGTCGTATGTAATTTTAAACTAATTTTTTTAAGATGCAATATTTGATATTTGAAATTAAGTTGTTATTTAAATTTAGATGTCTGAAATATCATAACATATTTCTGGAATTCAAATGTGTAGTTAAAAAAGTTACTTTATGCAGTTCTAAAGGAAAAATAAATGTAGATATTCCTCGAGTTACAACTGGAGTCCGTTACCGGTTCAATAATGTTTATTAAGTAATTAATGTGACCATTTTTTACCACCGCCTTTAATGTCGGGCGTTACAAAGAATTTGCTCTAATGCAAAAGATGAGCTAACATTATCTGCGGTATCCTTAATATATACCGGGTGTTCCAGACCAAAAAAAAAGTATTGAAATTATAATTTTTTTTTAATAAAATTTTTAATTTTCTAAACAAAAGTTGTTAATTTAAATGTATAGTATTTGATTAGTTGAACATTTATGCAAAATATCAGTATTCACCGAACCATTTCCAAGAAATTAAATATAATACAACAAAATTTTAAATTTTCCGCTCCGCGAATATTTTTGCGTAGGTATATTTAGCAATAACGTATTTTTTTACAAATTAATTAGGTATTTAAGATCTTTGTTTTTTATAATGAGGTCATATTTTATGTTTCTTATAGAAAATTAGATTGAAGTTTAGCTGTAAAGCTGTATTTACCAACTTGAAAATGTTTACGTCGTTGCTAAAACTGATATTATATATTTACGTCAATTATACCTATTTAATTTCAATAATTGTTGTATTTATAATTTATAATACAGGGTTGCGTTTTTTTATGAATTATACAAACTATATTTATTAATCTGCAGAAATAAATAACGTAAATAATATTAAAAATATATTTTTGTTAAGTTAAATCTGCCGTATAGACAGTGTCAAAAAATACGTTATAAGTATTATATTAAAATCTTTACAAATTTAACCAAAATAGTCACAAGGGAGGAGAAAATAAGCTTCAAATATGTAAGTTAACGACTCTAGCTATAATTTGTGTCATTGATAATTTCTATTAAAAAATTTACAACACAGATATTTGTGAATTTTAAAATATAACTACTTTTGTCTCCGATTATATGTCCCATTCCTCCTTAGTAACCCATTTTAAAGTGCTTGAAAATTTGTTAGCTCCTTTATAATACCGGACATAAGCTTCTATATTAATATATTCAAATGTAAAATATATTATACATCCTCCATTTCCGAATTACAATGCCTATAAACACAAAACAATATAATTCAATACCCAATCCGCATAAATCATTTCAATACAATATTCTCATATTAATCTCAACATATTCGATGTCGAGTTAAAAGCCTAATTTCCCTACGACAGTGGCCCTTCTCTTCAGAGGTAGTGCGCCGTCTGGCCCGTGAATCACCGCCGGGGAGATGGGCTCTATCGATCTGAACCGCCGTCCCCCGTCGCGACGCTCCGACCTATCGTTCGCGGTGTTGTACACACGTGCGCTACTGACAGTATCCACCAGTAGCGTACTACCTTATAACCCCACGTACTTGTATGTCATTGTATATGATTTAATGAAACTTGATTGGATGGATCTGACTTCAGGACGCTTTCATTTCAAAATCATCAAAATCGTGTTTAAGGAGGAGGGGTGAAATCTCAAAATATTTATTTTTTCAAGATATCTCAAGAACGATACATGTCACGTGAAAATGTTATAGAATATTTTTTGTAGAGCATTCAATTTCCTATAATATAGGTCTACAAAGTTTGTTGTAAAATATTCCCTTACATAGATTTATCTCAATTTGCTTTAAAAAATAGATATTAACTTTGACATATTCAATGTCATTTTGACGTTTGCATAACAGAAAAATTTAACAAGTCCATTAATTAACCATTTCTGCGAGCTTTGCCCAGCAGTGATGTCAATTCTGACATTGCTCAGGCAGTGTCGACTTTGCACATCATACGGGCTTTGCCAGTAACATATATAAAACAAGGATTTCTTGACCTCCTCATTATAAGAGTATTTGGCTGACAAAATTAATGTTAAAAAAACTGATCTATTAAAAATATTTATTATTTTCTTGGTCCTTCCTTTGAGTTTTCAAAGAGAAACTTTGATGTACATAATTGTAAGAAAATATAGCAAAAACTGTCATTTAATTTATGAAATTAATATAGTATAATTTTATAAAAAAGTTTTTAAAAGTTTACATCACTGCTATAATATATCGAACAAAAGTTCAAAATATCAAATCTCCTGAACGGTTTCATTTACATACAATACATATATAAGTTCGTCTACATAAGTTTAGTATCTGAAGTCTAGTCTGCTTTCTATCAAAGATTATACAGGTACTGTACAACTTTAATAAATTGATGTATCATAATAGAGACACTAACTATTTAAAACTTACTCATATATTGAATCTTCAGTGATAACTTTATTTATATAATATTACCTTTAAAGTTCGTTCACGCGAACCGAATTAGTTTTTTAGGGTTCCGCAAAAAATTAGAAACCTTTATGATTTCGATCTGTCTGTATGTCCCATTCTTTCATTCAGATGACTTATTAAAATGAAACATAAATGATATGATTTTTTATTTCTTCAGTACAGCAATACGATTTGAGCTCATAAGAAATTTAACATTAGGTGAATAAGAAGTCTTATAGTAGCTTTTTGCAAATATAGGGACGAGGAATTGGTGTATTATAAAATCCCGCCTCGAAACTAACTGATAAATTTTTAATTAGTCAATACTTTTTTTGTTTTTAAAGAATTAAATACTTTTATGAAATTTTTTTTGCAAAGTAATGTTGAAAATCGGGTTTAGGTTAATGAAAAATACAGGGTTTTTCGGGTTCGGGTTCGGATTCAGGTCCCTGCATATAAATCTTGTTATGCAACACCCTATACCAGCAAAACGTCTATTCTCGTCACACAGTTTTATCGTTGACATTTTTAATTTTACAAACTTTGTGTAGATAATAATTCAATTATAAGTATCTCTGTAACGGATGTATAGATTTGATATAGAAATTAATTGAAATATTTGAAACGTAATAATATTACTGAAATGATACACTGAAGTTGATATCACGCCTCATTGATGACATTCAAATGATTCAAATCGTAAACGTATGTTGGCAATATCACATTCGATTACTCAAAATATAATTTATCTTATTTTTATTATGTAGTAAAATAAAGAATGATAGGATTTAATTAATTTTTATTTCATACATAAATTACATAACATAAAATTATTTCATTTGATCCCTATAACATTTTAAAACCAATAAAAACCGACCAAGTGCGTGTTGGGCACGCATATAATAGGGTTCCGTTACTTGGCACTTTAAAGAACCTTGCAAATCTATTACATGTTAGCTGCGTCGAAACGCAGCGCCGTTTCAACGCAGCTAACATACCACTTGTATTGAATCACGCATATAATAGATTTGCAAAGTCGAAGCGGTGACGGAGACCGTTTTTGTAAAGTAACAAAGCTTTAATGTCCCTAGTCTAAATTTCCGTTTCTCATTAAATTAAAAATTATTTCTTTTTGTTTTCAATCATTAAAAATGCATTTAATTTACAAAAATATGAATAAATAAATATGAATCAATAATAATTGTATTTTACTACAAATTATATTGTATTATGTTTTAATAATTTCTAAATTAAAAAAAAAATTGCATTCGCATCGTCTAAGAAAATTGTTTTTGAAAGTAATATATAAAATAATTTCCAACCCATAAGATATAATGCTTTCTTAGACATCGGGTTGCTACCGTGACCATTTACAAGGGTCACAATTTCAGTAACCACTGCACCTTTTAGCTATTAAACGTAATGGATCTCAGGACATCAAAAACACCAACGTACTTTACTTGAATTGAACCATTAAGGCAGGACTGGATTTATTTATGTATACCTAAAGCCAATCCTGCATTACAAAATTCATTTTATAAAAATACAGTGTATTAGTAAATGTATTGCGTCAGTGAAAATTGTGTTATTGTGAATCTGCTTGGTGTTTTACCCAATCAGAAGCACGTATTATGTTTCCTATGTTAGCCACCGCTGCAATCTTAAATGAAAGAAACTATAGTTAAAGGAGCTTTTAGTTCAACTTGGTATTACCGGGAGAAAAATAATTATAGTGCTTAAATGTATTATTACTATGACAACACTATAATTAATTAATGCTTATATTTTTAATTTTCTGATGACATTTGTAACTGAAATGAGAAGATTACAAAATGATTTATTTCCCTTTACCGTCCAATTTTACATTCGCGTTCTCTTTCTTCAAAATGAAAAATTTTTGGTGGAGTAATAAAGGTATAGTCTATTTTATAGTAGAATGTTTTTAATGGATCATGTATCATTTCGGTTTATTATTTTAATTTTATTAACGTTCAAGTTAATGATAAATTGATTTGTTTTGATAATGCATATTACATTTTTTTAATATTCAAAATTGAATGTATAAAGAAAATAAAATGCATTATCTTGTGTAACAAAGTATAATTTTGTTTTCATGATTGATTTATCTGTCAACCAGTGGCATAACTACAAACTTAAGATCCCCGACAAAATTTTAAGGTGGGGCCCTGGAAAAAACCTAGCAATTCTGGAATGAAATGACCAAAAAAACAATTAACGGATACCTGTCGTGGGGCCCCCTAAAGCCTGGGACCTCTGGATTTTGTTAATTAGATCAAAAACCAGCGACCGATAGTATAGCTTGAAATGTTTAATGTAAGTGTACACCATAGTGAATAAGAGCATTTGGACATGATTGAACCTTAAGAGGAGGGGGGTACAGGGAACAGATGATTAAAATACATAACAATGTTGAAGAAAAACGTTATACAGTAGAACTTCTATAATTCTAAGATACGGGACCTAAAATTCTCGGAATTAGAACTTACGGTATACCCCTTCCATCACAATACCGATCTAATGAAATGAGACGAGAATAGCTTTCTCTCTCGCACACTTTATTCAGAACAATCTAACATAACCCACGTGGATGACACTCTAGTGGTAAAATTGAAAAGTTATCTGACAGTTCATCATTTGTAATATATGGCGTCTCAGAAGAAGTACATATATATAGTGACTATATTTGAGTTTTATTTGAAAACTAATCTAAGTATTTGATTACATATTGTTTTTTACGTTGTACATATATTTCCATTTACATATATAATTATAAAATCACTTTATTAATTATTTTTTCACCGTTTGCGCATGCTCAATGAAAAGACGGTTTGATATTGTAACGTTTTTCTCCAACATTTTTATGTACCATCATCTGTTCACTGCCAACCCCCCTCCCCCACTGATGGTTCATACATGTCCAAACGTTCTTATTCGCTATAGTGTACACACATGAAAAATTTCAAGCTTGATATTATGACATATGTCTGACTGTCGTTGGCTCTTATTGTTAGACTAGTTACGTCACTGCTGTCAACTATAGTTTAATAACCTTGACTGTTGTTAGCTGTTTGCTAGAACTAGTTTGTTTTGATATTTGTCAAAAATGGTGAAGCATATTGTTTCCTCAAAATGAATTAAAATGTCTGAAATAGAGGAAGCTCCAGTAGCTGCAACAGAAGCCGAGGTAATTGAAAATATTGAAGAATTTATTGAACCAGATAAAAAACGTAGAAAATTTGACACTGAAGAAAAATCTGACAAATTAGAACATAGATTGGAAGGAATTCTCTGTTGTGTAGTTTGTTTGGATCTACCGGAAGCAGCTGTTTATCAGGTATAGGTATTAACTAGCGGACCCAGTATGGTGTTGAAAAGTACGCGGAATTATAAACAACTCTTTATAATTCATGAATGGTTTCTCCTACACATAAACTTTTGATTTTGTTTTTGTAGAAAATTATCTCAGCTACAAACATGTTTTTTTTCGAAAAGTTCACCGTTTTTGAGTAATTAGCAAAATACTGTTTTCGCGAACTTTGACCTCGCGTGATTGACTTTTGCAGTCAAATCGATTAGGACCTTTCACACATTATTTAGTACCCTAAGTGTGTGCAAAAATTTAATAAAAAATACATAACAATAAATCTACATATATACGCATATATTATCATTTTTAAGAAGTTTAATATATTATTAAGAAATAGTAATCATTTTTTTCTAATAAAAATTTATATAAAAAAAAACTTACAGCATTTAATGGTAATTTTTTATCAATGTCTAATCTATGGTATTTTTGTGGGGTGGGGTGATGAATTACAGTGCATCAACGGTCATCTAATGTGTGCAGAATGTTTCACACTTGTACTGGCTAATGCAAGACTGCGCAATAATATGTCTACATGTCCTAATTGTCGTGTAAAAATCAGTAAAATTAGTGTGTCGAGGAACCGTGCTGTTGAGAAGGCCGTATCAGAATTACCTTCAGACTGCCAGTACTGTCATGAAGAATATCCAATGAACTCGCTCATGAGACATGAGATTACTTGTAAGGAGAGGTAAAATGTATAATAAACTATTAAAATTTAAATCGCCCCGCACAAAAACAATCTATTTTGATTCTTTGATTTTTTTATAACTTGATCTGATCAAAATTTGTAATGGTGCATTCATGTCTGACCAAAAAACAGAACAACAAGCTTTGATTGGTTGATTCACGGAATTTCTGGTGGAATGTACCAGAAATTAAAAGAGTGTCATTTTTTAAGCGTGTAAGGAAATGAGAAAGAAGTAACTAGAAAGAGATAGAAACTAGTGACCAGGCTAACCAAAGAACTTTTATGTTCACTTCATGTTGAGCGTTTCTGCCAGAACACTAGTTTCTATCTCTTTCTGGTTACTTCTTTCTCACTTCCTTACACGCTTAAAAAATGACATTTTTTAAATTTCTGCTACATTCTACTAGAAATTCCATGAATCAACCAATCAAAGCTCGTTGTTCACTGTTTTTGGTCAGTCGTGAACGTGACCTTTGCCTAGCCTTGTTACCGCTCCACGAGTCATTGGCGTATCATTCGGATTTTAAAATAAATATCAATTGTTTTTAATTATAAAATTAATTAATAATAAATGTTTTATATTGTCTTTAAAAGTATTTCAGTGATAATTGAATCATCATTTATAATACCGGGTATATATAAATATATTTATATTTAAAAACTGGTTTCGTTTTAAGAAAACACGTATCTTTTTTTTTACAAAACATCGACAGTTCTCCAAACAAAACTTCTGAAGACGCGAAAATAATTCCATACCAACTAGAGAAAGCTTCCTCGAATTTAAAAGGGTGTGTTCGCAGCCCCCATAGGAATGTTGTCGCGTCATGCAGAAATGGAAACAAAATTTGAATTCGGGTGTAGATGAACCGATGCAAGATGTTGGCCGGATCACGCGAAGTATGAAAAACAACCGGACCCAACGGACCTCTGTATAAAATATAGATTGAGCAAATTGATGCTCTATGATTTTATTTTGATATATTTTATAAATACTAAATTATTTTGTACGTTTTCAAATTTCTTGTTATTTCATTTTTTTTATTATTTAAATATATATAATATACTCGTAAATAGTTTATTTATGGTTTAAACTAGATCAGTGGTCTTCAAACTTTATCGACTCACGGAACCCTTGGAACTATAAGGTTTTTTCGAGGAACCCCTATAAATATTTAAGCTATTGGGATTAGAACTGGGCGCGGACCGTGAATTTTTCGCGTCACGGCCGTGACCCGCGTGAGCGTGAGCGATTTTCAAATCTTGAATCTCGAGCGTGCGTGATCGTGAGTCAAATGAAAACAACCGTGCGTTAGTACATTTTTTTGTGCGTGAGTCCGTGAGAATATTTTGAAGATATTTTTTTAATAAACTTATTTGATTTTTTTTAATATCTATACATAAATATAATAATGTTTCAAAACGAATTTTGACATTAAAAAATACAGTATAAAAAATAAATGTCATTTTTAGAAGCACTTTTACATTGTCAGTATTGCCAACTTTGCCAACTATATCAGAACACCAAAAAAAAGATTTAAAAATGCATTGTAGCTTTACTTATTGTTTTGTTTGCTATTACTTGTTCTAGAATGCAATTTAGAAGAAATAATATGAATATAAAATATACACAATGTATTGTACGTAAAAAACATTAATTTTCATCCTTTCAAAATTTAATTTACAACAATTACATTAAATCGTGTCACAAGCGTGATCCGCCGTGTGTGATCGGGCGTGAGTAAAAAAAATAGGATTCGTGAGCTTTCGTTATTTGTTTAATTACTTACTTTTCGTTTTGACAGCTATATCAAAGCCCGCCCTAATTGTAACCGCTAGTTGGCGCTGTCATCGCACACGCTGCGAAAGTAACTTCTTGAAATGTATTAATTTTCAAATATAACTAAATGTATATATTTATATTTTTTAGTTAATAAACACTAGTCAACTAGTGTGAATACTTTATAATTATTTTTTTCGAATTTTTATTTTGACACGCGAACCCCTTAGAGAGGTATCGCGGAACCCTGGGGTTCCGCCGAACACAGTTATTTTCATTCATTTTAGACCTGGCCAATTTGGCCGTCCTATGCAAATAAAAATAAATAACAGCACTCTGACAATTTTACACTTTTTAAACTGTTAAACGTAAAATATCACCACCATCAGTTATTATTAAATTCTAATGGGAACAAATAAATATAAAACCCAAGTATTTTACAAACGCAAACAAATATCAATACTGTAGGGTCTCTTTTTACGCAGTAGATACGTTCCACAGCAAATCACGTACAAAAAATATCTGCCAAGTAAATGCACTTAATTAAAACTAAAATTAACTTAATTAAGTATTCATGTGGAAGATACATGCTTTGACATATTTTTATTAAATTAGCTCTTTGTTAGAAATACTTAGAAAGTTAGAAAAACTTTAACTCCACCACAATAACAACACCGCGGACCGTGAAACGAGGAGACACATAAAAAGAAAGTTTGTAACATAAAAGTTTATATACTGGTGCTTATTTAGTTTGGATTATTGGGATCCGAGCTTACTAGCCAGTACTGTGAAATTGGACATTTATTTCTTTTATTAAAGTTACTGCTTTTCTTTGGCAAATGTATATTCAAACCAATTGTTGTCATACTTGCATCTCAGAATATTGATTCTGAGATTGATTTTAGTTATTTAATACATCATTTATTTAGAAATGACACTTTAAACATACATTTATTTAAAGTTATATGACAAAATAATAGACATACACGAATTACACCTTGACAATTATATTCTGATATGAATGAAAACGCTAAAATATTACATTTATAATAAAGTTTCAGTTATGTTTTTATTCGATTCTTAAAGTAGACATATGTATTGAAAATTTATAATATGTAAGAGTTTGGGAATAACTCCTCCTTTAACTTAATAACTAGCTTCAATCTTCTTTCAAAGTATCAATGGAAATATGTAATTACGAATTTACAACTTATGTAGTTTTTATCGAATTAAAATGATCAATAAATATTATTTACAATTATTAAGCAAATAAATAAATACACTACCATCATTCATGTTTGATCTTATCAAAATTGTCGTTATTCATTTTAATCTTTTGTAAAATAACATAATTTCAATTTTGCTTACAATTTGAATTTAAAATAGCCACCTACCAACAAAAGTAATGAACTACAAATCCTACTGATAGAGTTCGTGTTGACCGACATCTATTGACAAAACCAATAACCTAAAAACCGTACAATATAGAAATCGTACATACTGTAATATGAAAGCTAACTGCGCAGTAGAAAAAAATGTTTCAGATTAAAGTTATAGAAAATACTCTTATTTATAATTTATGTTCTGTTCATTTTTCCCCCCAAATTTTTATTTTAGGAAATAATCGATTTTCCTTAGTTTTCGAGATATTTGCTTGTCTCAATTTATAATTTATATAGACCACCCAACATAGAAAAGTTCTACTGTATGCTACAGTTTATACTTGAAAACAGTGGCGTAGCTATAAGGTGGCTGTACTGGCAGAAAGTCCAGAGACCCGCAACAGGTATTCAATAACCTTTTTTTAATTAGCACCCTTATCCCGTGAGTTGCTAAACTTTTTTTTAGAGGACCCCACCTTAAAAAATCCAAGGACCTTTTTGTAGTTACGCTACTGCTTGTATATTTACGTACTTTTAATTATCTTTTATTATTTTAAATAAAAGCATACAGATATAATTCGATAGGTTCAAAAGTACATAATATAATATAATTTTATATGTATTGTAAATAATTGTTCAGATATTGTATACTCTCAGTGTATATACACACATAGAGATATCAATAATTAAATTATAGTGCTGCTATCGACATTGCAGATAAAATGTCTATTTTAAGAGTATTTTATTTTACTGTACTTATATTATTACCAATAAAATTCAGGTAATGTTAATTTTAATATAAATAAATAATAGTAATTAAATTAATGAAACATTTTACCAGCAGTAATTCAATAAAATTTCCAAACGATTTTCAATTTGGAGTTGCTACAGCTTCGTATCAAATCGAAGGAGGCTGGAACGAAAATGGTAAGTCGATATTTCTATCATTAGTTCTTATAAATTACTAGCGCACTGGACCCGGTGTTACCCGGGTTAATATCCATAAAAACATAGTGACTTAAAATATTCAACATGCCTAACTAACATATACTTACTATTCGATTACCCCCTCATAACCAATATTTTTTATTGAAACATTTTTTTTACATATGCGATGGTTCTGAGATAAAAATCTGCAACACTTTAAATGTCCCACCCTGTATAGAGATTAACTTTTCAATTGATTATAGGAAAAGGTGAAAATATTTGGGATCATTTAACACACAACCATCCAGAAATGATCAGAGACCACTCTAATGGCGATGTAGCTTGTGATTCTTATCATAAAATAAAAGAAGACGTGAAACTCTTGGTTGATCTTGGAGTTGATTTTTATAGATTTTCTTTATCTTGGTCTAGAATACTACCTTCAGGGTAATATAATATATTTTCTTATAGTGACTAACCAGAGGAAAATACTTGAATTTGTATTAATACTAAATTGAGTATCAAATTTCATTACTAGGCTAATACGGAGTGTATAGGTGTCCATTGTCAGATTTATCAATAATCACGTATATATAGTTATACATAATAAAGATGATGCTCTAATAACATGCATGTTAACTGTCCTTGGTCAGGGTAATCTATTGGGGCGAAATCGAGTTGATTAATTTTGGGTTGGTTTGTTTTTGTATGGTTCAGTTTAGGTTCAAAGCGGGGATTCAATCTCCGCCACAACAAACTGTTTTAAAATAATTCAATCAAATAAAAAAACATGGTGGTAAAAATGTTCTATATAGTCACGCATGTGCATGAACTCTATTATAAATTACTATATACGTGATTTTTAACAATTCTGACAGGGGACACCCATACACTCTGTATTAACCCATTTCTATATCACAATGCATTCTCCAGATATTAAACAAAAACTAATTTTGGGTAAAGTATTTGGGGGTCTGTAGCTTCCTCACGAAGAATTTCCGGACACATGTTTATACAATCTTTTTTACTTACTCGTAAAATATTTTTCTTAATCAACTGTTCAAGTTTATTCCACCTGATATGACGTATTCTGTATAATTTTTACTTATATTTATCAGTTTCTCAAACCATATAAACCCGGATGGTATACGATATTACCGAGAACTAATTGATGAATTGACAGCAAACAATATCAAGCCAGTCGTAACCCTCTTCCACTGGGACTTGCCCCAACCTTTACAAGAAATAGGAGGATGGACAAACCCGTTACTAGCTGATTATTACGAAGACTACGCACGAGTAGTTTTTGATAATTTGGCTCATAATGTAAAATATTGGATAACATTCAATGAACCTTACGAAGTTTGTGAAGAGGCCTTAACACTTGGAAACGGAGCTCCGGTTTTATTTTTGAAAGGAATTGGCGATTACTTATGTACCCATACAATATTAAAAGCACACGGAAGAGTTTATAATCTGTTTAAATCAAAATATAAGCTCTTAAATGATGGTATGACAGTTTTATTGTATTACAAAATAATAGTCATAAACTTTTACAGGGGTTATTTTAGTATGTAGTTGTAATATACAGAGTGGTCCGGTTTGGGATACAAATATTTTAAGAGCTGATTCTTTGGCTCATTCTGAGTAAAAAATTGTACGGGAAGGTGGGGTCTACCTTTAACACCCTCTGAGCTACAGAATGTTTAAAAACATCCTTAAGAGTAGTACTTACAAACAAGGATTATCTCATAACTTACAAAGTAACGCAACCACAATGAGTCAGTTTAATAGGTAATTAACTAACGTATTTTTCAGTATTAGCGTTCTTGCTATCGTGTTTCCAGTTTAGAGTTATTGCTTATCAAAGTAAAAAAATATGTTTCTTTTTTTGAAAATTTTTATGAAAATGAAATTTTTCTCCAAAAGTACCTATAATATGTGGTATTTTTTATCATTATTTTGGTGTGTTATAATGTTACCTACAAATTAACTATCCCAAGTTTGGACCTGGGTCTTACGGTTTTCCAGTTATAAATTTATCTAAATAATCCCCAAAGTGACTGTTGTTTTGCTATATAGCATTTTTTTGTTTATAATTTCATAATTAGTTTTAAAATTATGTAAATTACCATTAACAATAAAATTATGTAATTCAAAAGTACATTGAATAGTAAAAATGATTTTTTAATGAACAGGACAAATGGGAATAACATTAAATACTGCATGGTATGAACCAAAAACAAATTCAACCGAAGATATTGCTGCCGCTGACAGAAAACAAAAAATGACTGTAAAGATACTATAATATAATCAAAACGATTAACAATTACTTAATTACTTATATGCATTTATTTAATTATAGCTCGACTGGTTTGCACATCCAATTTATTCAAAAGAAGGTGATTATCCAACCGTTATGAAACAAAGAGTTGCCATTATGAGCAGTGAAGAGAATTTTACACGTTCACGTTTACCTACATTTACCCAAGAAGAAATACAAATGATAAAAGGAAGTTTTGATTTCTTTGGTCTAAATCATTATACGACAAGTTTAGTTTCTGACAGTCCTAATAATTCATACCCGAGTCCAAGTCACGAAAAGGATATCGGTGTGAATTTAACCACAGATCCAAACTGGCCTGGATCCGCATCAAATTGGTTGAAAGTAAGAACTGTTGTTTTTTGTAAAGAAAGAAAAACAAAATGAATAATTTAAATTCATTTGTATTGATTTACAACTTGAAAAAAATGTTTCAACCAAAAAATGTTTGGTTGTGAGGGGATAATCGAATAGTAATATTTAGTTTCGTTTTTTCTTTGTTTTTGTTAAAATAAAATAAATAACAAAAGTTTATTAAATTTTTAAAATAATTCTCCAATCCTTATTAGACCAAAACAAAATTATTATCAATACTTATCCAAAAATCATTTTAGGTCGTACCCTGGGGAATGTCAAAATTATTACACTACATCAATCGAGAATACAACAATCCAGATGTATTCATTACGGAAAATGGTTTTAGCGATCACGGTGAATTAAATGATTATGATAGAATAAATTACTATAAGGTGAGAGAAAAATAAGTAATAATACAGCACTAGATTAATAATTTTAATTTATGTAGACATATCTTGAAGAAGTTGCGAAAGCTATTTCCGAAGGATGCAATGTACGGGCATATGCAGCTTGGAGCCTATTAGATAATTTTGAGTGGATGGAAGGTTATACGTGAGTAAATCTTTCTAAAATTAAATTATTCCATTGTGTTTCAGATATAGATAATTAATTTATTAAGACAATTAGAGTGACCTCACACGTTCGGTTTTCGTATCAGATTCCCTAGAAAATTTGATTAAAAATTTATTAAATTGTTTTTTGACATCGCAATTATTAATTCCGAATAAAATACTGATATATTTCCATTTTTTACCGATCTTCTAGCTCCAATAATAACTAATGAATAGAAAGAATGGAAAAAAACTATACGTGTGCGGAGACCATAGTAAAAGCATGTTAAGTTCGCCTTCAGGTTCCCTGATTAGGTTTTTAACCGGACGAGTCAACCCAATGCATTTCGCCCGCGTCAGGTTCAATGCGCCATATGTTCCAATGCTATTTTTACCTTCAGGTTCCTTGATCCGGTAACCGCGTCAGGGAACCTGATACGAAAACCGGATTAATAACACTTATTTTTTATTTGTAGTCAGCGTTTTGGATTGTATTATGTAGATTTCACAAACAACGACAGACCAAGAGTGCCTAAACTATCTTCTTTTGTTTATAAAGACATAATCAAGAATCATGAAGTGAATTTCACTTATTGGCCATCAACAGAAAATGAACCACGAGTTAATTATATAAACTAATATATACATAATATCTTATTGCTTATTTTTATATTATTATAAGCTCATTGGGCAAAAAATAACATCAAAATTATTTGTAATCAATGATAGGATATATAAATGCAGTTAGTATTAATAATTACCGCTAGTTGTTAATACTAACCGCATCAAATGGGTAATGTAATGAATACCGAGAGATTAATCATTTTACCGGTTATTATTAATAATTATTTAACGGTTTCGGTTAAAGTAATAAAACACAGAGATTTACTTTTTTTATTCATTTCTTAGGGCGCTTTTCCACACACCGATAAAACTGGTGCCGGTACCGGTTGCAATGTAATCAAATCAGAGCTTTTCCACGTAGACCGGCCCGGCTAATTTGCCGACAATCGGATAAGTACCCTACAGCAAAAAAAAAAGGATTTACCCAATACTTATTACCTTTTTTTATTTGCTATTTATATACTTCCTTCTGAAAATTTTTTTTTACTTGATAGAGTATGCGCAGCTTCTTGAAAATATTACCTGATATGCACCTTTTTCAACTTCTACATCGTACCATAGTTTGAACTTAATCAAAAAAAGTTTCTTTAAAAAAAATATTTTTGAAAAATTGAAAATAATTTTTTTTTTCAAAAACTATTAACTTTTAGAGGCTAATAATTGAGCATGAGAATGCTCACATAAAGAGCAATATTCACAATAAAAATTAGCCAAATCCGTGTTGAGGCCGATTTTACATTGCTACCCGGCTACAGCCTTTATCATTTTAACCTTATTTGTTGGTTTGTATCAACAATAACCGGTTATTATATTAATAATTCCCAATTTATTACTCTGACCGTAACATATAAATCAGCATTGGAAAGCAAATTCGCTGTTAACACCACTTAGTCCTCAGTACCTCGAACCTTTTGTAAATTTATTACTTCTGAAACTTCATGAGTGGCTTCTTTTTGACGAGTCTAACAACTTTTTTAATTTGCGAAAATTCGTAAAATTGGGGCATTTTCGAACGTACAGCCGCGGAATTTTCCGGGCGGTGAACTGGAAAAACGGCCCAAGATATTTGTCGGATAAAATTACCAATGGATTGTAAAAATAATTATAATAATCCTACAAATTTCAGGTAGCTGGTCTCTTTATATACCTTGGTAGCTGGTAATAAACTATAATAACCTCGTTATTTTGACATGGAAGTGGCAGACTAGGTGATACCCCACTATTTTTGTCCGACAATTTTTTTTCTCACCATATTATCTTAGACAAATATCTTAGGCCGTTTTTCCAGTCCGCCGTCCGGAAAATTCCGCGGCTGCACATTCGAAAATTCGCCATTTTTAAGAATTTTCGCAAATAAAAAAGTTGTTAAACTCGTCAAAAAGAAGCCACTCACGAAGTTTCAGAAGTATCGTAATAAATTTACAAGAGTTGAGATACTGACTAACTGGTTCACACGCTGACATTTACAGTAAACATGCTTTTATAGTATAGTATGTACTTATTCACCAGACTGGTAGACTTTAAGTATAGATTTATAATTTTGAAAATATATGATGACTGATGTATTTAATTTTAAATAAAACATTATTCAATAATATAAAAAAAAAATTATTGCAACACAATCGTGAAAACTAGAAATAACAAGCCGTAGGTTCGACCCTTGAAGTCCACACAACCAACTTCTCAACATGGCATGACTATAAATACTTAAATACTGATTATTTATTGTTTCCATATAGTTTATGTGATTTTTTTTAATATGTATATAAAAAATGTTAATGGAATTTATCAGAAATAAAACTCACCTTTGTGGACCCTCAAAACGTGTAATTCCATTGAAGTCTTGAGTTTGAATTTTTTTATGACCACTATACTATACACTATACAGTACATTTCATCATAATATATTAAACATATAATAGTATGTTTAATATATGATTTCATGTATGTATAAAAAAGTAAAAAGGAACAAAAATAAAACATCCAAATTATATAATTATCAATATATTAAATGTGTATCACCTATATTGACTTTAAATATTATTAAACCTTACATCATCTATAAATATATTAGTTTAAACAATCAAAAATAGTAACAATTGCCACATACAAATATAACAATATGTCAAAATAATGTTATTTATCATTTCAGTGTTCGAACAAATCCCAGGAGAGTAATAAAATTAATAATTTTAATTATGAAAAAGACCAAAAGAAAATGGCAGTTTAATTTATACACCAAAACAATAAATAACCTAAGAAAATTACTCTATTTAGTACTAAATATACGAAAACTGTAGACTCCTTTCAAATCCATTTTCAAGTTCATCTTGTACAACATTTGGTTCAACAATGGGGGTGGCTTCAGATACAATAGATTCTTCTGTTTGTAAAGCGGCAGATGTCGAGGCAGGTTCCTCTGGCACCAACTCCATCCCCAGAATGTTACGGATGGTATTGTTCAGGTGTGGGGCAGTTATTATCTGGTGATATATCCCTTCGGCTTTAGCTAACGTCCACTGTAACTCTATCTTTTGCGAGAGTTCGTTTATATGCTATACAAAAATACAAACACATTTTTTACTCCAGTCCACGAAGATAATAATACTTTGTTGGTAAAATTGGGAATTCATCTGACAGTTTGAGATGTGGGCAAGATGAGTAAGACGCAAGGAAAAGGGCAGTATTACAATCTGGCAACAGCAATAATTATAATTTTTTTTGATTTAGTGTGGCAACAGTACCTATATTTATTGTTCTGTGCTCTAGTCAACATTTATTTCACTAAAAACTAACCTTCAATATTTCCGTAAATCCATAATCTCTCCCTATAATAATATCCTTCTCCGTATCCAGTATTGCAACAGAAATCAGCAGATGGAAGTTCTGGCAAGGTAGATCTGTCCACAACACCTCCCACAGGCGCATGATGTCGTGCTGTGAGAACTCCCGTTTGAACCACACCAGCAGCCATCGGAAACAGAAGAACATGTTGCCCGAGTCGTGCTGATCAAGGTACTTTGATAGCGTTGGGTCCACGAACGCGACAAGAGTGTGCAACTGGTGAAGCTGTTCTTTCATGCCTGCTTGGTCCATGTCAAAGTTATGGCACTGAAAAAACAAATATTTTGTTAAGTGACATAGTACTCTTGAAACTATTAATCACACAAACAGGTTTTTTAGGGGTTTTTATTTTTGATCAGTTTACTTTATTGAATTTATTACTTACAACTTTATCCATAAACCCGACGAAACACCAAAACGCATCAACTTCATTCTCCATAAGGTACAGAATCGGTGACAGCAAATCACTCATGCCCTGGACATACCCCAGGTCAAAGTTGTACATAACATACGTCATCAGTATGTCTGAAAGCAGCTGCAAGTGGGGGTTATTATCCCCGGCAAAGTACGGATTAGTTCTGTCGGTTCTGTTCACGTCCTTCTCTATAAGACTCTTCCGTTCACGATAATCAGAAAAGTTGTTCTCCTGTCTGAGTGTGATACTACGCCATTGCAGTTTCATTGTATAGTACTCCTCTACTTTCTGCCGGTGCATTTCTTTGCGCTTGACATGCGTTGAGTCCCACGGGTAGTAATTTAAAAGGTATTTCCATACTTCGTTTCGTAATAACGGTGTTATACCCTGAAAATTTGATTACTTAATTCATGAAAAACTTAATATATTTTTGTTAAATACATACCCCTTTAAAAATAATATGCTTCAAAACGTTGACATCCTGTATGTGACCATCTGAATCCTGGAACGTTGCCCACTGTTCTAGGTTGAGAGGCGTGCCCCTGGGCAAGGACGGTCTGGGCGGCAGCGGAGGTGGCTTGGGCACATGGGCGATCACCTCGAATTCACCTTGGGTCTGTGTGCTAGTCGTCTCCTCCATCTGAGTGATGCTGCGTGTTAACAGTTCTTTCACTTCATCATCCACGCATCGTGTTTCTTCTGGACCACGATACACTAACAAAGAACCCATAAATAGACTCAGTTTTCAGGAAACATAGTAAGAAAAATCAAACTCCAATATCTTTTCAAATTGTGTTATATCAAAATACAAGAAACTAATATAATTATAGTAAGTATGTACCATATTTTAATTAATTACCAGCAAGGCAGAGTGGTAAAGAGAGATAGAAAAAAACTTCTACATATCTTTCTTACTATTCAAAATTTTAAACTAAAAACATAACTCTTTTAAAGAACTACACTGTCTAATGATTGTAGGACTGTCATTATATATTGTCAGCCAATCTGATCTCTCTAGAAAATGAGAGGTATAGTCCCTCTTACTCCCTATTCTACCTACAACAGTGTTGCCAGAACGTACTTTTTAGTACGGTTTTTCGTACTATTCATGACCCAAATGTACCAAAATTGTACCTCAGCTCTGACTGTACCTTTTGCTCCACAAACGATTTTTACAAGTTTCACTCCTCTGTACGCAAAAAAAAATAAAATGTTTATTATGAATAAAACCAACAAAAATTAAAGTAAAAACAAAACGTGCCTTAATTTATTCGTCTGTATCTACTTTTCAGTATTGACGGTTTCCTAACAAAACATAAGGGGCATTCTGGGGGGCATCCATAAATCACTTAATAATTGATGTCTTTTAAAACACAAAATGTTTTTTTACATCTTAAAATTATCAAATGAAATGTACATGTGCAAACGAACCTTTTATAATATATGTATGTAGAATCATAAATTTGCACTGCCTTGTTAAGTCATACAATTGTGTACAATAAATCGTACTAACAAAACGTACTTTATAATTTCAAAAAAATCTCATAAAAAATAAAGGGTATAATTAAATAAAAAATAATAATTCAAATACATTTCTAACAATTTTAACATTTGTAGCATCAGGAGTTGGCCTAGCTAGGGGGCGGCAAAATGGGCCAGAGCCAAAATAGTGTTATCATTATGATTAAAATATGACATGACTAAAAGAAAAAAAAATGTCTTCAATCACAACAGTTTAAATAATTGACAACCGCACCTTTTTGTCAATTTTCGTACCTTTTTGGTAAGCCTATCGTACTTTTTAAGGAATTCATACTGACAACACTGATCTACAGTCTACTACACCATTCCACATAATAGATATATAATATTTACTATTTAGTATAGTTACCTCGTATAATACAATAGATAATTTAAAAACTACTATAAATTATAATTTCAATAAAGTTAATATTAATTTTAGAAATTTTTATTGCTATATAATATTATTTTTAAACTTTTAATGTCTTCTAAAGTATGTTATACAGTCACATATTTGAATATTATCAATCACTGCACATGTATATTTGAAATTTGTATGATACTTTAATTTTTACATGAATTTTCACTTTATATTATGTAAGGTTAAAATATATAGTTCAAAAGTATTTTAATTTGTATATTGTATTGATTATCATACATTCAAAACATTATTTTCTATCTCAGTAAGGTTAGAATTTACAAAATTTATAGAAATATTTTTATATTGATTAAAACAATTCAAAAAAATTTTACATCAGATTAGATATCATATCTAATCAACTCAAAGTAAAACTATAGAAATAATAAACATACCTATATCAGTCAATTTTGAAAAGGCCTCCATTGTAGTCTCATAAGGATGGTTTTGAAAATTTTTAACCATTTTCCACAAAAAGTCCGAAGTATTCTCTGGAAAAATGTTCAGTTCCGCAAACGATCTATCGAGGGCTTGGATATCCTGATCGTCTATTATAGTATACAGGTTTCTGTCCTTCCTCGAAGACACTGTTCTCACAAGTGCTTTCAGCGCATGAACTAAACGATCCGCATTACCGTGTTGAAAGAAAAATGAACAAGATATGGAGCCGTCCTTTTTTGTGAACGACATTTGCTGGC
The DNA here is from genome assembly GCA_961205875.1 of Sialis fuliginosa. Taxonomy (NCBI): domain Eukaryota; kingdom Metazoa; phylum Arthropoda; class Insecta; order Megaloptera; family Sialidae; genus Sialis; species Sialis fuliginosa. Next base: position 22,479,918 of record OY540814.1, on the reverse strand, counting down.
TATTTCTTGTAACGCGAAAACACTTTGTGTCATTCAAATTAAGTCTTACAATTCTTGCACGGTTCTGAGATTCTACGGACGATGTTTCACTCAGAGCTCGCGACCTTCGCCCTACCGTGTTCACGACAGCCCATTCTTGATCTTGGATATCCGAGTCTACTATTATATCTGTCGGTTTCCATTCTACGTAACGAGAACCACTCGTGTTGGGGTATTCTACTATAGACAGTATTCCTGTTGTGTTTATATCACTCATATGTGACGCCGAAGCACTTTTTAATAACACCCCATCTTGGACGTATAAATCCATTCCGTGTTCTAATTGTTCTTCCATTTTTGTTTATTTACTCTCAATATTTTGATAACAATTAAGACTTCCTTTGTGTCTTATGACAATGAGTCAGAGATAAATATTAATTGAATAACATGTAATTACATTTTCTTGCCAAAGATCAAAAGTCAGTTCTATGTATATTCCATATGACTGACTCTAATTGACATTTTGAAATATTGCGCAAAACGAATTACACAAATTTTATTAATGTATGTTGTTATTACATTTACAAGAAAAATAATAAAAAGAACAAAAATATGTCATATATACATACATTACACATGTGTCATTATACATGTTGGCCTACTTAATAAAATTAAATTATTAAAATCTATATCTACCTATCTACCATTTTTTTGCTACCAATAAGATAAAAGTAAACGCGGGGAAATTTGGATTAAAAAAATAATTTACTTAAATGATTCTGTCAGTTTATTTCTAATATCAAAAGCTTCTTTATCGTAATCTTCCTCATAATATATAACATTATCATTTTCTGACTCTAAATCTTCTTCTATAAAAAAATAATCTAATTCTTCCATAACGATATTATAAAATATACATGATGCCAAAATAAAATATTTAATATTTCTCACTTTATAAACATTCAGCCATTCCAGCCTTTGAAAAGTATCTTTTAACTTCTTAAAACATTGTCTAATACATATATAAGTATTTTTTAATTTTCTATTAAAATTCATTTGTTCAGGAGAAAGACTTCCATTATCAATAAAAGGAACCATTAAATAAGGTTTCAGCGGATACGCTAAATTTCCTAACAAATAAGAATTATCAGGCAGACTTATTTCACCATCTTCAAAAGCATTTTTCAATGATGAATTCTCCCAAACAACTACACTATTTGGAGATTCAGGCAAACCACAGAAAACGTCAATAAATTGTAGTTTACTATTACAAACTGCTTGTAATATAACTGAATTGTTTCTGTCTTCACCAAAAGTATCGGATGTTATACGTTTTGATATATTTATAAAAGTAATATCAATACAACCTACAACACGAGGAAAACTATCTTCGTCTCGTAATTGATTAAATGTTTCTATTGATGACTCCGCTTCCGTTACATCAGGCCATGAGATGTATTTATGTATTTTTGAAACTAGTAGATGGCATATCTGTAATATTACAATCATAAAATATTGAACTATAATACATACAAAAATAACTAACTTACTTTTAACGTTAGCCTGTGTACAAGACTTTTTACTACTCCGAATCGATCTGCGATACTTTTTAGAGATTCCAGATGACTCAGCGTCCAAAGACATATCAATAAAGCATTTCTAGTACTTATTGAAGGATGACCAGGAGTCACGATTTTTTTTTTCTCAATATCATATACGATTCTCTTTAAAGGAAATTGATTTTTAAAAATAAAGTTGTAATAGTTTAAAAAGTAAAATTACCTCGACAGATGTTTTACTCAAACAAAAATGTGTTTTAAAATCACTTAAATTGTAAAAAGAATCTAATAAAGGGTGTTCTATTCTTATTTTAGGTTTAGGAATTATTTCAGGTATTTCAGTATCAGAAGAATAAAGTTTGAATTTTTTACAAATAATATAATCTTCTAAATCGTCACTATCAGAAGAAGAAGTTTCTGATGAAGATTGTAGAATTTTATTAATTATAATTGACAAAGCCATTTATAAAGAACTGTTTTTTTAATTCGTTGTTTGACATTTGACAGCAAGAATAATAATTATTTAATTTTCGCGCCTATGAAAACGCATCAATAACCAACTTATTTCTTATAAAAAATAAAAGACTACATAGTGAAAACATATGAAACAGGCGAGAGAAGAGAAAAAAGGGCAAGAAAAACTTTTATAACGATTTGACTTGATTTGTTTATAATATTTTATTAAACAAAATTAGAACATTTGTCACGATTTTTAGAGTCAAAAGTAGTGAATAGTTGAATCACTATATAATAAATGAAAAAATACATGAGTTAATGACGGTTTTAATAATTATGTCAATATCGAAAATGGAGGTTTGACATTTTCACTGTCACAACAAAAATAGTACTATTGTTATTATTATTTATATTCGTGTGATTATCTACAAAATATAGTAACAATGGGTAGTCTTGACAACGCATTCAAAACTGGATTTATATGCCGCTTGTGTTCTGAAATGAACAAGGTTGTAATTCACATTTTTAGTGATGTGGGACAAAATTTAAAACTAGCCGAAAGAATACATGAACATTTACCTATAACAGTAAATAATTTATTTTATGAATTTTGTTAGATAAGAATAAGAACAACAATTAATTGAAGTTTTTGTTTCAGGTAACAGTAACAGATCCTTTGCCAAAAACAGTTTGTTGGAATTGTATAACCAAACTACAACAACAGCATATATTTGTTCAGCGTGTTGCCTTTGGAAGACAGTTGAACAAAAAGGTATTTATTTAAATATAAAATTTAATAGTAATTTCAAAATAGATTCAATTGTTATGAAATTGGATGTAGGATGAACTAAAACGAGCTCCTCAAAGACTGAATAACACACCTAGTTTATCTGGTTCAACTGTTCGGGGTTTGAGAATCAGGGAAAGAAATCCTGAAGATCCTGCAGCCCAACCTGGCAAAAATTTAAATCGTCAATGATAAAAAAGATTATAATCTTTTTAGTCGTTATTTTACAACTGAGACTTATTTTGCCCGTAAAATTTATTATTATATTTAAAGTATTGATTGTGAAATATTGATTTTGGCTAAAAAGGTTAAATAAACGTGAACCTATTTTTATTTATGTGCGATTCATTTTAATTAATTTCTTTATTGTAAATACATATGAGTTATCGTGATTTTAAGAATTCATAACTATTTTTTATTTATAGCTTACTTTATTGTAATTTGAATTACTTATCTAATTGATGTATGTTAGTTAATAATTAAAATATCGTTAGTGTGTAAAATAAAATATGGTCTTATAAATAAATAAAATAATTTACAAAGAATTAGTTCATTTTTAAATTAATTTTTTTTTCTGATTTTTATCTTATGAAACTTTTTAGTGTTCCATACCGAAATCGGAAAAAGGAACACTGTATCAGTCTGCCACGACCTTCTTACTGTAATGGTGGACCAATAATAGATCTGACATAAAAATTAAATTTTAAGTTTTTGATGTTGTTATCTGAAAAATGGGTTACTCTTTTTTTTATTGCATTGTATGGTATTTAATGGGGAAAGCCACTATCACGGATCAAAAAATTGTCAATGTTCGGGAATTTTTTTCACAGGTGTAACAAATTACTTTAGGATGGGGTAGAGGCACTTATTCAATACAAATTTTTATTGAAAAATATTAAAAATTTACAGTTGAGCCTCGATGTGACGACCAAAAAAAAATATTTTTTTCTACGGTTCTATCGTAATTTTGAGATGGGTTATCTGAAAAAAATAAATAAATATTTTATCAATATCTATATGAATGTAGCTTTGGTTGCACATAGCCATTTTTTTTTAAATTTTATTCACAATTCATTTTTAACACGTTTTTTTTAATTCAAGCGGTCTTAAAAAATAGTAAATATTAAAATTTCAAAAATCAGTTACACACAGACTTAGCCACTACGATTACGAAAATTTAGATAAAAACTTTTTTTAACCAGTTCATTAGTCTTTGAGGAATCGCTGGAACCAGGTCGAAAAGTCGTTTCAAGAAAAACGCTTTTAAAATTTTCTATGGGTCTTTCCCTTTTAAAGTCTGTTTTCTTTAAATAAACCAACTGTTTAGAAAATAATTCTTTATTCATCCATAATTTAGAGAACATTTTTTATGCTTATATCGAAGTAAAATCAATTTGAACATTAAATTCTTATAAAAAAATATTTAATATTATATATACACGATAATAATTATTTACATTATTATAAAAATTATATAAATTGTCATAATATAATAAAATCAATATTATTTTTATATAATTAAAAAATCACTCTTATGAGTTACATAAAAGTTAATATAAATATATTTTATATATTATGTATGTATTTCACAAATTTCCTGATCTTGGATTAATTATTATATTCTCAATAAAAAGCAATGCAAACAATTTGAAAGATGTCGTCAAAATGTAAACTTTTTTATATAAAATATAACTATTATAAGTATTTAATTAATATTGTTTTTAATTGTTCTATTATACGTCATATTTATAAAATTAAATAAATAATCATTATAACTTAAAAAAATCACTCCAAAAACAGGTAACATTTAAATAATATCAATTATACATATTTTCTAACAATAAATCTATCAAAAAATCATACTATCCAAATTTATAAAATTAATTAGTCTAAAATAAAAATCTATGAAGGACGCACCAAAATGAATGCTTTTAAAATTAAACCGGCTGTTTAAAATAAAACATAAAAATAAGCATTCTTACAGAAAAACATTTTAATATGGAGGGGGAAATATATTTTTTATTTGTGTGTGTATTTTATAAGTAGCTTAATTTTCAAGATAAATATTCATAATGTTTCATTTTGAACATCCGGTATACACCAATATGAACAGTTCAGAATCCAAAAGAATAACTTCTACAAATCGGTTATTTTAATTAAAAAACTTATAGAAAGTTAAGTACAAAATAAACAACTACCTATTAAAAATTTTGAACATTGGACAAAATGCAGAGTTAGTCAGTTTGGCTTCTGCGCAGCTCATACGGGGTAATAAACATTAATTTTAATACAATCCTGCCAATTATATATATACTCTAATAAATTAAGAAATATCTAAGTCACTTAACGTGAAACTGACTCAACTATAAAATAACGATCACATACAATGTTCTGTGCCGTATTTTAAAGTAGTGATTCTCAAGCGGAGCGAAGAAAGTGCTGACTTCGAACAGTCTAGAGCAGCCGTTCTTAAACTAGGATCTGCTGAACTTTTGCCAGGGGTCCGTGAAACATGTTTGGCATAAATTAAATTACTTTTACATTTCTATTTTCCAGTGATTAATTAATATCTATCGACCTTCATTGTTTTTGTCAGGGGGAGGGGTCCTCGAAAAATAATTAATATTCTATAAAGCAATTTTATTAATAGATTAAAACTTTGAATTGCCACAATGTTAAAAAATAATTATGTCCAATCGTAGACGCCGACATTTCATTTTACCTAGGGGAGCGAAATTTTCTTAACAAAAAAAATTGTGTAATATTCTGCAATATAGCTGTAACTTTGTTATAATAATCACGATGAAATTTAAAAAAATGAAATTAATGCTTGAATACCTTTTGATTTGTTTAAAATAAAATCCTCATCTATTTTTTTACAAAAGTTACAATTAAGGGAAAAATACTTTAAAATTGGTCCATTAGATCCCGAGATACAAGCAAAAATAATGTACTGGGTTACGCTACCCCACGAAGGAATAATGGCAATTAAGTGTTAATGACAGTTCAGCCACTTTCGTGTCAAGTCACTCATTTATCATTTAAATTACACAACAATTTAAACTACTGTAAACTCTAATTATATAATAAAAAATATCATTTATTTATTATTATATTGTGTAAACAATCATTTCCCGCCGGTCGTCCAACCACGCCACAAGGAAGCTATGCTGTTGGCAGCGCTCGTTACCAGACCGCCGGCCATGCTGGTAGTACCTCCATGTTGCACAGTTGTAGCCGTGCCTCCGGCTACGCTACCGTGCTGGGAGGTCATCCCCAGCATACCGGCCTCAGGACATTGCACGTGGGGTACCTGAAATGGAAAGGATCCTCTGTAATATAAATACTTGTATATTGTATGCAATATGTGTATTTATGCTTACAGCTTCCCATTCCCAAGGTAAAATATCTTCTTCTGATCCAGAATCATCTTCGCTTGTTTCTAGATCGCGTGTCAGTTGTTCTTCCAACGCTAAAGCTTCGTTTGGTTCGGTTTCGACTGGCCCACGTCTACAAAATTAAAATAAGTATGTTATATCTGATGAGGAATGAATTTAACTACTGAAACATACAAATAAATAAACTTCATATTTTGCGGAGATATTTTGAGTTACGAGTTTCAATCAATAGTTACCAAATAGTATAACTGTAGGTAACTATTGTTTATTGATATATATGCGTGATGGTAAATCAGTGCTAAAAATCGAAACTAATGCAATCAGGTAAATTGTCATCTGTTAATTCAACTATATTTTTCAAAAATCATAAACAATAATTCGGTAGGCCACGCGAGCGAAACCGCAGGCACAGCTACTTTTTTATAAAACTAAAAGTCTTATCAGTATAATGCTTAGTTCTTGATAACTAATATAATTCTTTAAATAAATATAAGAATATTATTCATGCATAATACATAAATAGATACTATTTTCAATAAATAAATGAATTAACAATAATATTGTTTTAAAAGTTTAATAACAGTAGAAATAGCAAATTATTTAGTAAAACACGTTTTTCAAACTAACAACTGACAGCTTACCCAATAGGAATAGTTCAATTTTTCACCACACCGTGATGTACAATCTAAGACACATATCAAAAATGATTATGAAAACACACTGACCTGCCGAGATCACTGGTTTCTGCATTTAGCAGACACAGGATGTTGTGAACAGTAGCTGAAGGGCGCAGCCTGTTTGCATGGACTCCTTGAGAAAAGCACAGATGCAGGACATTACCGTTCAAACGTGCGACACGCCTCGCAAACTGCGTTTCGGACATGTCACCACTGCTGCAGAAATCACTACAAAAAAAAGAGTATTTAGTATGTTTAAAAAATATAACATTGTCTCTTTAAGAAATAAGGTAGTTTGAAATATATTTTTTACAAAAATCAACATTTTATTAGTTGAGATCCCAGGATTGCAATATTTTATTAATATTATATTTAGAATTATTTTTGTAGAGAATAAAATTTCCTACAAAACTGACACTTGACTTGTTTTTTTTAGAGACATTAGTTTAGCTACGACAGCCTTTTAAATGTAATGTTTAACAAACAAAAATCACTTTGAATCCCTGTAACTTTTGACTTGTTTAATTAATGAACTTGAGAAAAAATATGTTATTTCTTTGTATTCTGAAAAGTAACAATTAAAAAATTGATAAAATATAGCAACTGAAATATTTTATATATACCTATAGATCATTTTATGTGGTAAGCGCACATCAAGGTAGAATGCCAGCACGTTTATGAGTTGCGCTGTATACGTCAGCGCAGCACTGATTGTAAATGCAGTGTTATGCTCCAAACTGCCAGTCATTCCTGTGCTAGGACCACCCGGAACATTGCCGGCTCCTGAATCTTTGTGAGACGCAACTATAAAAAAAAGTGTAATAATTAACTAACTGTAGAATTCAGAATTATAAACAAATAATTACCCCAGTCACTGTAAGCACTATAATCACCAGAACTAGGCAAGGTCGGTGCAACAATTCGATAGCGTAGTTCTGTAGATGTATTAGTATCCGTGCTGTCTGTGAGAGTTACCCAGCGTCCTCTGATATAAGTGGTCCGTTGGGCCTCTGCCAGACCCATTGAAATCCCTCCAGAACTATCGCTGTCGCCTGATTTGGTTGTGTCGGTATCCCTGAAAAGAAATGTTATGTTTTATATTGCCAAAAAGCTAATAAATATTCAAAACTTACATTGTACAAGTCGGTTCAAGCCTTGTTATTGGAAAAATATACTGTATTAACTGATTCACGACAGTCCTCGACAAACTTTTCAGTTTGTTTTGTTCCGTTATCAATGCCAATCTTTTTTTATCCAAGTCTTCGAATCTACTTTCAACATAGCGTTCCATTTTCTCAACTTTATCTTCATATCGCGGTAATCTTATAGTGATTTCTTTATTTAAAGCTTGAAGTTTAGACAGTTGTGCTTTGTTTTTTTGATTTTTTGTTTTTGTTTCATTTATTAAATCTTTAATTAGTTGTATTCTTTCTTTACATTGTCTTGTATCAGACAACTATAAAGAAATTTTATATAAATGAAAGAAATTTTTCCACAAAGGATTACAATAGTTGATATTTTATTGTACTTACTAGTTGATCGTGTTTAATGTTTTTTTGCATTAATTCTATACATCTTTCCTCAACTATGCGTTTGGAAGCTTTTAATCTTAAATATCTTAACTTTTTTTCTGCAAATCTATAAATTCAAAATTTTTATAAACAAAAAAGTAAATAAAATAAATAGGTTAATATATTTAGCTTCATATTTATTTACGTATTTATGAGTACAATAAGTTTATGATAATATAGTTATTTAATTAGTCATGGCATTCATAATTAAATATCTAAAATAATTAAGGGATTTCAAGATAATAATAAACAATAGTGACAAGAAATTGCATCAGAAACCTGAGAGAAAAATTTGGCTCGTAATCATATTTTGACATTTTATCAGCTGCTCAAAAACAAAGACGCCATCATAATATGAACCAACCTTTCTGAATAATGGGCTGTTGAATGTACAAAATCTCCGTTGCGAATGCACTGTTTGCAGTGAAATATTTTCCTGAAGTTTCCACATAACTGGCATTTATGATGATTTACACTAAGGCGACTGCCACTATCACAAGATGACGATAAATGAAAATCTTTAGGAGCTACACTTTCATCACTACTATCGGTGGTCGCCATAAGCACAAAACAACTGACAACACTCAAACAGGGGTGACAAGTTTATAAACAAAATTACGAACGATTATTCTTTTGTTTATTATTTTTGTATAATATTATTTTTATGTGATTTATCGACAAAGAAAACACTGACAACTATTGAAGTTATTAATTAACTGTTGAAATAAAGATAAATATCTTAAATTGTTTAAATATCTTCATGAAAGTATTTTATTTTAGATCAGTCATATTTGACAGATGAATCAACTATGTACTTGAAAATTCGAATATAAATCAAGGCTGACCAACTTCAAATTTAATTTGTATCTAGACTTACATAATAAGCTTTCATTGTTGTAAATTATTTTAAAATTTAAAATTCAACAATGAGTTTTTAAATTGAGGTGTATCTGTGGAGTGAATAAGGATATTTGACAAAATGGGTTAATTTATAACAAGATAAATGAAAAATGTATTTTATTTTTCATGTTTAACCTACAACTTTGTATTTATTAAAATACCACACATATTTTACACATTGCATTCAATATTATATCGTCAATGTACAAATTTCTTGCGGATTGTCACAATACCTAACCTGACAATCATCAAATTACACTCCCAACTTGTAATACAGAAGTGATAAATAGGTAATGCAATTTTTTTATTGTCTATATCACTTCTGCACGTTTAAAATTGGTTGTAATTGAAATAATTAAACCATTCTGGATTTTGTAAGAGGATATATTTACATTGTTATTAGCTTTCTTTAAAAAATAAATTTATTATACAATATACAATATTTTCCAGTGCAACTATTGTTATATAAGTATGTGTATATAACATACATATGCAGTATTCGATTGTTTAAATAAGAGTATGTTAACATTTGTTTTATTAATATATTGCATCATTTTAATTAAAATTAGATTAAAATAATTAATAAATGATACAATTTAGATTTTTTTTTACTTCTTTAGTTGCAAAATAAAAATTATTACATAATAATATTTATTTTTTTGTTTACATAGCCAATAAAAATGTTTATATAAAATGTAATTTTGTGTATCTACTTATGTATTTAAATAAGAAAAAAATGTATTTACATTCTACAACATTTACTTACTATCCACTTTCAAATCATTTGAAGAGTTATGAAGAATTACTTCAAACCGACATACAATAACACAAAATATTGTATGAAAAAAATATAATAATTGTACTTCTTTTAGCAGTAGTGTACCAAGGGGGCGGCAAATTTAAGGTAGCAACAAAAAATTAAAAAAAGTTTTCAATTTTCATATACATAGCATAAAGTGTAGTGGGGAAGGGCGGCAAATTTGTCATCTGCTCCAGGCGGCAGAAACCTATGATATGCCACTGCCATTTAGTAGTAAGTAACAAAAGTAAAGCCTCGATATGAGGTATGGATTTTTGCTTTGCAGTTACTTGTGTTATACTATCTTATCTATGGATTTGAAAAACTGATTTATCCTAGACCCAGTGCTTCAAAGTGAAAGTTAAAGATACCAAAAATTAAGTATAACAGAAAGATAGGTGACACAACCAAAAAATTCTGTTTTTGTGAAGTTTTTATATAAATGACAGTTGTATGCTGTCACATCATGGAAACAAAACACGACTTGATAAAGATTTTTTTAGTCTTCTTTTGATGTTAAATCTTAGGTTTTCATAAAGTATTAATAACCACGAAGGTGCACAGAAAAATTATCTAACTTGGTGAAAACCGCATTGAAATCGGTTCAGTAATTCCCGACTCTATAAGCCTCATACAAATGAACATTAATTTTTATATATAGAGATATGGTCTAAATGCACTAAAATCCACAGACAATATAACACAACTGTAAAACACTAATCGGTAACTTACATCGAAATTTTACTTTATAATAATGATTAACAAATTTACGTATTTTACTTTACAGTCTATCTTTGAAATATTAGTAATTTTAGAGAGGCTATTAAATTATATTTATATCTTCTAAACTCTTCAATAATAAATGCGTTGTGCAATACGTAATCAAACCTGAAGATTATAAACACTGTACAGATACAAATTCAACTTTACAATTATAAAACTTTTTTTAAGGTAGTTCACACAAGTCAAATTTAATTTTTAAATACCATTTTTTAAGATACTATATACACACACGACCTTTTGAAAAATTGTGAAAAAATTTAAGGATATTTTCATATTCGTTACTAACTTTTACCAGTTTTTTGAGTACCCGCTATAAAATTTATGAGAGGTTATAGTGTACAATAATTTGAGAGAATGGTTTGTCTGAGATCAATGTGCTTTTACATGTGCTTGCACATACTTAAGGGTATTATATGAGTAGCCAGCAGAAAAAATAGGTGAATTTTGGGAATTATTATTTTAAAAACTATTTGTTTGATTTTATCCAGGTTTGTTTTATTCTAAAATATATATATTGAGGTTTGTTTACAATTTTTTTTATATATATCGACTGAGAGCGCTGCTGTCATGGCCGGCGTAAAACATGTCCCTCAATGTGTTTTCCAAAAAAGTAATAATTGAGTAAAAAAAATCTACGTTCCGAAGAGCATCATACATTAATTTCTAAGAATCTCTTTAAAATTTCTGTTACAGATCAATTGACTGCCAGTAATATTGGGAACCGTATCGAGGGACATGTTTTATGCTGGCCATGACAGCAGCGCTCCCAGTTCATATATATTCTTAAAAAAATTTGTAAACATACCTCAATATATGTATATACTTTAGAATAAAACAAACCTGGATGAAAACAAACAATTAGTTTTTGAGATAATTATTCTCAAAATTCACCTATTTTTTCGCCATCTACTCATATATTCCCCCTTAACTTCATATAAACCATCAATTATTTCAGAAAATTTAATTTTTCTTAATTTCTTTTTCAATGGTTTAATAATTTAATTAACTCAGATGAGCTCCTTAACTGACAGCTTTATATTGTAAAATTTTTATATATTTCTATATATATGTATATAAACATTAGTTAAAAAGTCAATTTTGGTAAAGCGACTTTTCAAATACCTGTATATATATATGTATATATAAAACATTGTAAAATAACTGTATATAAATCAAAATTATACTTGTAAACATTTAGTTGAATCACTAAATGAAAAAATATAACTTAAGGGAGAAAGCCACTGTGATGGAAAAAAATCATTTTTTTGCGTTTTCATATTTCATATTCATATATTCAAAAATATGTCAAAACAAATTTAACTTATAATTCCGAAAATTGCCTAGTGAGAGCAGGTAACTTGAAATACGGTTTTTTCTAAATGACTTTTTTCAACCTTGTCTCAGCGATTCCTCAAAGACTAATGAACTGATTAAATGAAATTTTATTCTAAATTTTCGTAATAGCAGTAAAAAAATTGTGTTAAAAATAAAATAAAAAAATTCAAACCGTCGCCATTTTGTGAGAAAAAAGGGCTACACATAACTAATATTGATAAACTTTTTTTTTTCCGATAACCCATTGACAATTTTTTGATCCGTCACTGTGGCTTTCCCCCTTAAACCGTAGGTTTTTCTATATACACATATTATTATTAATATTAAATATATATTGGATTGTATTCTTTAAATAAATTTTGATAATTTACAGACTGAAGAAATGTACTCTGGTGTTTAAAAGATAATAATTTACGTAAAGAATACAAATTTTAAAATAAGATGATACTTGAAATCTATAATATCTATGACAAAAATCATTCACACTTTATCAAAGTATAAACACATTTTGGATTATCTATAATTAAAAATTTACTTCAAAAATAATCAGCTATCCCTGTATCTTTAATAAATACATTATCAAAAATCTAAATAATTTTTCTGTGTGTAATAAACCTTTTATAACAATTCAATGATTTTTCAGATTTTGTATATTTAAAATTAAAATTCATTAAAAAACCATTAAATCATTATTCAATTTCATTTATTATATTCAAAACAACAATAAAAACCATCTAGTAAAAAAGACATTTTCCTAATATCAATTCAAATTTTCATGCGCCTTTCTTTACAGTAGAATGATATATTTTATAAGAAACATTGCATATTGATATAAAATACTTAATTTTAATGGTCCACTAAATGTAAAACTTGAGGGAAAAGAGAAGTATTTTTTATTTAATATATAATATGATAGTGTTATATTAAAATTATTGTAAATTGTGGCATTACCTATAATAAATAAGAAGATATATGTCGATATTATTGGCTTGAAATGAAGAAAACTATAAAAATGTAATAAAAAACATGTTTATAATTTATTTATAATAGTTTAAATGTATTTTTCCATTTCTTTTAATATTTTAGTTATAATATATTTGTGCTATTTTTTTGTAGAGGTGTGCAGTATTTTAGAAAAGGAGAAAATGTATATACAGTATGTTCCAGAATAGATGTAACAAAAGGTGTAATGAACAATAATTCGAATTTCAGAGTGACATTTGAAGATCAAGTCCTACTTCAAATCAATCCATTTGGTCCTCTACAGGGTAATTTATAAGCAAAATCGTAACAATGATCAACAACAAACTACCTATATTTTTCAAAATATGAAAAAAATCATAAAGAAAGTTTGTTTAGAAAGCAATTTTAGAGCATTAAAAAAATAACACTTAGATAAATTAAGTAAATATTTTATTGTGAAGTGAAAAGTAGGGTTGGAAACAACAATAGACACATTATTATTTAGTTATTAAGGGGTAACACCACTCTAGTTTTTGGAAAACTCATTGTTTTTTTTACTTAAACAATGCTTTAATATCATAAAAACAATATACACTTGATTCTATAGTAAAAGAATTACAGTGCAGAAGTAGGGTGACCAGATTTTAGTTTTGGTAAACCCAGAGATGTAAATGAAGACCCCTTTTTTATTTTATCTCATCTATTTTATTTTTATTTTCATAAAATTTATTACCATACTCTGCACTGATATGTCCCCTGCTCTATTTTTGACGACCTTTTTTTTTTTTAGTCATTTTTTGCAAAACCCGGAGAAATTGCACCCAAACCCGGAGATTCATTGTGCAAACTCTGAGACTCCGGGTCAAAACCGGAGACCTGGTCACCCCTATGCAGAAGGTGCTCAAGGTATACATTTGTTTTACATCAAGTAGGACTCGATCATCATTCCAAAATTCGAAAAAATTTTATTCGATACACCTCTTGTTACATCTATCCTGGGACACATTGAATATAAAGAGGTATTTGTTTTATTTATCAATGCACTGAGGTAGGAATAATTATATGTAAACATTAGGAATAAATGTATGACAAATATGCAATAAAAATTTTTTTAAAGGATAAATATAAAAAATGCTTAAATACCACATTTTATAAAAAGAAAGAAATAAAATATATTTCCCATTAACATATTTGGCAACTGTTGTGATTTGTATGAAAAAATTCAAATATTTTATTATAATTAATTTTTATTTAATAAAAAAAATTGTTTTAACACAAACTGGCAAATCCTATCTTGCTTTCTAAACAACAAAATAAACACTGACTAGTTCTAACTTGAAACAACTTTGATAATACACCATCTAAAAGAATTACTGATAAATACAAACCATGCAAACGATATAGCCAGTTTTTTTACTTACATTAAAATTAATATTAAATAATTATTTCAAAGGAGTGCCATTTTTATTTCACCTGTTATCAAAATTAAAAATATATTTATGCCAAACTTTTAAAACCCAATCTAATAATCAATATTATTTGTTAGTAAGTCAATATATTGAACACCTGATGGTAATTAATTATATATAATTTCTCTATTTTGGTAAGTAAAAAAAATATTTAAATTGATGCAAAAATTGACAAGTATAATTAATACAGGTGTATTGACAATAACCATATTGATAATAAATACTAATTAGCTCTTTGATTAGTTGGGTTAGGTTAAAACAACTACAGTCCCTTTAAATCATGTCTAAAAATAATTACGGTGATGTTGTTTATAAATTATTAAAATGTATTTTCCAGAACAAATATTTTACTCAAAATAACACCTTTATCTATATCTCAAAGTTTGGGAAAATCATTTATACTGTTGTAATATTTCAAATGAAAACTGTGCAAATTAATGATAAATTTTTTCATTGCAGAAAACAATTTACTCCTTAAAAATAATTATATATGAATGAAAAACAATATATGAATAAAACTATCTAATTTAAAATAAATGTGTACGTATAAATTTTAATTTGGTTTACAATTTGTGTTTCAGTAACATGTATTATAAGTAACCAATAGTGTATGAACATAAAAAAGATATATATATTGTCATATATTAATTAGGTTAATTATTCTGTGAGTTAGTATGAAATAAATATCAAATATTTCAGATATTATCAAAATCAAACCCAATCTAACCTAAAAAATAAATCAGAAAACCATAGACATAGAGCTGGACCGCACATCATATATTAACATTCAAAACAGTGAGAGATGCGGTGGCATTTGGGATATATCTATCTCTTTTTCTAAAAAGAATGAAATCAAGACAAGTATACCCCAAATCATTTTCTATCTCTTTCTTTTGACACGACTCTGTTTTTAAGTTTGTTACTGATGTTCCACAAATTGTAATTACAAATGTATTTTGTTCTTTATATATGTATATATATACTATATATATATATATATATATATACAGGATGGTCCGGTTTGGGATAGATATTTTAAGAGCTGATTCCTTGGTTCATTGTGAGTAAAAAATTGTACGGGAAGGTTACGTTGTTTTGGAAGTTATGAGATAATCTTTGTTTGTAAGTACTACTCTGAAGGAAGTTTTTAAACACCTGTAGCTCAAAGGGTGTTGAAGATAGACCCCACCTTCCTGTACAATTTTTTACTCACAATGAGCCAAGGAATCAACTCTTAAAATATCTGTATCCCAAACGGCATTACCCTGTATACATAATGTGAAACAAACAAAATTTTGGGCGGTTTTTTTTCTTGAAGTGTATATATATATATATATATTTTTTAGTTCAGTCCACATTGATTTTTATCTACTCTTAAATATAATATTTGAAATAATAAGACCTTAATTATTGTAACAACCATTAACAACAGATCATAAAGAAAAAAGTAAATTATTAAAAATAGTCGTAAGTACAAAATTATTTGCATTTTAAACATGTAGTCATTGTAAAAAAAATGTGTTGTTTTATTATATGTATACCTTTTTATAAACAATGCTCTAATGAGAAAACAATTTTGGGTAAAAGTGAAGTATAGAAGTACAATTGCCAATATTGATCCACTGAACGTATAATATAAAAAATCTGACATTTTCATAGTTTCAAGTTATTTAAAAATAATTTGTTGCGGCGGAGATTGAGTAGCTCCGTCACAGGAGATTAGTGTCCGTAGAGATTCTCCTAACCAAAGATAATTAATTAAATACTTACAGTAGACATTTCATACTGTGAACCTGGTTGGGCACGGTACAGTACCTTCCATAGTATTGAATCCCTACTTCTCAAAGCCACTATTTATTTGTACAGCTGTTATTGATAATAAAACTGATTGTGCCAGCATGATTCACATTATGGAACATCTACTGTAATTAAATTTGATTGGGAGTGCGCACTATTATCAAAATGTGAGCAGTGTACTTTTTCTAAATGTACTTCTATACTTCACTCTAACCCAATTTTGTCTGTAAATATAAGTTAATCAAAATTGACGGTATTAAAAAAACCAGCAGCTAGAAAATTTTGGCACCTGATTTAATTAAAATAAATGTAATTACATTCAAGAAATTCATTCAAGTATATTATACACAATTAAAAACATTGTTTAAAAAATTATTTTTCAAATTTAAAATCGAAACATTTTGACTACAATGCTTTTTTCATAAAAAAATATATATATTTATTTATAACAATTAAACATATAAAACTAAAATAGAATTGCAATGCAATGTATGAAAAATTACAATGATTTTTTTTAGTAATTAACATAAAATGGTAACATTTCAAATACCGGTATCTGTTATTAGGTTCACGTTCACAGGCCGAAAAAGCCTTTGGACGTTTACGACTGTACTTCTTCATTCTGACTGATACTCATCAACTAACTCCTGTGAAAACATTTGTAATCAGTTATAGGTTAGGTTACATTACAACTTATATCTTCTATTACTTTTCTAATTGTTGACTATTGTTATAAAGGTTATGATAAACTTTAATTATTGATGGAATTGTTATTTAAGTAAAGAAGAATAAAGTTCAACAATATTAAAATTAAGTTTAATTAATTTATTATTTATGAACATCAGTGTTTATATGAAATTATTTATGATATAATTCAGCAAAAGAAATAAATAAAAATGCAAAATGCTGATAAAATTAAAAATAACATAACCATAACTTAGTAATTAATAACATAAGTGCAAAAAATATGTCATTCCACAATAGCTTTTATATATGAACTGAAATGAAAATATTATGTATTAGTGGAGTTTTATAACTGGAATATTTTATTGAATAAAACAATTTATCCATGTAGTGATTTTATGATTTTAAAATGTTCTAAGGATCAAATGAAGTTCATAACTAAGTTTGTGGATTAATCCGTTTTCCCCCAAAGACATTGTACACATAGACTAAGTGAGCCATAGCATTTTATGTAAGTCAGCATCAATCATAAATAATAAGAGAAAAATATTAATTAATCCACAAACTCTGTTATGAACTTCGCTTGATACTTAGAACATTTTTAAACCATAAAATCGCTGTAGGGAGAGATTGTTTTATTCTATAAAAAATTTTGGTTATGTGACTCCACTATATGTGTGATAACACTGATTTAAATAATTAATCTGAAACAATACATGCAAAAAAAGTTTTAAAGAAATAGAAATATTGAATACATAGAACCATAAACAAACTTTCCATATAAAATAATAATTATTGTACTATCGCATGCAAAAGTAACAGTACACCTCTAGATTCAATTTTACCTTTCTGTGGTATGGAACTACTGTCTTAATTATTTTTTGAAAATTAAACTGCTATACATTCAAGATTGTGTAAGAGGTTTATCAATATGTAGTCAAGTCTCTTTTTATGCGTATCTTTTTTATGCAATTTTGAAGTTATGCGGTGCGATAAATTCAATTGTGGTATCAAATGAAAGTTGACAATTCAAGTAATTTAAAAATGTAAACATTTTGTTATTAAAATTTTCAAAAAAAATAAAAATATATTGCCCATATCTCCGAAAGTAATAGTAAAATAATTTTCAAAAATTGGAAAATTTTACAATGTAAGCTTCTTTCTTTGTGCGATTTTTAATATGTGGTTGTCTGTGGATGCATAAAAAAAGATTTAACTCTATTTCAATTTTATTAAAATACATGCTATCAAATATTAATTAATGTTATAAATTGTATGCGATAGTACATACAGGATGGAGTATTTAAAGTGTTACAGATTTTTATCACAGAACCATCGCATATTTGAAAAAAAATGTTTAGTTTAGTTTAATAGTAATATTTTTCACGTAGAATAAGATTACTAAATAAACACTATAGGTTCCCATTAAAAAAATGATGCTGACCTTCAAATATCCATGAAGGCCATGCAAAAATAAAAATAAAAATTACTGTTCGATTACTACCTCACAACCAAGCATTTTTCTCAAATATGCAATGGTTTTGAGATAAAAATCTGTAACACTTTAAATGCCCTACCTTGTATATCCCTTCACCAGAATACAAATATAAATAATATAATAGATTATAATAGGAACTTAAATTTAATTTTAAAAAAGTGGGTGTGTGTACTTATCTACGTGCGTTAGAAGTTATACTTCTTTGGCGTAGTGACATGTAGCGTGCATATGCAAAACTAAAAACTATCGACTATCATAATAGGAATCTGTATTATCTACCTAACCTAGCTTCACGATGATTTTTGTTGCCATTGCATTACTAAAATTTCACCCTGAACGCGCCTAAAGAAGTATAACTTCAAAAAATTAATTGAGTTCTATCAAAATATGACAATATAATTTCACATATGAAATTTAAAAATATGTAAATTCAATTAATTAATCAGTAAAAAAACATTAAAGTAAAATGCAAAATAAATTCAAGAAAATACATAATAAAATAAATATATTATAAGGTACATTACTTTTAAACTTAATATACTTATCACAATTTTTGCGATAAGTTATATCAAATCAGTAATAAAAAATTTGCTTATAACCGTAACAAGTATCGACCAAATAATATAACATGCATGCACCATACTTTCCCTTTTTGGTCGACCCTGACCTTTATATGTATACTTTTTTTTTAAATAATACATACATATAAAAGCCTGTCAATTCTACAATTACGTATATTTAAAAATTAAAGTATTTTTGAGATAAAATATATTTTCAAATATCGCCAATAACAATTTTAATAATATTACAATATCTATATTAAATCCATAATACACATAAGATTGATAAAAATGCATATTTACATATTAACATACAAGAATTTAAGAAAGAGAATACAATTTTAAATCAGATACAAGGTAATTTAAAGAATAAAATGCATTACTGTAATATAAAATGATAAAAACAAGCACATAACAAAAGCAAATTCAAAAATGCAGTAGATGGAGAGAGATGATAGAGAAATGACAAGAGTGCAAGAGAAACAGACGCACCAACGACCCATAACAAGTTAGTTGCACATATCGATTGTTAGACTTACGCTGTCAGCTTGATCTGGACATAGCTTTTTAAACGTTGCCTCAATGAATGGTCGTCTAAAAAAAACAAAAAACAATTGCATTATTTATTGTCATAAAACATCTTTTATCTTCACAGATCAATTATTGTAAATATTGTCCTGTTTAATTAGGGACCTTCCATAAATTACATCACACAAATTTCATAGTTTTTTTTACCCGCCCACCCCACCCTCAGCCTTATCAAAGGTTGTCTCATTTTTGGAACCCCCACCCCCTCTTCTGTTGTGACGTCTCACAAATTTCAAAACAATAATTAAATTAAACTTTTGCATACAATAGTACATTAACATCACTCAAATAAAATATAAAAAAGTAAATGCACAGTGCTTCCTCATGCCAAATTCACCAAAAGTAGTTAATTAATTATTGAACAATTTTAATAAACACCTAGAAAGTATTCTCATGAACTGCCATTAGTTAACCATTTAATTTTTTTCCCGTATTTAATGTGTCAAAGTAAATATCAATTTAAAAAAACAAATGACGATTTTTTAAAGCAAATTCAGATAAATCTTTGTAAGGGAATATATTACAACAAACGTTGTAGATCAGATGTCGTAAATCTCAATATATTCATGTATATTGAGATTACGACATCTGTCTCAAATTTATTTTCTTTCTAAAAGCCTGATGATGATTCTGTGAATCGAAAGGTTGTGTATACTTTTTATTTAATAATTTTTTTACATTTAGACAATCAAGTTGTTATAATATAATATATTAACTTCACTATTATTTTATTAATACATAATTATACGTACTTTGCTGCTAAACCTCCACCTGGTGGTAAATCTGATATATATCCAGTGTCTCTTAATTTCTGCATTACTTCATGGAATTGAATATTATCACTTTGCTCAATGAACTCTACAACAATAAAAATACACATCAAATTTTATATTGAAGAAATTATTATTATTATTAAAAAATTAATTTCTAAAATCTTGGTTAATATTCTATCACCTTTTTCAAAATAGTTCTTGGTTTCTATGTACGAAGAAGCATTGACCAAATTAATAATCGAAGCTACTCAACACACTCAGAAACCAAGAATAAACATTTTGACAAAATATATGTTCAAAAACTCACTATAAAACATTTTTTTGTCTCAAATTTAAACATTAAATTTCATAATTATTAGATTATAAAAAATACAAGTATACCAACTTCTATATTATCTAACAAAAATAAATAAATAATCACAAAAACCATGCATAACTCAGTATTAAAACCAAACATTTAAGTTGGCAACAATGCTTAAACAAAAAAAAAGGATAAAAAAAACCGAAACAGAAAGAATAAGACGTCGGATAAAATAATTACATTTTATTGATTTCATTATTGAATACATTTCAATATTAACACATCATTTTATGTTCTGATTTACGATTTCAAGTCTCTAGCATACTATATTGGTTTAATACTGAGTTCTTGGATTGTATTGAACGCAAGGATTTCTAAATTATAACACATTTAAGGCTTCTCGCTAAATAAGATTATTTTACTGAATGCCGCACTAAATTATATATTACACCTATACATATAAATAAATTCAACTATTATATTAATAGGATAACAATAAATATTTATAACATTTAGCATACACAGTATTTCTCAACATTAAAACTTCACAATATCAAATTTTGGTGAACCCTGTAATTAACTTCCCGGGAAAAATTTTTAGATATAAAGTGATCAGATCAAATCTTAATAGATCTGCATTTTGAGACAAAATCATATTTATTCACTGGTTTTTGATGTATGGAGACCTGCACAGATCTACAACGATCTACAAAGATCTCTGAAGATCGTTTAAAAATTATTAATTTTCATTGTTTCAATCTCTACCACGATCTACAACGATCTTCAGAGATCTTTGTAGATCTTTATAGATCATTGCAGATCTTTGTAGATCTTTGCAGGTCTCCATAGATCAAAAACCAGTGAAAAAAATATGTCTCAAAATGCAGATCTATCAAGACTTAATTTGATCACTTCAGATATAAATTTTTTTCCAAGGTTATCATGTCTTTTTACGTTGAACTTTATGTCTTTTAGGGCTATACTTGCTTTAGTAATTTCAAATTTTAGCATAATATACCAAAAAATTGTGGCACTCATATAAATTTTATCACAGATTTAATATATCAAAAAAATTACAGTACATCAAAATTATATGTTTTGTGCACTATAATTTTTAATTTGTTGGTGTTATTATTTAAAAATTCAAATTTTATACAAGTGCTTCAGTTTTTTTTGGATTATAAAGGAAATATATGTTATATGCTAATGTATTAATAAATTCTAAATAGAAATACTATTTTGAAAAATTAAATAAAAATACAACATTAAATAATAATAAGCGTAGAAATAAAAATAAAATAGTAGATGGAGAGCTGGCGATTTGTTAATCAACATCATTTAAACAATTAAGTTTTACTTTAAAATATTCTTCTAAAATTCTCAGGGAAAAATTAACAGATCTGATTTTATCACATGTGCACCCAGGCACGTATACAGCTAAACTTCTCGGAGGAGGTCATACAGAAAAAATTTATAAATTTAACTTTAAGAAAAACACTTTCTAACAGCAGCAGAAAAATTTGCTGATTATTAATCTGTAAATCAAAATTTATTTGGAGCTGTTGTTTTCAAGATATTAGTTAACAAACAACTTGACTGAAAATTCAATTGTTTATTTTAAAAATTTGAATTTTGCAATAAACGGTAGTAGAGAGAGATGCGCAATATGGCAACTAGAAAGGAAGTCAAATTAATTTCCTATAACTCATATAAAATAATTATTTTAGCGATGTTCAAAATTAATTAGGTATGTTAAAAATAGTGTGTCAATCTTCATTTCTACGTGTCAAGTAGCTAATTATCATGATATAAAATTTTTATTCAAATGATTTTGTAGTTGAAAATTTATTAATTCAGATTTCTTGGTAATATCTAGCATATTTCTTTAATTCTTGGGGTGGAGGGTCATGACCGTTAGGACCCCCTCACCCTTGTATACACGCCTGTTAAGTGTACCTCTAGAAATATAATATAAATATTATAAAATAAATAAATACTCATCAACCAAAGCCCTTATGTAAAAACTGCAAAACTGGAAATTGTAAAATGTTTAAATTAAAAAATTTCCTTGGTGAAATGACTTAAGTTAACATATTGCCAGCTCCAAACAATTATTTTACGATTCAGTGGCCTTCAAACTTTTCATAATATGAAAAATATCACATTAAAACAATAAATTTGACTTTGCAAAATTAAGTTTAAATACCACTGTAATAGTTCTATGTAAAAATAAATAGATATTTTTCAGTCTAAACTAAGATTGGCATTCAGTATCTATTTAAATCTAATTTAAAGCTTTTCAGACTAGGACGTTAAATAAACAGTCTCTAATTCTAGTGTTAAATTATTTAACTAACCAAAAATAAATATATCGATAAGGCCGTTTAAAAGGCGATATATATAATCCAAATATAAATAAATTTGGCTTCTTGACTAGAAAAAAACAAAAATTCAAACAAAGACGTAGCCAGGATTCTGTTTAGGGAGAGATAAAGAATTTGCTTGAGTGCAAAAGCAAATTAGCTTCCAGCTAACGCTATCTGCTAAGTGTCAAATTGATATGAAATTGCTTGATATTTTAAAGCAGTGGTAATAAATATGTAATAATGTAAATGCTATGCATTTTATGAGGTACACTTGACAACACTTATTTTAAGTCGCTTTCTACTTATCGTGCATGCTCCAAGGTTATCATATGTATGATTTCATTCGTTGTCATTTATATTCAGTGCCTAGCAGATAGCATTAACTAGAAACTAATTTGCTTTTGCACTCAAACAAATTCTTTATAATACCGGGCATAAAATAAATAATATTTTTAAAAGCCCTTTTAGTCAGCGTGTTTTGCCTATGGTGAATTAAGAAAGAAAGGCACAAATCACCTAATTTTTATTAACAATAATGTAAAGAGATTACAGTTAAAAATCAAATAGACATCATTTCATCTAGAAATATCCTTGTGTAGCCAATGGACTGATTTACTTGTTACTTTTTGTCAACTAAGTAAGGGGTGGGGGAAGTGCCCCATCCTGGCTATGCCCATGAATTCAAATTAGATACTTTACAAATGATTATTTTATATTTGATTTGGCACAGAAGGGTTTAAATGTATATAATGGTCTTTTTTTTATGGAATACTGAATTGTCATTTTCTTTATCTTGTAAAAGTTTTATAAAATTTCATTAAAATTGGTAATTTCTTTTAAATAAATGTCTTAAAATATTTCAATGTGCTTTCAATTTTAAATAAAAAACTTACCTCATCACTTTAGAAAAAATAGAATCAGATTTTATTATTAAAACTGAAAGTACATTAAAATATTTTCCCAATAGCTTAAGTATAAAAATACTTCACTTAAAGAAAATAAGTAATATAAGAAACTTTTCTTCATTTAAAAAAAAAAAAAAAAGGTTTAAACATTTTTAGGAGTGCTGTAGTTCTAAGTCTCGTAACTACATTTGGATCCTACTTAAATTAGTACGTAGACGAAATTCATTCGTAAAATTACACTACTCAATGAGGTTTTTGTAGAATAAGGACCAATAATTTCTATTTTTAAGCAAAGCTCATTCAAAGTTAATAAAAACAATAATTTTGAAAAATCTACTTATTTAAATTTAGACTTTTTAAAGGTGAACATATGATGATGGAAAAAATAAGTAAATTTTTAGAATTATCTCAAAAGTGTGTATATTGAGATATGTTTACAATTTATTTTATGAATATATATCGACTGGGAGTGCTGCTGTCGTGGCCAGCGTAAAACATGTCGGTTGATCTCAAACAGAAATTTCAAAGATTTTCTTAGAAGTTAATGTATGATACCCTTCACTACATAGGGTTTTTTTTACTCAATTTTTTTTTTAATAAAGCCAGAAGGGTCGGAAATTGTGATTGAAAAATGAATATAAAGTTCAATCAGGCGCCATTTTGTGAAAATATTTTAATTTTTTTCAAAAAATCCTACGTAGCGAAGGGCATCATAGATTAACTTCTGAGAATCTCTTTAAAATTTCTGTTACAGACCGCCAGTAATCCTGGGAACCGCATCGAAGGACATGTTTTACGCCGACCATGATAGCAGCTTGATACACATTCATAAAAAAATTTGTAAATATACCTCAATATACACACTTTAGAATAAACAAACCTGGATGAAATCAAACAAATAGTTTTTGAGATAATTTCCAAAATTCACCTATTTTTTTCTGCCGTCTACTCATATGTTCTCCCTTGATGAAGAATAACAAAAATTTCCAAATTAGTTCAAAACCCCAATTTTTTCAAAATATCTATCTTTTCAATATTCTTTCAAAATTTAACGTTTCTTATTTTTGTATAAAATTTTACCCATTTAAAAATATAATTTTCCCCTATTCTACAAATAAAAACGGAGTATTATTATTGCTATCGAAATTAAATTACGAAAAAAATCAATACTTTATACTAGCACCTAGATTTAATATATATCATTCTTTTCAAAGCTTCATACAGCATTTATCATGTTTACTATTGCGGGTAAAATTTGACTCACTCATAAATAAAGAATCAAATTTGACCCACAATTTTTTTTGTGTATAAGTGAGCCAAAAAATATTTTATCAACTTGTACCGAATGGATTTTTTTATGTTTTTGCCATAATGTTAATTGGTTCTGTCTGTAGTTAATACGCAAATTTTATTTCTTAATCACGAATAGTTTTCAAGCTGTGATTTTTTTCCCAAGGCTATACAATTGTTTTTATACTAGAAATGGTTAGGTTTTTTTAATATTTAAAAAAATATCAATGTTGAGAGGCAAATTATATTAGCCAACATATCTAAATCTGTACGAAGCATAAGAATACTGTTTCTTTGGTAAACATTAACACATTATTTGGAAACTAATAAATTACTATTCATACTAGAACTCTCTAAAGCAAAAAACTAAAACTACATATTATAATGAAAATTATTACATGATTAATATTCAAAATGGACTGGTTTTTTATTCAAGTAAAAACATTTCTTAATACCATATTTAAAAAATCAATCCATTTTTTGTTTATACAAACCATTGTTACTAAAATAAATAAATAGTTAAAAGGAAATATATACATAACATAAAATTAAATATTAGAACAAAAGAGAAAGAGAAACAATAAGGAACAGTATTTTAAATAAATACAAAACATTTTTTTTTTAAATAATACCAATCATGAGAAATTAATAAAAGAGAATTTTTTTAATGAATAAACAAATATGTTGTAGTTTTTTTCTTTTAATATTTTGGCACTTTAATATCTTAATTAAGATTATTTTATTAATAATAATACATTTAATATCTTATTAAATGTTTTTTATAAATTATTTTACTACGTATTTTTTCATTTGGCAATTTATTTATATTAAATACCTTTATCTCACAAATCGCTTAAAAAAAATATGCTCAACATATTTGCATATTCAAATCATTATTAACACTTAAGTACACTATTGGCATATACTGACAACAATAAATAACGACTGATACTGTAATAAAATTAACTACTAAAAAGATATTAATTATTTTTTTAACATCCCACTGTTATTTTGTTTATTGACATTTCAGATATGTATGCCAAACAAGCATTGTTTCTTTTTAGCTACACCTCGTCGATAGAGAAAAAATACCAGCATTGCATTAAGGGGTTACATCTAATGTATTAACTAATTTTTGACAATTTTTTTATTGGCTTAAATGATGTATAAACATCTTAAAAATGATATTAAAAAAGGAATTATAAGCGAAAAAAACAAAACTTAATTTTTAGAGCTCACTTTACAAAGTGTCTAAAAAAATGAAACAACCTAGATGGTGAAAGCAATGGTGAAAAATGAGTGATAATAAGTATATGGTAATGTAAAGGGGTACAGTAATTTGGTCTCAAGCCAAAATAGAAGCAAAATAAGTATCCGAAAACTGCCAACCGACATAGTCTCGAAAAAAAGTCGGAACTAATGTTAACTTTTGTTTATAGTAAAAGAGTTTTCAAACTGTGGAAAATGTATTTTTTCGTCAAAAATGCGATTTTTTGTTCAAAGTGATAAAAAAATTGCAAAAATCAATATTTTTTAATAATCATGTGTACTTCGATGGGAAACCTCATGTAAATAACAAGAATTTTTTTTGTTCTGGATATTGATCTATGGAAGTTGTTTTCCACAGTGGAACACATAACAAAAAAGTACTCAGTGTAGCAATGCTAAACTCACCATTTTGTTTTATATTTCATTTAAAAAAATTGTGTTGTATGTTTTGAGACATGTACAATAAACCCTCTAAATTTCGATTAATTGCTTTTTATATTATTCTAAAAAAAAATCCTAAAAAGTGAAAGTGAAGTGAAGATCAGATGTAACCCCTTAATTATTTTAGAAAAATGTTCGAGAAAACATACGCAAGCACAATTCTTTATAATAAATTTTAAAAGCCATTTTTTAAATAGTAATAGAAAATAAATACAATCTGATCCATTTAATAGGTAAATATTACAAAATAAAAACGAATGTACTTAAGTGTTAAAAAGAGACAAAAGAAAAGAAAAAAGAAGTAGAGAGAGCTTTGTATAAAAAAAAATCCAAAACCAAACACCAATTAAACAGAGGTTTCAGGTACAGCACTGCTGTTAGGACTTGGTCTGTTTTTAGACTTTTTTCCAAAACGGAAAAACCGTGTGAGCCGTTTAAGAAAGCCGGAGCGCGGTTTGTGCGCACCTTTGATCTGGCACTCGAGGACGTACTCCAGCAGCTGCTCGCGCTTCTGGGCCTCTGGACACACCTCCGGCGCTCCGCCAAACACCACCAGTACGATACTCATGTTGTCTCTGCTACCTTTGTATAAACACGTGTCGATCACCTTGAATAAACATTTATAAATGTTACACAAGCTTCGAGGTGTCTACGTGCTATCCAAGTAATTCTTGGCTACAAGGCAAAAGTTTCATTACAGCAGATACCTTTAAATTTACTCTGAAGATACCCACTGCAATGTGTAATGAAACATTGATGTGGCTTACACCAGAAGCCATAAGTGATTATGGGGGTATTCTAGATAGAAATTTGAAAATATTGATAAAAATACTAAATACCTATCAACATTTTGGAAATGTTTCTAATAAATATGACACTTAGAAATTTTTTTTTAACATTTTGTACGTTTCTTTATTACAAAAAAATGGACTATACAAAACTTTAACTGTGTCAGCCCAAAGTTTGGTCCTTCTATGAGTCATTGTTTTGTATTTGTTTTTCATTTGTTTGGCCTACTTCAGTCCATAAAAATGTGATGAAATGGTTACTTTTGTGAAAATTATTGAATATCTCAGAAAGTATGGGGCTTAGAGACATAAGATATCTCCCATACAAATTGAAAGGGAGAAAAAAAAACCCATTAAATAGTGAAATAAAAAAAGAGTAGTCATAGTTAAAAAAATGAGTTTTATTATTTTGAAGATTGCGAAGTTTGGCATTTTTTTATTAACACCCTGCAGAACTAAATTAAAATTGTTTATTCTTTACTATTGCTAAAAAAATTCATCACTTCAAAAAAAAAAACGAGGTCGCTACGATTTTTTATGGTTGAGCCTGCATATGGATTATTTTTCGGAAAAAAAAATTATAATTTGGCAACAATGTCACTAAATCAAAAAATGAACAGACGTTAATATAGAGGTTAAAAAATGACATGGGAAGATTTAAAACGTTACAGGTTATTCCATTTAAAAAAATCTTTGTTTTTGTTATAGCGCAAAAACAGGACACTGTATTATTGAAAATAATTTTACGACGTTGATCTTTTCAGACCAAAAATATTATGTACCAAACCTTTTCCAGTACGTCTAAACACGTACTGCAATGAAATTATTAAATAAATAGTGAAATGAAAAATGACTTTACTTATTATCATTTTCTAATTGAAGATTGAAATTACAGACACAATTTAAGAAACACTGCTTCAACAACAAGATAAATAGGAAACAACAATGTCTAACCTGTGATGTGATTGCTTCAAGATCATCTGTAATCTGCAGCCTGCTGTGGATGTAGCTACACAAATCCTCATTGCTCATGACGTCCCAGACGCCGTCGCACGCCAGAACCAGAAACTCATCGGCGCTGTCGTCCCGCTCACGCACGAATATCTCCGGCTCGGGGGACACCAGCTGCTCGCACTGGCCTCGGCCCTCCACATTCTTGTATTCATAGTCGCCTAGTGCGCGTGATACCTGAGTAAAAGCATAATTTGCTTGCCTTTAAAAATTTCATTCTAGTCATCGATCAAAATATTTCTAGAGAAAAGATTAAAGTTGAAATCTCTACTTTTCAATCCTTTTTGTAGATTGAATTTTTATTCCATCTTCTACAAAATTATGAGATAAAAAAAAAAAAAAACTTGTGATTGTAAAGAGTCCCCCCCCCTCCCGGAGCACCATGTATAACACAGTATGTAAATTTTCACAAGACTCACCGCAAGACTGCCATTGACTCTCTGTATCATGACGGTCCCTCCTGCCTTCTGGATACGCTCCTTCTCTGCAGGTAAAGCGGGCTTGTGGTCACGCGTAGAAAACACCGGCTGACCACGTCGCGACACTACTGCCCTCGAGTCCCCACAGTTCGCAATGAACATCTGCCTCGGTGATATGAACGCACACACAGCCGTTGTGCCCGACTTGTCCTCGCCAGATGACATCTCAGGTAGTTTGCGCATTTTTTCATCGAGTCTATGAAGGTAAATAATAACTTGTTACTGTCATTCTTTGACACAATTATTACAGACCAGAATATATTATTTATTTTGATTATTGTTTTAATATACAGAACCAATTATTTTTTAAAGTAAAATTTTTTTTCTATAATTTATACCCGTTTAATGATAGAATCAAAAGCAAATTCAAATGCACACTATTTTATTTATTTTTAAACACTTAGAAATAAAATTTAATTACAATTAATGAAATAGTGAGAACTAATTTTATTTTGATAAGTATTTCAATAATCATGACTCGGGTATCAAATTTATGTACATTCGATAATTGGTGAAGTTAGTCACATTGATTTTTGAATGACTAATTTTTAATACCAAAATTGTAACAATAAAAAAAATATTTTAAAATAAAGTAAAATGAATTTGATCTGTAATTACAAAAATCACCAAAATTGGCATGAGTTCTTTTTAATTAACCGTAAAGGTAAACTGTTTTATTTTTAGAATTACACAACTGCAATATTTCAAAACACATAATCTAATTATACTGTCAAATCAAATTACCTGAGGAAACCGCTGTGTATGCCCTTGGCAACATCATCATTAAACTCATCGGTCTGCATAATACACTCTAGCAAGTGGTCAGCGCAATGAGCAGACACTCGTGCGCCTGCGTGACCGTCGAACACAGCAAAGTACGACCAATCGTTCAGCGGACTACCTTCCGGCCCGGCCTCTAACCCTGTTACCGCGCGATGCGCATCTTCCATTTCAACTCTCCACCCTTGCATGGTTGCGACGCCAAATCTATGGTAATAATTAACATCAATATAAAATGTCAACGATAAAAATAATAAATAAATACCTGAGGCCGTTCCCTGCTCCATGTTCGTTATATTTATCTGTTTTGGGCTTATCAAGAAATGCCCCCATCGTTGTAAGCCAGACTTCTCACCGATGTCGTGTTTCGTTCGTTACAATTTCAAAATATACACTAAAGTAATAACATTGTCATCTATCGAAGATTCTTTATGTCTAAAATAAATACGAATTTCCCATTCAAGCAATCGCGAATTCGAACAAAATTATGGTAAATAAATAGAGTAAATTATATAAAATGTCAAATAAGGTAGTTTGTGTAATTATGTCAATATCCGATCGTTGGTAGAACTGAGATCTAAAAATATTAAAAATTGCATGCTTTCTTGTAAAACGGTTGAACGTCTGATAATTTCAATAGAATCAAACTAATACTTAAGCTTACCATTTTAACTATAATAATTGAATGGTCGCAGAACAAATTGCATATTTTACATTATAAACGTAATTTCTTCCAATAATAAACACAGATCCACGAATAAACCAGATATGGCGGATGATGATCAAATTCGCATGCGCACTGCTGAAAACAGGATTACAATGACGTAATAAATCACCAATCATTGACAATTGAAGTAATTAACGCGAATGTAAATACAAGTTTATTGCTGCTATTTGTTTATAATATTCATATAAATATTTTAGTACGTTCATTTAAATATATTTGTTATTATCTAATATTCTATGATGTTATTTTAGACGTTAAATTTAAAAACAGGCACCAGTATCTGGTAAACAACATACAAATATCCCTAGTCATTACAAAATATAAATGATTTATTGAAAACACTTGCATTCATTCATAAATAGAATTAGGTATATGTAACAATAACCTTGTTACCTTACCTTGATCCATATATAAGTTAATACTAGAAGGAAAATAAAAATAGTAATTATATAATATATAAAAATATTAAAATCTTTATTAAGTACATACATTTATTACCAAAGTGTTGACACTGACTGTTTATCTATAAAAACATCTTTAAAACCTTTAAAAACTATTTTAGCTTGATACAACCTACAGTCAAATTCACTGTCACTAACACTGTCTGTTTCATTCATTTTTTCACTATTTACAATTTGGCAGACAGATGAAAGAGATTTGTTCTCTGCTTTCTCGAGATCACTTTGGTCTTCAAAAATGTCTAAATTATTACAACACCTAATCTTTTCTGTTGTAAAACAGCTCATGTTTATTCTTATATGGGATTGTAATGGGGATATTCTTACAATATTCTTGGGTAAAAAGAAGTCATTCGTTTTCATGTCCTCACATTGCTGTTTACTTATAAAAATAAACATATTTGTTAAAGGTAGATTTTTTTGTGTAGCTTCATGCCAATTTTCTGTTAACATAATTTGTCTAAAACAAAGGTGATATTTATATAATTTATTTCAATAGTTTTATATATTTATAATAAATTTATACAGACCTTAAAATTTTATTTACTCTTTTATCCATAGTATTTAAATGGCTTTCTTCAGAATGTTCATTGACAAATTTTGGTATCCTTAATACATATAATTCAGTTACCATTGTGGGAGTCGTCCCAAAAGAAATATAAAAACTATTTATATACTTAAAATTATACTTAAATTCATTGTGTATTTGTCTTGACAAATTATTTAAAAAATCAAATGCTTCAAATGCCACTTTAAAATTTTGCTCAATAGTATTTTTATACTTTCTTGGTTCTAGAATAGTTTCTTTTCTTTGATTTACAGTTGATTTAAGCCATGAAAAAGGATATGGTATTTGGGCTTTCTGATAAATCAAATTTTTTATAAATTCTGTCACTATTGCTGCACACGTCAATGGAGTTAAAATTTCATTTTTTAAAGCTATGTCAATTGTGTATTCGTTTGGGCACTTTCGATACATTTTCTGATCGATTTAATTAACTAAAATTAAAATTATATATTTTAAAACATTAACGATTTTTTAGGTATGCAAGGTTAGCAACGCCATCAATGAATTTAAATAATATAGATGATGATGATAATACATACTTCTATATAGCCAGCAGAGAGTACCCGTTTGCGTCCTTCTGCGCATGCTCGTGTTCACCATTTCATGCCGAAACATTACGAGCGTATACAAGGTTAGTAAAGTACAAGGTTGCCACCGTTACCACAAAACTCTGTGCGGGGAGTGGCATGAGACGGGAGATTGCGTCATCGTGAGGAACTCTTTGACATTATAAATGGCTGTCAAACTATATTTACTCTTTATTTTAGTTAAGCTGATTTATTGTAAGTTGTTTTTAAATATTTTCATTTGATATTGATAGTGTACTGAGTTTTAAATCTAAATTTTTATTATTATAAATTATAGTTTTAAACAAGTGTTTTTTTATGTGTAACCAACAAATGTATTTTCTTTAAGCATTGATTTCTGACATCATTTTTAAATTTTTCTGAAGAAATATTATACGTAATAATTTGTGCTTCTGTAATAAACAATAATATTTACTTTTTTTAAATACAAATATCCAAAAATTCGAAATAATTTGAAAACGTTGGAAAGGTTCCTCAGGGTGACGTCATCCCACGCAGCCGCTGATTGGTCAAAAAGTTATGAGGCAACCTATACATATACTAACCTTGGTAGCCAAGGTAGTCTCAACAATTTCTTGACCAATCAACGTTGGCGCGGGAATGACGTCATCTGAGGGATATATTCAAATGTTATAAATGTATAATAGAATATCAATTACAAAAAATTCCTTTATTTATTCTTGTTTTCGTATTTTTTGATATTTTAACAACATAAATAATCAAATAAGTACAAATTCGGCATAGCAAAATCATAAAGAGCTGTCAGAATTACATAACTTATTGCCAACTTAAGAATAAGAAAAATGACGCTTCTCAATAGACCAAATTGTCTGTGACAGCTTTTTTATGATTTTGCAATGTCGAATTTATACTTATTTGATTGTGTGTGTTGTTAAAATATCAAAAAATACGAAAACAAAAATAAATAAAGGAATTTTGTGTAATTGATATTCTATTATACATTTATAACATTTGAATAAATCTCCCAGATGACGTCAAATCCCGCACCAACGCTGATTGGTCAAGGAATTGTTGAGACCAATAGAAAAACAAAACACGAATTTTTAAAATAAATTTAGATAAATCTTTGTAAGTGAATATTTTACAACAAACATTATAGACCCATATTATAGGAAATTTAATGCTCTACAAAAAATATTCTATAAAATTTTCACGTAACGTGTCGTTCTTGAGATATCTTGAAAAAATAAATATTTTGGGGTGTCATCCCTCCCCCTTAAACACGATTTTGATGATTTTGAAAAGGGACCGTCCTCAAGCCAGACCCAACCATCCGACCAAATTTCGATAATATCGGTTCAGTGGTTCATGAGTTATGCGTGTAACAAGGATGGATACACGGACAGACACACAGACAGACACGGAACGAAAAGTGTTTGTCTTGACGTGAAACGGATAGATCAATTTAACATTTTGAAATCGGAGAACATTTTTTTGTCTCAATCTGAAACGATCACAAAGCTTCTCGTATCTTCGATATTGCGAGGAAGCAAAAATATTTAAATTTATTAAAGCATCCCTAATTTCAATTTAATAAAAGTGTCCCTATTTGAAATTTGAAAGGTACGCCATCTAGCGAAATAAACTGGAACTATCGAAAATTTGTTATTCAAGCTGTTTTTGCTAGATGGCGTTATATGCACTTTTTCAAACAATATTTTTCAGATGCTATTCCTAGCTTCCTACTAAATCATTTTTTGTTAAAGTAGACACCAGGGCCGGATTAACAACGTAGCAGGAGTAGCAAATGCTACGGGCCCCGCTTCTTTGGGGGCCCCCGCGATTTTCTGGAAAATTTTTTTTATAAATTTTTATAAAACAAAAATAAGAAAATAAAAAATGAGTAACACGACTAAAAAAAAAAGGTCTTCTAGTATTTATTTTTCTATACTCCAAATTTTTCAATTCATAAAATCTGAAATTTCAATCGGTATGACCAAAAAAAAAAAAAAAAGGTCCAGTTTTTAATGTATATTTTCTATTATTTCTAAAAATTCTCATTATCCATATAGAAATTTTTTCAATCATTGATACCCAGAGTTTCACCCCCCCCCCCCCACCCCACCCCCGACGCCAATGCCATGGGCCTCTTTATAACATTTGCTACGGGCCCCGCGCTTTCTTAATCCGGCCCTGGTAGACACTATCGTATGTATTAATGAATGAATTTAAAATCTGGTGTAATGTTATCAGCGTATCCTCTTACATACGATGGCATGGCGTGTATAATTCTTTCAAAAATGAAAAGGGTATATTTTTTTAGTAAAAAATTGATACATTCTTATATTGAATATAATAATATGCGATTTAATTTTATAATATACCTGTTTATCTACACAGATATAATGAGCATGTATTTTAATTGAATGAATTTATAACATCTATTTATCCACATAGATGCTCTTAATTAGTTCTTTGTTACCTGTTTATCTACACAGGTATAAAATATTGTACTATTGAAAATTACTTACCTTTTATTTAGAAATATTATTATATTCGTACTTATTACATGGTGTCATTGTTGAGACATACACATACTATGTATTATTGATGCACCTATTGATTATTTATTGTTAAAATACTTTTTATTGTATTGTATACAGGATGATTTACAACCACTGTAAAAAAATTTAATAGTAGATCGAGGATGTTATTTTAAGCAAAAAACTTCATGTAAACATGAATCCGGAAATTCTTCGTGAGGGAGTTACAGCTTTCCAAAAATTTTGCCCAAAATTAGTGTTCATTTAATAATTTAAAGAACCCATAGTGGTAAAGTTATTAAATTTGACAACCGGTTATAATAATTAAAATTAACAAAAAAAACTGGTCGCGCCAGTTAGAAATTGATATGGAATGATCTTTTTTGTTTTTAGAATCTTTTTTTTTGTATTTCAAGATCAGTGTTTTTATTGTCAACCATTTTTCTGACAAAATTATCCAGAAATTACACCAAAAAAATGGTTAAAAATTTTTTCTTGATGAAATGACCAAATGACCCATATAGCTGTCAACGTTGAATCACAAATTTAATTTATCCATCTAGATATGGAATATGAGTACCAAGAAAGAGTTTAAGACGTACACTCTAGTACGCAGGTCTTTGAAAAATCGAAAAAACACGTGTATTTTAAATGGGAAAATCACCCCTTTCTGGTAATGGCCATTTTTCAAGATAGAAAGCTGAAACTTTTTCCACATTTTTTTAAAATTATTTGGAGCTCATTTGGGGAGGCGGCTCGGTCAAAATTCGTCCTAACCACATATAAGAACCACCCTAATAAACACGTGTTATTATTAATAATAATAAAAAAAAAGTATATAGTTAAAAAAATCTCGTAAAGATTCCTCAAAAAGTTTGCGAACCGCTGACATAGATCAATACAAAAATAGATATGTAAATACAATCTACTATAGAAATGACATGCCTGAAGACATTGATCTCATCATTAATGGCAACTTCCTATATTAATTTTTAAAAAAGATAAATGTATATTTATAATATCGGTATATCGATTAAATTTGTTAACACTTTATATATTTTTGATATCAAATATATTATTTAAAATAAACACCATTTGTTTTTATTCAAACAATTAATAATCTTGAAACTCAATTAATAAAATATTAATAATATCAAGTACTGTGAACTACAGATTAAAATTCCAAGGGTAATAAAATTATAGTGAATAAAGTATAGTCAATCAACCATATGTGTGCCCACTTGTGTTATACAGAGTCTCCATAAAAGTCTCTTTACAATAATATTAAACCGATTATTTTGCGATAGTTATTTCAGGAGTCAAAAGTGTTAATTTTACTTTGACAGTGAATAACGCGGTCAAAAAAAATCTTACAGCGATGAAAAAAAAATACATCTCATTATTTTGCTGCAGGATCAAAATTGTGAGAGTAACTAGGATTAAAAAAATCTGCCAAGTAAATGCACAGTGCTTCCTCGTGCTAAATTCATCAAAGGTAGTTAATTATTGAACAACTTAAATAAAAACTGTGTTCAGATAAATTGCCTGGCATTGGTTAATCATTAAATTTTTATATAATTTTACTTCGAAATTTTTCTTAAGATGCACCTGATTATTTTTTCGTATATTTTTAATTTTTTGACAATTTCAATCTATATCGAAATTTATGCAAACGTTCAATTAAAACAAAACACGATTTTTAAACCAAATTTAGATAAATCTTTGTAAAGGAATATTTTACAAAAAACGTTTTAGACCTTGAGATTTCTTGAAAAAATAAATATTTTGGGATGTCGCCCCTCCCTCCGCCTTACTCACAATTTAAAATGGGACTGTCCTTAAGCCAGACCCAACCATCCAACCAAGTTTCATTAATATCAGTTCAGTAGTTCATGAGTTATGCGTGTGACAAGGATTCAGGGGACAGACAGATACACCACACAGACAAACAGACATACACGGAACGAAAAGTCTTTGTCTTGACCTAAAACGGAATGAAAGATCAATTTAAAATTTTGGAATCGGAGAACAATTTTTTTGTCTCATTCTAAAACGATCACAAAGCTTCTTGTATCTTCGATATTGCGAGGAAACAAAAACTACATTTTCAAAATAAAATAACAAGTTTTCGAGCACTTTCAATGAATTTCTCGTAAAAATTTTTTTGCACCTTAAGTTTATTAAAAAATAAGGGATTAATTAATTAAGCATTGACAGGGGATGATATAAATTATTGAGCTCTTGATTAGAAAGCTTTGGATCATGCAAATCCAATCATTTTTCGCGGAGATGTAACTGTTTGAAAATTTTGATTTTTTTAAAATTATCCTTTATTGTTAATTTTTTCATTCCAAATGTAAATCCACTTTATGTAGATCCTGTATATATGTATTATGTATACTACAGACGCACACATATGCTCATATACTCTTATCTAATACTAATAATAGTTAAAGCATAAGGTGGGGAATATAAACCAGTTGGAATCCCCAACATACACACTTTGGGTCAACAACAAAAAATTATCAGTGTGTTTACTAAAAAAAGCATTAAATTATTTAATTATGCATAAACAGTAATTAATAAAAGTGTTTAAGTAGATAATTAATATTTAGGTAGCATTTAACAATGAGTTCACATATTTTGAAATTAAATTTAAATAGGAATTTTAAATTGTTTCGAAGAACATATAACAGTGAAAGTGTTTTTGGATTTCGAGCTGAAACAATAAGAAATTATGAAGGTGTGTATGTTATACCTATATATAATTATTTATAAGTGGATTAATTAATGTATTATTAATCTAAGAAAGTGCATGGTCTTCATCACAACTTGAAGGTTATTAAACGTAATATTTTACAGAATGGAAAATTACAAATATTAAAATGCATATAAATAAATTTCTTATAATAGATATTTAAGGTTTTTATAATGTGTTAATAGTTAATTAAAATTTAGAATAATAAATAAGTTCTATTATATATATTGTATTAATATATTTTTGCGATGATGTGGCAATTTTCGATATTTTTAATTATTGATATATTTATTGAATTTCGAAACTTTATTTTTTTCTTTGTAATATTTCTAGGGTTCCGTAGAAATCCTATTTAAACACACTTTCGTTTGTCTGTATACAAAATATCTAATTTAACTTTTTAAAATTTTCAAGTGGGGTGAAAATATTAATTATTTTTATACCAAGGTTTGTAAGGTGTTCAAATGTAGTTTTATCATTAGAATTTGACCCTATTTTTTTGTAACTCATACAATCATTAGTCTTGCCCCCCCCCCCCCCCCCCCCCTTCTCAAAGAAAGTAACAACTTGTTCAAAAAAATCATAAATAATGGAAAACAGTTTAATATTTTTATAGAATGAACAAAAAATATTTTTCAATCTATATAAAGTTGCATAACAGTAGTAGAATGCAGATAATAAGAAAAATATGATAAAGCTTACTTAGTAAATATTGATCTTAAATATGCAAATATATATAAGATAACAAATGTATATATAACAGAATAACAGCGTATCATTTTTACTCAGGGTGTCCACTGTTTTTTGAAAATAAAATTCCCTGATTTTTTCCTGACTACAGATTCAAAATTCCCTGACCACTAGAGACTCGGGGGCAAGGAGTGATTGAGGGGCCCCAGAATATGCAAAAAAAATTGAAGATTTTTTATTTTTGCTCGTCAACTTAATTTATACACCTTTTTCTTCTTCACTGACTTCTCAGAATTTATAATAAATTCCCTGACTTTTCAGAATTTTAAAGAAATTCCCTGACTTTCCAAAAAAATATAATAATTCCCTGACTTTTCAGAATTTTAAAAAAATTCCCCGACTTTTCCTCAAGGTTACTTTCCCTGGCCGCTTTAGGCTTCCCTGGCTTCCCTGACTTTCCAGAAAGTGGACACCCTATTACTGTTTTAAGAGCAAGATATGCTGTTTTTTGTAATTTTCATGAACTCATGTTACTAATAAAACAAGTACCTCTTTATTAAATCAAATTAATTACCAAAGTCCGCAAATATAGTTTTTTTTTAATTATAACCTTTTGATTTGTTTATGTTTTTTCTCCAGTAATGGACAAAGTAAAACCAGTGATGGAGATTTATTTATGATTACAAAAGTAATAAAATAAAAAATGGTAAAATTGTAAACAATATAAAGCAGATGCTATAATAATATATAATAATTAATAAATAGATTACACTAATAATTAGTTTAAATGTCCACCGTTAAATTTTGACACCCATTGGCCGATTGTCATCAAATTAAGCTATGTTTCAGTTAAGTGTCTATAGATTATGATTCAGTAATGGCAGTTATCAAATATCAACAAAAATTTCTAATTTAGTACATTTAATTAAACAAGTGTCAAACACTGGAGTATGATCCAAGACTGGTGCCAGTACCTTATGTATATATCATTATAAAATATGATTTCTATTTATAAAAAATATAATAAATTTCAGTACCTGCGGAGATATTAGAAGCAAGAAACAAATACAGTAATTTCTATAGATTAATAACTGCATATAGACATCATGCCCACAAACGAGCAGTTATCAATCCTGTGGAATTCGAGTACAATTTCAATAGTCCAATAGAATTAGAACCACATTATTATGGATTGACCGAAACAGATAAAGTGGACTTTACTCATCTGCTCCATTCTCAACTAGAACGTGGAACTGTTGCCGACGGTATAAAGGTTTTACAAAACGCCTATTGTAGAGACATTGGCGTTGAATTTCATTACTTAGAAGTAAATATTACAATGTTAAAAAGCAAAAAGTGGATTATTTATTATTATTATTAGTTGCAATATTTTCTAGAGTGAAGAAGAGATTGATTGGTTTGCCAACGCAGTAGAAAAATGTGCAAACGAAGAAATTGATAAAACAACTAAATTGAAAGTTGCAAGAGAACTTATTAAATCACAAACGTTTGATAATTTTCTAGCTAATAAATTTGTAACGCTGAAACGATATGGGGGTGAAGGTGCTGAAAGTATGATGGCTTTTTTCATGGAGTTCTTTAATATTGTTGCTGATGGTAATTATTTTGTTTCCTTGTTCTCGTTATGAAATTAGTTAGTTTCTGACCTAAACTCCCCCCCCCCCCCACAAGGATTACTCTGTAACTTAACACAGTAGCCGTGTTAAGTGAGTTAGAATGATATATATGCCTAACATTCTTTGATAATTTTTTTTTTTTTTTAAAGCTAACATTGAACAAATTGTATTATGTATGCCACATCGAGGAAGACTTAATTTATTAACGGGAATGTTGTATATGCCTCCAGTAAAACTGTTTAGAAAATTAAAAGGTTTACCGGATTTTCCGGAATCTTTTAATTGTAGTGGTGACGTTATTAGCCATTTAAGTAAGTATATAAAATACAATAATATTATTATTAATGTGAAAAGATACAAAATATGAATTAATTTTAGTATCTTCTGTCGATTTGAGAATAAACGATAAAACAATACATTTTACAATGCTGTATAACCCGTCTCATTTGGAAGCAGTTAATTCTGTCTCAATGGGTAAAACTAGATCAAAACAACTGACTTACAGAGATGG
This sequence comes from Sialis fuliginosa, assembly GCA_961205875.1. Taxonomy (NCBI): domain Eukaryota; kingdom Metazoa; phylum Arthropoda; class Insecta; order Megaloptera; family Sialidae; genus Sialis; species Sialis fuliginosa. Next base: position 22,439,272 of record OY540814.1, on the reverse strand, counting down.
TGATTATGGAGATAATACACAATGGAGTGATAAAATTATAAATGTACAGGTAAATAATCAGCTATTTAGGGTGTCCACAGGTTTTTGAATCACGTATATTACTTAATTTGAACGATTTAATTAAAACACACTTTACAAAATGTCATCTGGTACAATATCTAACCACTAAAAAAGCCATTCATTGTTGTGTTTAAATTTACGGGAGATTTGAAATATTGCAAAAAACCTGCGTACAATAACATTGATATTATTTAGTAGGTCATACAAATATTAATTAATTAAAAAATTATATAAAACAATATAGATACATGGAGATGCAGCTTATTCTGGCCAAGGCGTTAATCAAGAAAGTCTTCAGTTATCAAGAGCGCCACATTTTGAAATCGGTGGATCTGTGCATCTCATTGTTAACAATCAAGTAGGATTCACGACACCTGCTGAAAGAGGCCGTTCCTCTAAATACTGTTCAGATATTGCTAAAAGTATAGCTGCGCCTGTTATTCATGTCAATGGGGATTATCCTGAAGTAATAATCAAACTGTTTGAATTTTATTCTTAATTTGATTGTTGATTAATTTTAGGAAGTAATTAAAGCAACAAGAATCGCAACAGAATATCAAAGAAAGTTCCGTAAAGATGTATTTGTAGATCTCAACTGTTTCCGAAAATGGGGACACAATGAACTAGATGACCCTACGTTTACTAATCCAGCTCTTTATAAAGTTATACAATCAAGAATGTAGGTTTTATTTTTGAATTTACTTAAAGAGAGAGACCACTTTATAACTTTAAAAAATCTATTTTTTTTGCATAAAATGTTAGTCAAACATGTGTAGAATATTATAAATTTTATAATGTACTTATAATTAATAATGTAATAATGTCTTATGTAGTGGTCTCCCCTCTTAATGTGTGATTTAAAATATTTTTATTTAAGGTCAGTACCTGATATGTATGCAAATAAATTGATCCTAGAAAGTATTATGACTGAAGACGAAGTACAGCAGATTGTAACAGAACACACATGGTGGTTAAATTCAGAATTAAAAAAGTTAGAAACTTACGAACCAGAAGTAATATTCATAAAATTTATAAATATTTTATTAAGTTTAATATCTTAATGAATATTTTAGGCACCGTGTTTTGATAAACAATGGACAGGGTTTGTCCAAGCTCCTGCTGCTATAACGACATGGGATACTGGAGTACATGAAGATATTTTATCACATATCGGAAAACGTTCTGTTTCATATCCTACAGACTTTGTAAGTAAATTCTTTTGTTTGTGTTTTACAAAGAAAAGTAATCAGTCATTTATTTTAGAATATTCATCCTCATTTATTTAAAACCTACGTCAATGCAAGACTTAAAAAAATCGAGGAAAAGAAAAATATTGATTGGGCAACAGCTGAAGCTTTAGCTTTTGGATCACTCATGTATCAAGGTATACATTTTACTAGCGAGTTCATATTTTTAAGATTTTGTAGAAAACTAGGGGGGGGGGGGTCTGTCTGTCACAGCCCTCCCATTCTCTCATTTATATACCTATTAAGATAAAATTTAGTAAATGTACGTAGATTGATGACCCTAAAACAAAAATGATGAGATTTAAAAAACAATTTTTTGGACCCCCTCCCATTGTGTCTTTAGATAGGTATCCTAAAATGCAACAAAAAATGTTTTAGGAGTTTTTGATTTTAACCCTTCAGTCACGAGATATTTGCTTTTGTTATCAGAGTGTCTCTCTCTCCCCCCTCTAATTTCTAAATTATTGATGTAAAAAATCTCAAAAAATTCCAGAATGTAGTTTTTATTTAGTTCTTTTAATGAAAATTATAACAAACACTGCATGTAGCAAAAATAGTTTATTTCTAAATTTATAAATAAGTATTTTTTGTGGTGACACTTTTATATATATTACATGTTTGGTCAACATGAAATAGCTCTTGATAGGAATTATCAAATAGAGAATGGCTATGGAACCCTTTCATATGCGTATAACACTTTTATTTATTTTATCGTATTGTTAAATTTTAGGTTACAATGTGCGAATTAGTGGACAGGATGTAGGAAGAGGTACGTTTTCACACAGACACGCTATGCTTGTAGATCAAGAAACTAATTTAACATATATACCGTTGAACGATCTGGACGTTTCCGAACAAGGTCATATAGAAGTAGCAAACAGCATTTTATCAGAAGAAGCGGTGCTGGGATATGAATACGGCATGAGTATAGATAATCCAAACAACCTTGTTATTTGGGAAGCGCAGTTTGGTGATTTCTTTAACGGTGCACAAATTATGATTGATACTTTTGTTTCTTCTGGAGAAAGTAAGTTTTATGCTTTAATTAATTTCGGTATTGAACAATTTCCCGGGGTTTGAATTTTTTTTAACACATTTCTTGGTTAATACGGAGAATATGGGTGTCCCCTGTCAGATTTGTTAAAAATCACGTATATAGTTGTTCAAAATAGAGTTGATGCGCATGTGTGACTAGAACATTTTTACCATTTTTGTTTATTTTATTTGATAGAATTATTTAAAAACAGTTTGTTGCGGCAGAGATCGAATCCTCATTTTTACCTAACGAAAACTAACCAACCTAAAACGAATCAACTCGATTTCGCCCCATAGATTGTTCTGTATTAACATGTATATTGTTAGAGCATCAACTCTATTCTGAAAACTATATACATGATTATTGATAAATTTGATTCCACATATTTTATATTAGCACGTTTATCTAAGTTTAACTATAATAATTAAGAACTAACAATTAACCGCTAAAAACAATCTACTAGCTACTAGGTATGCAGATACTTTCAAAACAATCAACAATTTATGTGAAGTAAACGTAGATTAGTCAGGATGACCAATCAGCGCCACAGAATATCAGCACCGGAGTTACGTCACCAAGAAGCGATATTCAAATGTTATAAATGTATAATAGAATATCAATTGCACAAAAATTCCTTTATTCGTCTTTTCGTATTTTTGATATTTTAACAAAACATACAATCACAGAACAAATTTGACACTGCAAAACTATTTAAAAAAACTGTCACAGAGATCACAGACAATTCCAACTATTTCTTAAGTTGGTAAAACGTAAACTAGATACTAGCTGTTTTGAATTTGCACTTCTGTGATTATATTTGTTGCTAAAATATTAAAAAATACTAATAATAAATAAAGGAATGTTTTTACCTTTTTTACAATTGATATTAATACATTTATAACTATAACATTTGAATATTGCTTCTTGGCTTTTGGTGACGTAATTTCGGTGCGAATGCTGATTGGTCATATTTTACAAACCAGGAGTGGACTTAGTTTAAGCAGATTGCTTAGGGCTCGTAATTTTTGGGGGCCCGGATTTTCAGAAGTGGAAGCGAAAAAAAAGGTCTTCAGATATTAGTGAGAACAATTTTTGAATTAAAGCTAAAAACAATTATTTTGGATTTTTAACTTTTTTGCTGTTTTTGAAATATTGTACTTTTTTTAGCTAAATGGTTAACATCAAGTGGGTTAGTGATGCTTTTACCCCACGGCTATGACGGCGCTGGTCCTGAACACAGTTCATGTAAAATTGAACGTTTTCTACAACTTACAGATTCTAGCGAAGATAAACCTGATGGAGATGATGTTAATTTTCATGTTGTAAATCCTACAACACCTGCACAGTATTTTCATTTGTTAAGAAGACAGGTAAGGGCGAAAATTGTGTATACCCCTCTCCTTAATATGTCATAATATCACCCCACCCCCCCAAAGGTATATAGACACGGTAGTCTCAATAGCTCCTGGATAAATCAATGTTTGCGCAGAAATTACGTCACCACAGGGATATATTCAAATGTTATAAATGTACAATTAGTACACTAAAAATAGATTTTTCACATAATAATTCCTTTATCAAGGAAAATTGGTACAAGAGATAATTTGATACCAAGACTTTAGAAAACTGATGAGTGCAGTTGTTATTTTGAAGTTATTCGCATAAAAACAGTATTTCGCCACTTTCACCCACTACATAGCTATCTTTGTATCTCTTGGCCAACTACACTCATCAGTTTCTTAAAGTGTAGGTTTTTAGGTATGAAACTATCTCTATACGAATTTTTGTTGATAAAGGAATTATTGTGTTCGAAAAATCTGTTTTTACATTTGAATATATCGCCGTGATTACGTAATTTCCACGCAAATGCTGATTGGCCAAGAAGTTATTGAGACTACCTTTTGTCTTTATATCATTGCCCCCCCCCCCCTTAATAAATTTTTTTTTTTAAATGTACTTAGGTGAAATTTAATGTCTCTCCCCCTCTTACCAACATTTAAGTATTCATTATTCTTTATACTTATGTTTATTTATTTATTACAGGTATTAAGAAATTTCAGAAAACCATTAGTAGTCGTTTCACCAAAGACTTTATTAAGATTATCTGATGCAACATCTACATTCAATGAAATGACGTCTGGAACTCACTTCCATCACGTTATAGGTATATCTTAAATAGTATACAGTAGATGTTCCATACAGTAAATGTCCATACTGTGAACAGATCAATAGTGTCAACTCCCTCCTAGTTTTTTTACCAATCATAAGTTGTTTGCGATCATTTACTCTATTGCTAAATGATTAAAATGTAATTAGATATTGATGTAATACCTATTTGTTTTCTTTCAGATGATAATTCAGTTGACCCATCAACTGTAACAAAGTTAATATTTGTAAGCGGTAAACAGTTTTATACATTACAAAATCAACGGAAGACGTTGAATGTTCAAGACACTGCTATAGTACGTTTAGAATGTTTATGTCCATTCCCTACTTACCATTTACAACAAATAACGCACAAGTACAATAACGCAAAAGGTAATTCACATAAAATAACTGACGATATTTTATATTTTTAATATATTTTTCTTTTTAGTTTTTATCTGGAGTCAAGAAGAACCACGAAATATGGGTGCATGGTCGTTTGTTGATCGTAGATTTGAAAATTTAATTGGTCGTAAAGTGAGTATTTGTAAGTTAATGAGTTTTCAGTTAATTTTAATTGTGTTTTATTTCAGCTTACTTATGTAGGTCGTGAGACTGCGGCTGCCCCGGCTGTTGGAGTTGGTTATCGACATCAAAACGAAGTGAAACATGTAACCACGCAACCGTTTGCAATATAACAAATGTGATTTTTAAGTTTGAAATATATATTTTAATAATTTTCAATTTGTTTAGTTTTTTTTTTTTTTTTATAAACAGTAGGCTTGAGTATTCATTTTCCTTACATTCTAGCGCATCAATGAGGCTGTAGATCTTATTATTTGATATTCATTTTAACTTTATACCTTTCACCATTCCTGAGAAAAAGGGTCTTAACAGACAACATAAGGTTTCCGTTTTTTCGTAACTAAAAGGACAGGATTAAAAGGAATATACTAATTATATAATTTCGAAAAAGGATTGAAATAAAACCAAGTAGAGAAAACAACTCTAAATTCGTTGTGTGTATATACCATATAATTATTAATATTTTGTATACAGTATATGAATGCATTGTGCCTGCGATACACATCTAATAATTAGCAGCCACTGCACTATAAAGCATAAATCAACGGAGTTCTCTATAGTATAGTAATAACAAACGTGTAATATTCATTCTCGACATATCTTTATACACACCGCGCATCATCATTAAGAAATACCACTTAGGACTACGTTATATTGTTTAGAATTGATTAATAGTTAGAAAAATGACACATTCAGTGCTAACATATCAAAACATCCACCATTTCAAACAAACATACCTTTTTAAACACTGTCTGTTGTATTTATTACGCACTTACGACAAAAAAAAAACAAAAAAAAAACATAAAATGGATATTTTCTTTTAATATAAAAGAAACTTCTATTATTTGAAGCTTTAGAATTAATTATAATATATAATTATGTATAAAAAGGGTATATTTATTGGTGGATGTAGAAATATCAAATAGCATTGATTATTTATAATAATAATAATAAAACAATCACACATGCACGCTCGTGTATTCAACCTATTTGATGTTTGAATTAGCAAAACAGTAGAGTTCTAACATTGAACTTTCAAATACAAAATTAACATTTGGCACAACTGTTTAAAACAGAACAAATAATAATGTTTCAATATCTGTAATGATAGAAAATCGTAGCACTCTCTCTAGTGAACATCAAAAGCTACATTAGAATTTACATTTATTATTAACTAATCTAAAGTATTGTGATCAGATTTCCGTTTGGTAGTTGTTTGTAGTCTATGTAACTTAAAAGCACTTATTATAAATTTCATTGATCTCCTGTTTCTCCAATATCAAAATTAATAAGTTATAAAAAATGAATTCATGCAATCTAATTAAAGTGTATATAATATTTATCGAAATACCAAATTTTATCACAAGACAATATGTCCAAGTCTTAATATATAGCATTAATTAATAAAGAAACGTCCATTAACTATGTAATGCTATTTTCTAGAATTTTTTTACCCCTTTCCCCCCCATCTAGACAATAGCCTTTCAACACGAAGTAAACATTATAATAAATATGGGTTAATCGTCCAATTGCTTTTATTTGTATGAATGTTCCTGAGTACACAATAGAGCTGTACCCCCCTCCTCTCTTACGTAGTTTATGTACGTTCTCTAAAAAACATATTAATCAACACAAAAATGAAATTATTTATTATAATACAGAAAACAGTTAAAAAAAATATTAATCTTTTTTGACTAAATAATTATACTTTATTGCAATTTATTAATTTACTTATTCTAGACATCATAAGGAAGATGTAATCAAAATCTTTACATTGGCCGACTTCCAGAAGTCATTTTTTCAAGACCTTTTTAAAAAAAATAATTTGGTTTGCATATGCTTAAAAATATCTCCAGTTCTATTGGTCAAATTAGTAAAGAATTCTTGTAAAAAATTCTCCTACAAAACTGAATAGTTAATAAACATTTTTTAATAACATAACCAATAGTAAAATAGAAAAAAGATATTCCTTATGATAATAACCGAGTGTGCCTAATTTAAAATCAAATAATTTATTAGAACAGCTAAAAAATGTATTTAACCAAAAAAATATTACTATTATTTTTGAATGACTAATTGTAAGTATTTAATATTATTATCATTAACAAGTTGGTGTTTTCAATACTTGACTATTCCAACTACAAGAGGAAACCAAGATCATATCACTTTGGCTACGATTTACACAGTAAATTAAATCATCAAAAAATTAGTTTTGAAATTGACATCTTGATTTTAACTGTATCACTTCTAAAATCTATCCTTTTTAATTTTTTACAAAACAATTGTTACTAGCAACAGTACAAACATTCAGAACACTAGCACATATTATTAATTTTATATTTAATTATAAAAAATCGGTTATTATTACTTTTTTTTATAAAAAATTAAAAAAACGAACAAATTTTAGAATATGTACGAGGATGAGTTAATAATTACCCACAATGCAGCTATAAACTTTATTTCAGTATAATAACATCATGCGTAGTAAGTTTTCTATTTTTATAGAAAAAAAGTTTACAGCTGCATTGTGGGTAATTATTAAGTAACCGTCGCATTACATAAACTGAAAACACATGTGACCATGGCAAGATATAATGGCGTAAAGCCTGGCAACAATTATTGTGAATGAATATTATAAAAAGACCATTATTAATATATTTTTCAATGAAATTTATAACGAAAATTTGATAAATTGTGCAATAATTATAAGATTTGTTTGATTAGTTACAAACGCTCTATAAAAATGATATATTTATTAAGGGGGGGATCTATGAGTAGACGATGGAAAAAATAGGTGAATTTTGGGAATTATTATCTCAAAAACTATTTGTTCGATTTCATCCAGGTTTGTAGGATTTTTTTTATCAAGCCAGAAGTGTCAAAAATTGTGATTGAAATGCATGTAACATTCAATCAGGCGCCATACATTGACTTCTAAGAATCTCTTTGAAATATCTGTTTCAAATTAACCAATTACTAGTAATTCTGGTAACCGCATCGAGGGACATGTTTTACACCTGCCTTGACAGCAGTGCTTTCTGTTAATATATATTCATAAAAAAATTTGTAAACATACCTCAATATTATAATAAAACAAGCCTAGATAGAATAGTTTTTGAGATAACAATTCTCAAAATTTACCTATTTTTTCTGCCATCTACTCATATGTTCCCCCTTAAATGTAAATAGTAGTAAATAATCAAACAGATCAACTACTTTGTCGATGTGCTCATGTTTAATCTATCCAGTATTACTATACTGTACGATGATGATACATTATTGTTAACGTTAGATAATATACATTCATAAGGTCAATTACAAAAGAAACAGAAGCATTTCACAACAATAATTATTTACATGTTTTTTGATATAACCTATCCTATTTGTAATAATAATGAATTGATATAACCATATCCTAACTAAAATACATCATTTATGTACAATTTTACCTATCATTCAAGTTAAAACACTCACACAAGGTGTTCTTTTCAATCAAACAAACCCTTGAGCTATATTATTCGAGAAACCATTCACGTCTTTGTACAACACAATTTCTATTAACTTTCCAAACATCAAATCAACCATTGATTTTGTTTATACCCCCCTCCCGTCTTTCCCCTTCCCCCTTTAATTTGATAGCCCAGTTACTTTAATTTTTCATTCTACGGAGCTGAATTTTGAGTGTTCCAAAATATGACCTAAAATAAAAGAGTTCCATTTTCCATTTAAATAACATATTAATGTTGATATTACTGGTTAAGAAACATTTTTTAAGGTGTCATTTTGTAAAGAATGGATCATTCCTTTTCTAAAATCTATTCAGTTGATTTTTACAGAAGATTAACGTTAATATATATTTAAAACACTTATATGTTTTAACTCATTGCATTTAGATTTATATATATATATCTATACTGTTTTTGTAAGGATTAAATTTCCTACAAAATTATCTTTCAACTTATTTTTAGAAACAATAGATAGAGCTTTTTAGATGTAAATTTTAACAAATAATTTTGAATGTCTGTAACTTTTGATACGTTGAATTGAGGGACATTACTTTGTAGACACTTTTGTAGAGAATTTAATTCTCTATAAAATGATGCTCTTAAAAAATTTTCATCAAATCGTTTTCCCATGTTATTTAAATGGGAAACGGACCCCTCCCCCCTTCTTTACAGAGCAATCCTTGCAGGAGGATATATTTTAGGTCATAAACTAACTTATAAATATGATATAAGGTTCTGTTATAACCATTATTTTTTACAACCCGTAAAAGGCATTAACAATTAGTTTTAAGTAAATATAAATTATAAATATAAATAATACAGTTTCTATTAAATACAAAGATTAGAAAGAAATCTCAAAAAGTAAATCGAAGAAATTATTATAATCAAAATTTAATTATTTGTCTAAATTGTGGCTTGTTTTATTAGATACAGAATGTTTACAAAGTCCTTGTATGACGAAAATTTGGACTGCATTTTTCATAATATTTACCTGTTTTATAGATAATTACCTCTTTGTAATGTATTTACTTAAAACTAATCGTTATATTGATTGTGACTTTAAATAAATAAAAACAAACCAATACAAAACTTCAGTTTGCCAAAAATTTTTGCACTAAAGCACTGGACTTTGAGAGCGAGGTTAAAAATATAATTTAAATACGAAATAAAAATTAACAAAAATATAAATTCAAACACGCAAAACAAAATACAATAAAAAAAGATTCTGTAAAATGTTGATACTGGACTTGTAACAACAACATGTATAAAAAAAAGCGAGAGATTCATAAGACGTATAAATAACACAATGATCGTCCCACAAAAAACGCGTATACTACACAATTATAATATAAATCACTCTAATTAACATTTTACGTATAGATTTTTCACAGTTCCGACTTTCAAATACAGTCTTCGTTCGATTCACTTTGTTTATATTCAGTCTTGTCTACATTTCAATAAATAGATCACTAACCACTTCACAAAAATCTTGGTGTTAATTTAATAACGTGTCTTCTAAGGTATCCGTACAAATTGAAATATTAACATAACACCTCTTCAATCTGTTCTTTGTGATAAAGTAGCCACAAACTTAGCGTTGATATTTGATATTTAGACCAAGATAGGTTCCTAGACATCGATCGTAAATCGAGTTTCATAAATAAAAAAATTATTCACTTCAAAAATAACAAAATCCAACTCAGTACAATACTGAAATGAATCGTATTTCCTTATAAATTATGTATTTTTAAGTATCTATGCAAAGAAATGTCCTGCAAATAAATACAAATAAAAAACACTTTTTTTCAAAAAGGTCTATTGTTGACAAATAATTGTTGATTGTTGTTATTTGATTCAATTATTGAATTTTATTTATTTTGTGATTTGTGTTTGAGGATTATTGTACAATAAAGATAATGAGGAATAAATTGGAGAAAATAGATTTAGTTGTAAATGCGAACTGTTGTAAGTTTTTAAATAGTTTTTCTGAAAATACTACTTTTTTCTTGTATGTTATGACTTTTTCTGATAGCTGAAAATTTTTTAAAAACTTTTTTTTTATTAATTTGTAAATTCTGTCTTCGCAGAAAAATGTTTAATCGATTTTCTGTGGAGAGACGGAATTTATATATTAATAAAAAGAACTATAGCCTTCTTTAGAAATTTGTCAACTACCAGAAAAAGTCATAATATACAGGAAAGAATTGAGAGAAAAGTAAATACTATTTAAAATACATGTTAAATTTAAAATGCATTGAACATATCCTAAATATTAATTGTCAACGCTTAGTTTGCGGCTACCTTATTACAAAGAACAGATTGAAGGTGTGTTACGCTAATATTTCAATTTGAACGGCCCACCCTAATGTCTTCTCATTGCATGCATTAACGAATCTCCGTAATATAAATAAAACAGCTATCAATTGTTCAAACACAGTACGGTTGCGACAATCACAGACGGAAGTAACTCTAGTTAACCATCAGTGTGTGTGATTCCATGGGCGCAGCTGAATCATACAGTGTGTCCGTGTCTTGTGTTGGCTCTCCTTGTAATTGACACTGGTTAGTCAGAGTGCCGGCTCCGCAGTCGCAAAAGAATCTGTAAATACAAACAATGTAATTAACTGTATACAGGCTGGGGCATTTTAAAACCTATACACATGAATATAAGACGTTAGAAGAACATGTTTTTTTTTTAATAGAAATACATTTTTTTTGTAGATTTCTATTTTACATGAAAACATAAGAAACTTTTTGTTATATTTCAGAAAATCTCAATTTTTTAACATAATTAGCAAAATTTTGATTTTCATAAATATTTTACTGGGAAACTAAAACTTTTTAAGAGAAAAAGCAGGAGGTAAAAAATGATTAGGTCTAAGCAACGATTCTTCCAGAATGTTTAAATCAATTTTTAATAAAAAATAAAATGGCAAAGTGCACGCACATGATAGGGTTCCATAATCATAAGATTTATAAAAAAAATACTTATTTCAAAATTTTTCATTAACTATTTTTGCTATAGTGTTCATTATAATTTTTATTAAAAGCTACATTCTGGAATTTTTTCAGATTTTTTGAATGGATAATTTAGAAAATAAAGGGGGGGACGTTCTGATAACAACTTTGAATGCAAATATATCATGACTGAAGAGTTAAAATCAAAAGGTCATTTGACATTCTTTGTTGCATTTTAGGAGCCCTATCTAAAAACACCCCACTCATGGGATAAGTGAAAAAAAAATTTGAATATACTACTTCTGTTTTTGGGTTATCAGTCCATATACCAAATTTCATCTTAATCTGTATAAAATTTATATAGACAAACGGACAGAGCAAAACTATGGGACCCTAAAAATTTAAGTATAATTTTTTTTTAATAAAAATCGATTTAAATATAAGCATTTTTTGTCTCTTGCAACTTCTCATAAAAAGTTTTTGTTTCCGAGTAAAAAATTTATGAAATCTTTAACCTATTAAGAAATTAATAAGATAATTTTATTTCCTCCGTGAAATGTGACAAATTTTCTACTAACGTCTTTATCTGAGTAGATATTTGTATATAACAAACAACCCACACTGTACAAAACTAACCTGTCGTGGCGAATAAACTCTACATCATGACCGGCGTGGCATGTCTTAATACAATTAACACAGATAGCATTGCGATCAGTCGTGTTGCAAGTTTGACAACGATAAAAATCATGCATCGGGAAAGACGTGTAACTTGAGATTTTATAAAGGCATTGGCCGTTGGCGACTGCTTTCTCTACTGCATCTTGATTACTGAAGATCTTATTACCTCGTACTGTCGGCTGTACTCCGCTAGCCAAACACAATCCACCAAAGCGATTATTAAATATCTGATTGAACTCTAACGTAGCCGTAGCATTATTTGTTATTTCTACTCCAGCAGCGAGACCATCAAATATTCTGTTACGTCTTAAAACAGGGTGAGACTGTGTTGAAATTAAAACACCAGCTTGTGCGTTTCTAAATATATCATTTTCTTCTAGAACTCCTTTACCGCCGTTGAAGATGCAAATACCTCCATCTCGTCCGTCAAATATTTTATTACGTTTTAACGTCGGGTTTGAGTCTGTTTTGATCCACACGCCGGCCATTGCATTATCAAATATTTCGTTTTGTTCTAATAGACCGAGTCCACCATTATAAACCAACACACCTCCGTTCTGTCCTCCCCAAATCTTGTTACCTCGAATAACAGGATTACTGCCAGTCCGAATTTGCACTCCAGAATACAAATGATTAAAAATATCATTATCTTCAAGTTTCCCGTGTCCGTTATCGTAAAAGTAAACACCCACTTGTTTTCCGCTGTGAATACGATTCCGTCGCAAGACGGGCGTACTTCCTGTTGTGATCCACACTCCCGCTAACGTATTAGCGTAGACTTCATTCTCTTCAATTAAACCTTGACCCTTCTCGTGTACATAAATACCTCCGTGCTGTCCGTGATGTATTTTATTATGCCTGACAATCGGATCACTGTTTGTTCGTATTTGAATACCAGCTAAAGCGTTTCCGTAAATATTATTATGTTCAATAAGTCCACGTCCTTCACCGAATATATACACACCACCTTGATGACCATTATATATTTCGTTTCTTCGTATTGTAGGATTACTGTTTGAAGTGATCCAAACACCCGCAAAGTTATTAGAATGTATTTTATTGTCAATGAATTGACCGAGCCCGTTTTCATGTACATAAATACCACCCGTCTGTCCGTGATGTATTTCGCAATGGACAACTGTCGGGTTTGCGCCTGCCTTTACTTCGAAACCCGCAATACGATTATTATGAATATCATTGGCTTCAAAATAACCCTACGGATCAACAATCATTACAATAAAGACATAAGTAACTTTGTGTAGTTTGTTTTAATAAAAATACTTACCAAGCCATTATCGAAAGTGAATATCCCAACGTCACGTCCGTGGTGTATGTGATTACGACGCATTATCGGATTAGCAAAGTTCTTTACCCAAATACCGGCTAGAGCGTTTCGACTTATTTCATTGTCTTCGTAAGTGCCTTGCGCGTAATCTGTTACATACAATCCTACGTTCTCACAGTCACTGATATCGCAATGTTTTATTACAGGGTTAGCGCCTACTCCACTCACACACACAGCTGCACCAACTGTAACAAATATCATTATTATGGGTGTTGTTTATCAAAAAAATTCTATAATTAACTTAAATGTTCTGTTTAAATTTGCCTTGATTAATAAATAGATTTTAGACTAAGCAAATATAACAAAATCTTCAAACTAGTGTATTTAGGTGAAAATAAAATCATACAATCAAAAATATTAATATTATTAACTGTTGCCGTCAACAAAAACTTAAGAAATATATTATAATTTAAATGTGAAATACTTTTTTTTTATAAACATAAACGAGCACTTTTTTCCCTTAAAATTCGTAAATAAACTTTTAGGAGCCGCCATTTTGCTTAGTTTGAAGAAAAAAAAAGCTTTGATTAAGCACTAGATAAAGTATTAAACTAATAATCATTTTATTCTATTTTATCGATTTTAAATAAACCGCTAAGAAGTACTGATGCTCACCGCAAGGTACTATTTGTAAGAGAGCATTCAACAATCAAGCAGATAACTTGGTCCAGAATTCATATTTTGATTTGAAATTTTCGTGAAATTGACTTAAAATATAGTGTAAAAACTTGGTACTATATGTAAAATAAAAAACATTATACAGCACTTAAAAAAACATTTTTTTAATGCCTATTTTTTCAAATCTCTGACTATACCTTTTCAACTTCAAATTGAGACTAATCAATTTCAAATTGGGAATAATCAATTTCAAATTGAGACTAAACAATTTCATATTGGGAATAATCAATTTCAAATTGAGACTAAACATTTTCAAATTGGGAACAATCAACTTCACTTTGAAATTGATTATTCCCAATTTGAAATTGTTTAGTCTCAATTTGAAATTGATTATTCCCAATATGAAATGGTTTAGTCTCAATTTGAAATTGATTATTCCCAATTTGAAATTGATTAGTCTCAATTTGAAGTTGAAAAGGTATAGACTTAACCCCTTAAAGCTACATAATACTGAGATAAACTTACCGACACTTGTACTACGAATTATACAATGATCTACGGTAGGTGAACAATTTTCTCCAACTTCTAAACAATAATGTTTGTGATGTGGAACAGTAGACGTTACATCTGGTGAGAATTTGAGCGTTAAATGACCAGCGTATGCCATCTTAGCTCCTTCGACAAACATAACAGTCGATTCTGACTCACGTTCTAATATAACTGACTCGGCTACATTACCTGGCGCAGCACCTGAACAAAACATTCCATAAAAATCATTAGTTTCAATAGTTTTATTAAGGGAGAAAGCCACCGTGACAGAATTTTTTTTTGATGCATTTTTTAAAGTATACATACATTATTCATATTCAAAATATGTAAAAAAAATTAAGTTAAAATTCTGAAGAGTGAAACAACTTTTTCCGACCTTGTCCCACTGATTCCTCAAAGACTAATGAACCAATTAAAAATTTTTTTTCTAAATTTTCGTAATCGCAGTGTAGCTGATTTTTTGAAATTTTGATAGTTCCTATTTAATAAAATGTACTTTACCTGATCCTAAAATAATTAGTTATACCTGTGAAAAAAATTCCCAAACATTGACAATATTTTGATCTGTCACATTGGTTTTCCCTCTTAAGACCAATCTATTTACCTATAAGAGCTATATCAGAATCAATGACAAGGAATTCGCCACGATATGTACCAGCGTGTAGAAAAACTAAAGCGCCCTGGCTGGGTGGACATTCAGATGATGAAGGGCTGCCACAACGGCCGTTTGATGTTGTACCTGTACTGTTACCGCTAGTACTTGAATTACCACTCCTTTCATCTGCGTAGTCTAACGCTCCCTGTATCAAACACAACAATATTAATAACAAGACCTTGAGGTCCACACAACCAACATATTACTATCAATACTTGAATACTGATTATTTATTGTTTTTTCACTATAAGACATGTTATCTGATAAAAACATTTGGACCCAGTGTTACTCAAGTTTATATCCACAAATTATACACCTAAACCTTCCTCGTGAAACACTCTATCCATTAGTGAAAACTGGAATAAAATCTGTTCAGTAGTTACTAAAACAGACAAATAGACGCAACGAGGGACTTTGTTTTATAACATACTAGCTGGACCCGCGCGTGGACTACGGAATTATTGTTTAGGATTTAAAAAAAATATAGTTGAATTAAATACAAACGCGATTAGTTATTATTGTAATAAAAACAAAACAACACTTAAATTACCTACCTAACAAAAACGAATCAGAACAAAGTTTTTGTTCTATTTAAATTTAAAAGTTAATTATTGAAAACAAAATAAACAATATATATAATAACATATACTTACTTGAACTGTATTGAAATAATTTAAATTCCTCCCCCTAAATCTCAGGTCTTGATAACCGGGCCGTACATGCAAACCTCTATAAAGCTGCCGAAAAGATTCCTTCCACGGATTAGCAAAGTCCGATTCATCAGCAGGCACAAATTCAAACCGGCACGGTTCTGGATTGAATAACGGAACATCGTACTCGTACACGCTTTGGTAAAGACGTTTCCACAGCTCTGTATCGTTAGCGATTGCGCTGAAGCGTTTACAGACTTGCGCCACACGGCACAGGTCTAGCTCCAACAGATAACCAAAGATTGTCAATAACACCTCGTCTGGCAGTTCATACTGAAGATAGTGCGCTGCTGAATTTGTGCAAGCTAAGAGAAAAAACAAATTACAACAATAAATAATGGGCTGTCTGCCAAATAGTTCAAAATGGTGACTCGACATTTAAAAAACTTAGTTGATAATTGGACCAAGTTCACTTTTTGTTGATTCGTTAATTTGACCAACAAAAAAATATTTTCCAGAAAAATCTTTAAAAAATATTAAGTACTGGCACCAGTCCTAAACAATACCCCAATGTTGAGCACTTGTTTAATTATAAATATTTGTTGATATTTGATTAATGCCATTACTGAATCATAATCTATAGACACTTTACTGTAAAACAGTTTAATCAGACAATGGGTGACAAAATGGTAGACATTTAAACTAATTATTAGTGTAATCTATTTATATTATCATAGCATCTGCTTTACATTGTTTCAAATTTTATAATTTTTGTGTTGTAGTACTTATAATTTTGTAATCATTAGCAAGTATCCATCACTGGGTGCCCATTACTGGTTTTACTTTATCCATTACTGGAAAAAAAAAAAAAAAAAAATAAAAATAAAAAGCTATAATTTAAAAAACAAACTATATTTGCAAACTTTAGTAATTCCCCCTTCCTCTTAAAGTGCCCAAGACTGGTGCCAGTACCTTATAAAACATTGATTTTCTTAACTGTTAAAAGGAGTTAGTTATTTTGACTTTTGAATAATTCACTTGTAAATATTCTATTTTAAAAATGTATCATGTCTGAGAATAAATTTGAAAAAATGAATTAATACACCTAATAGTTCTTCCCATAAAAATTTAGTCTCATTCAATATAATTTATTATGAATAACATTTATTCAATAAACCTAGACAATTGAAATTTTGTAAAAATAAATTATTTATATCACATCCTGGTATTCAAATTTATATTTCAGTAGATTCGTTGTTTAAATTATTGATTCAAACCCAATGTCACTGTGTCATTTATGAAATAATTTAACTATTTCAAAATAAAATAGAAGGTTTTATTTTACCCACTTTAGACAATAATAATTAAAGTTGTTTATTTTAATTTAGATAACAGCAAAATCATAGTACCTATAAATTTATACTTGATATTTGCAGCCATTTTTAATCGATAGCTATTTGTCTTAAGTATTACTCACCTTTCAAATGTAAATAATTATATCTGTTATTACAACCAAACTAATAAATATTTGCTAGCTTGTAAACACTTTCAAACGAGGAATCAAACTTATAGTAACAGTTCTCTTTGAGTTTTTAACAGACAGTAAGTAAAAACAAAGGTATGTAAAGTATATTTACTAACCTTGAGTAAAAACAGTACCAACCAACTTACTACGCATGCAACTATCTGTTAAAAACTCTGTCTGAACTGTCATATAAGATTAATACTTCGTTTGAAAGTGTTTTCAAGCTAGAAAATATTTGTAGCTGTAATAGTGGACATTATAAATAAGTTCTATGAAATTGAATAAATAGTAATCTACACTGTTAAAATAAAACTATTCATTTACATTTCTTATCAGACAGTTTCTACAAAAAAAATCATTGTCAATTTTTATAAATATACCAATTTTACAGTCTCTGTATCCAAGTTCCAAAATCATCAATAAGAAGTGGCTCATCTTCAAATGTCTGTATTCAATTTACTTAAAATAAATTGAATAATCTGGGATTCTCTGAATTGAGCATCGCTAAATTTAAATAGACTTCTACGTGTACTATACTATGCTACATTCTAGCTACACCAGTATAGATAATGGAAAGTATCAGAATGTATGTTTATTTCTTATAAAGAACATGTAAACAAATTTGGTATCGAAGTAAAAAAGTAATTTTAAAATATTCATTATTTTGTACCTTTTCTACTTTTTGTCCTCAAGAAAACATTTACCCCCCCCCCCTGACTTCTCATATTTAAGTATAAAAAACTTACTTTCATAGCTAGTGGAGCAAGTCCTCCTCGGCCTCTTTCTAGCTGGTAATGTTGTGACGGCATACCCCGGCCCTGACGCAGCCGGAGACGGTAACGCTCCCGGGGGCCCACCGGCACTGGTACTCGCTCCCAGATCATGATGTGATGGTGACTTCCTACGCAAATCATAAGGTGGATGATGTGCGCCAGTGGCAAGTGGTGCTGCTACTCCGCTGGTGCTAGGTGTCGCAACGCCTGGTGCTGAGCTAGCGCTCGGACCTGCGGCACCAGCTGATGGTCCACTTACTCCGCCTGGTCCTGGGGGAGTGTTTTGATTTGGAACTTGGCATGGTGGTTCACAGGGTTCTGAAAATCAATAAGTTATTAATACAATTAGTTATTCTAAACTTTTAACTTATAATATAAGAGGTGATTTAAATCAATGCAACCATGCATCTTATATAGAGTTTTACAGAGATATTTTTATTTCATATTACATTAATTCTATATATGTTTCTCTGAAGACAAAGTTATTAAATAATTTGTTCATCTATCTAGTTAATTATTATAATAATGACATTTACAATTCCCTATAAGATTATTAAACAATGAAGTAAAAATTAGGTTTCATATTGTTTCTAGTTCACATTATAGAAGTAGATAGTATTGATTTTTAATTTAAAAATAAATTTGATCATTAATTATCACTTAGTATATCAATTTAATTAAAGAATGAATTGATATGTAATTCATATTTCTCATTTTTCTTATCAGATATATCTATGTTTACATAGTTTTTATTCTTAAATCTTTTTCAAGAACTCTTCATATCTCCACAGAAAAATTATTAATTAAGAGCTAAAATATATTTTAAATTATCAGTTTTTAATATTTATCTATTAACGATATGTTTTAACATCTCACGGGTATAAGAATTAAATAATTTTTTCTATACATATTATCAAAGTTCAGCAGAATTAAACTTAATAAACCTGTTTACACAATACATAAAATATAAATAAATATATTAAAAATAATAAAAAGTCTTTGATAATATATTTAATTAATTTTTATACACCAAAAAAAACTTTTTATTGTTTGGAATCAACACTTTAAAATATCAATAAAATAAAAAGTACTAATTATGATAAAACGAGATATGTATTATGATATGTAGATATGTATATTGTATATACTATACATATATGTATATATGTGTGTATGTATTTATAAATTAAGTTTATGTATACATAATTGCTTTATTGATGTAACTGCAAAAATGTTCAGCAAAAGAATTTATGAATCATATTGATTAAAAGTTATAACAAATGTACTTTAAATATTTACAGTAAATTGATTATAAATTTCTGTAAAGATTGTACAGTTAATACCTATTATGAATAACAAAAACAATAAATAATGCATAACTTTGTCAAATAGGTATGCATAAAAGTATGCCAGACCATAGTCTCGCTATTTTAGCAGTACATAAAAATAAATTAATATAAATACTATTAACTTTGAATAAAATTAACTGATTTCCGTGAATAACAAGTGACATTTGTCTTGATAGTTTTCAGACAGAGGGGGGTTTAAATATACATAATTAGTAATGCAGGCTATTAATATTAGGTATTGAATATTATCCTATAATGTAATAACACACAATTGTGATTTGTTTTGATGCTGTAATAAGAAATAAGTAGACAGATGGAGGTAAATTTTCATGCACATACGATGTATATATAGGACGAGTCCATGCAAATATACGGTATCTTACCAGTGCTCGTTCTGGAAGGTAATGGAATTCTGTTGGCACCTTTCCTTCTTGACCGCCGTAAATACGACCTAGACGACGTGAACGAAGCACTTGGCATTTTATAAATGTTTACTATTACATTAACGAAGCACTAAACAAAGGAGACACTTCCACCAACACAAGCGGCCATTTTCATTTTATATTGAAGGCGAATCGAGACGAACCAATCAGCTATGCTCACTGACGTCACGTGACAGAAGTAATGTCAGGAAGAATGGAGAGCAACGAATGTGAATTGAATGGATTATTTTCGTGTGTGATTTCTATAGTTTCATGTTTTTCGCTGTCCGTAATTTATGTCGCGAGTTTATATGTATGGAACTCACCACACAGCAGGTAAAATAATATACACTAACAATACAAATAAACTGCATTTGAAAGCTCACTGTTACAAGCTGTGCACAGTGGCTGATCGCGCTCGCCCGCTCGACAGAGCTCGGTATCTGGACCCCGCACGTTCGGATATGTAGTCCCTCTATGTATTCCCACGCTACGGTACTGCACATCCAACAAGGACAGACTATACTTAACAATCACTAGTGCGAGTGAAACACACTTATATTCACATCCAATCCCACCTTTATTGGAAAAGCTGAATCATAAACTTGAATAACGAATATGTTTATATTGTTGCAGGGACCATCCCTCGACCATAAAACGAAGATTTTTTAGTGTTTTTGTAATGATGTTCATTTCGCCTTTATTTGTCTTTTTCTGCATATCAAATAAAAATCTAGAACAGGTTACTGGAATATATTATGTAAATATATACAAATGATCCCAATATTTAAATAACTATATATATTTTAGGTAACAATTTGGGAAATATTAGGTTTAAGATGGAATGGAATGATTGTAGCTAGTATAATACCATTACTTTTAACAATGATCCTATTTTTGGGCCCACTCAGTATGCAGGCATATAGTGGGATGATAAAAAAATCATATGGTAAATACTTTTAATAATTAACAAACTAAATAGGTCTTTATAGAAGGGGGTATTGTATAAAAAAAAATTTACACTAACAAAGGCAGAATTATCTCAGAATATTTAAAAAAATAGAAAACCGCCTCTATTTAAAACCCCCTCTTAGTTTGAAGCCCTTGGCAGTTATATTTTTATACAAATTCAATACCCCACTTTTGTAAACAGATCTATACATTGATATATTTAATTAATTAAAACTAATATTAATTCATTTTAGGGTCGAATTATTGTTTATTGCAACAAAATCAAAATTTAATATGGTTAAGAAATTATATTGTTGCGCCATTATCTGAAGAATTTACATTCAGAGCGTGTATGTTACCGATTTTATTAAAATGTTTTCATCCGACAACAGCTATAATTATCAATCCATTATTTTTTGGAGTAGGCAAGTTAATTAATTAAATACAATCGACAATATTTTATAAAAAAATCATTATTTATTTTATTTTCAGCTCATTTACATCATATAATGGAACGAATGAAAAGTGACATTGATTTAAAAATAGTACTTTTTCAATCATGTAAGTTTTATGTAAAAACTATAAATTTCTATAATTAATTATATTTAATTTTCAGTTTTCCAATTTGCGTATACAACAATATTTGGATTATATTCTGCATATTTGTTTGTCCGAACAGGTCACATGACGTCTGTTTTTGTAGCGCACGCGTTCTGTAACTTAATGGGATTTCCTGAAGTCTCTGAGCTACAATTATACAAATCTAAACAACGTAATATTATCATAGGTTTTTTCATCGCTGGATTTATCAGTTGGTGTATTTTACTTACACCTCTTACCCGTCCAACTATTTATTCTAACAACGTATTTGACAATTTTCAATGTCTTTGACAATTCTGGCTGACAAACTCGATAATAATAGATAGGTGTGAACATTTAAATCAATTAATTCATTAATAGTTCGAATATAAGTGGCATTTATATTAAATTAACTTATTTTTTAACATATTGATTAATTTAGTATGTTTTTATAAGATAGGCTTCCAAAAAATATGTTATTTTGTTCATTTATGATTGTGTTACGATACACAGAAAATGTTTTTTTGTATTTACAGTAGAGCATTGATTATCCAAAACAATTGGGGGTGAAACTTTGGTTTACCACGTACACACAGATTTCATATTTTTGTTTGTTGGTAATATATGATTTGGGTGTTGCGCGTGCATATTATATATTAAATATTATTCATGTCAGTGATTGAACGGTACTCAAACAGTGTAAGTGAATTACAATACTGGTATATTTTTTTGCTATTGTGCTTCTCTATTAATACAAATTAAGATTTAGTAATTATATATATTTTTTAAATTCATTCATTATGTGTATTACGTTATTATACACATAATATACATATATTATTGTAATATGTACCGGTATTTGTAATTATCAAGACCGTAGTTTCATGTTCACACGTGACACTCCTAAAATATGTGTTTATATTTTTTTTTTCATATATATAATTAATCAACGTAATATGTCATAAGAAATTCTGGCAGGTTTCATGTAATTTTGGATTTGATGTATATTTTTTGTGTGGATAAACAATGCTACTTATAATGTGATGTATTTTATGTAATATAGTTCAATAATAAATAGCTCAATTATTATTATAAATATATACAAAATAAAAATGTATTATAAAAATCTGATATGCATTGAATATTTTTCAAAATGTATGTACGGGAACATCCATATACTACGTAATGCTTTTTTATAGAATTTTTGAATCCCTATCTCATGTAGGCAATAGCTTTATATCTCTTCCCCCCCCCCCCCCCCATGTAATGTAATGTAATTCAGTTTTTAAATTATTTAATCATGAAGTAAACATATATTGTCTAATTATTTTTATTTGTATGAAAATTTAAACATCACCCCTGATTCCCATGAAGACAATATAGCTGTAACAAACCCACCCACCCCTCAACTTTATGGACGTTCCCTAAGTAATAACATGCATATATTTCAATCAATGTAAAGGTCAATTTTATTTGTATGAAATAATGTTATGTAAAATTTAAATATGTCTCCCACTTCCCATATAGATAATATAGCTGTAGCCCCCTCCCTCCTTTATGGACGTTCCCTAAATATTAACATGCATATAATTTAATTAACATAAAGGTATTATACTAGACATACTTATTAGGGTTTTTTTAAATTTTATTTTTAATTATTTTTTCTCTGTCCCATTGGCCTATGTTTTAGCTTTTGATTTAATGAAAATTCTCCCAAAATTTTAGACCTGTCGATCAATTCTGTGAATGGTGCAAACTAAGTCTTTAATTAACGTGGGAAAAATGACTTTTTTACTTACGCATGAATAGATCATTGAAAAAAAAAATTATTTTTTTACAGCACTTACATTTTTACACTACATTTTGTAGAGAATTAAATTTCCTACAAAAAAGATCCTGAGTGCTTAATTCATAAATCGAGTATTTTTAGAGATATCTTGTTTACACATTATCATAAAAAGTAAAAACTAATTTTTATGATAATATTTAAACCAACATATCTTTAAAATTACTGGATTTATGAATTAATTCTCTACTTTCTCTGAGAAATTAAAAAAAAATATTTTCAACAGGCTATTCACACGTAAGTCATTTTTCTTATGTTATTCAAATGGGAAAAGACTCAGTTTGCGCCTTTCACAGGATTGATCTATGAGTCTGAAATTTTGGAAGAATTTTTTTTTAGATCCAAAAAAAAATTTTAAAAACACCCTAATATTTATATTATATTTAAATTAATTGTTGATTTAAATGAGTCACATCGCGTGTGCCATTATAGGTATATTTATAAACAGTGGTGAGCTGAAGGGGGCTCGTTAATACATATATGTGTTATTTTTATAAATAAACCATATAAATGTTTTTTAATTTAAGTATGAACGAGCCCTTTGTTAAACATTTCATAACTCACTGCATTGTTTCTAAAGAATTTTAATGTTTTCATTTCACATTGATTTTAAAATAATCTAAATAAATAATCATAGAACGTTTGTTCTTTGGGCTACAACAAATTCTACTTCATTATAGAAATATTTGTTTTTTTTTATAGTGACAGTGATAATGATAACATAATAAATGACTGATTCATAAGAAAATAATGTTTAGTACATTATGTAAATAAATATGGTTGTGTAAAATTCCAGTGAAGAAATGTTTATGTGAAATGTTAAAATAATAAAAGCTTCAATTGAAAAAGAAAATATTCAAAACATATATACTTAAGTACAAACACAAGTTCTGTTTGTAATTGTACTTAAATTTATGTAATTGCAATTACATTTGTATAAATGTGAAACTAAAAAAGTACTTAAGTACATTTGTATGTATTTAAGTATATTTTAAGTACAAAAGTACAATTACTCAAAAAAGTTCTTAAGGCAGTATTGCAGTGTGGCCAGTGGCGAATTTATGTAAAGTGCCGCCCTGGGCAACAAAAATTGCTGCCTTTGTACCAAGGGAAAATATAACCTATTTTTGATATAAGTTTCAGAATTATCATATGAACTGAGAAGTGATAACTATTTTTATAAGCGATGAGAAAAATCGTTTTGATAATCGGAGTAATTTTTTGTTTTTGTTTTCCTTTTTGTTGTATTCGTTCTCTTCTATGTGCTATAACTTCGTAAATACTTTGTATTTCGGTCTACAATTTTCACAGTATACTCTCAAAATATTTTATTTTTAAAATATGTATTACAAAAAATCTAAAATTTTAAATCGTCACACCGCAATACTGCCTTATGTACTTGCACAGCTTTGAAAACATATAGATTGATGTTTTCTTTTTTAATAATATATGCATTTAATTAATCTTATAAATATTCTTGACTTTATAATATCAAGATACGAAATACTAATTAAAGACAAAACTTATAGCCTAGTCTGCGTGTTAAGAGTCGTTATCAAAATAAAACAAAAATAATAAAGATAAAAGATAATTCGTAAATATTTATAGATAATGTTCTATCAAAATTTATTAGTTTTATATTTATTTTAGAAAACTATCCAAACTCCAAAATTATTAATAGTTTTGTAATAGAAGAAGAATAAGAACAAATTTCATGCTCAATAATTTTTGCATTACAATTTAAAAATCAAACACATTTAACTCTAAAAAAATTACTCATGCCCGGTATTATAAAAAATTTGCTTAAGTGCAAAATTAAATTAGCTTTCAGCTAACGCTATCTACTAGGCACTAAATATAAATGACAACACACTCATGTAGTGAATGAAATCGTACAATAACCTTGACACATGCACGATAAGTACAATCAGTGACTTAAAATAAGTGCTGCCAAGTGTAGCTCATAAAATGCATTATTATACATTACCACTGCTTTAAAATATCGAGCAATTTCATAACAATTTGACACCTACCAGATAGCAATAGCTTTTACGCGCAAGCAAATTCTTTATAATACCGGGCATTAGTGTTTGTTAATAATTGAAATGCAGATGTATTTAATTAATAAATAAATATTTAGTCCATTTGTTGTCTTCCACAGCTAATTTGTTTGTTTAATTTTATAACAATTAGTAATATCTATTTGAAGTGAAATAAATATATTAATTATTTAACAGTTAATAAGTGTATTGTGTCTTTATACAATCTAATTTATTGTTAACTTCTTATACGATAATAAACAATTTTTTAAATAAAACGTTTGTATATTTATTTTTATTCAAGGTTTTTAAAAAAATAGACAAAAATAAGTGATTTAAATGGTCCTTTATTTAATGAACATGATTTACAAACATGAATTAAACAAATCTACTTTATTTTGAATGTCTTCAAGAAACTTTAAAAATTACAATTTCTATCACAGTAGCTTTCAAGGAAAATGCTAATCAATTAAATTATTACAGTCAATATTTTATTTATAATATAAACTGCATAGGAATAAACAAAAGTAAAGAAAAACACAAAAAAGTCAAGTTTCTATAAGTCATTTAGTTCAGTAACTTTATAGGGTTTCAATTTCAATATGAAAAAATTACCAGGATGCTTAATTTTATTTAGTCGTCATCTCAATTGTATGCCTACTTTTTTTACAGCATATAAAATGTATTAATAATTAGTTTTCAGTAACTTTTGACTATTAGTTCTATGATTAAAATAGTTATTATCAAATAAATATAAAGATTAGAAAATTATCTACAACAAAGGTCTTATGCCTTTTTTCATACAAACGTTTTTTGTGAAATTTGATAATTGATTAAATTAAATTAATATTTCACCCTCTGTCACGTATGACGGGTTGCAATGAGTGAGAAAATACTACAGGGTGTCACCAAAAAAATAAAAATAAATAAAATTTTTATAAAACACAGGTGAAGCTGCAGAAAGGTCTGCTAGATTGTCTATATTGTGAAAGACGGGGTTGATCAGATATTTAGTTCATTAGTTACAGTTGTTTACAAAATCCCTGTATATCGAAATTTTGGACCTTTTGATGAGGGTGTTTGGCAGCATATTTTGCTACGGAATTTTTAGGAAATATACATTTTGGTGTGTTCTAACTACTGACAAAATTTAGTATCTCATTCATACATATATTTACTAATGTATTTGTTTGTTGCGTATGAAAAAACTCATTGTTGTAAAATTTATTTACTTAAAATTGATTGTTAGTACGTTTTATGAGTTGTAAAAAAGTATGGGGACCAATTGGACTAAATAAAAGTGTATATAAAAAATAGACACATCTATTTTTTGTCTAAATGCACATTTTATAAATACATTTAAAATGACTTATAGAAGTTCCACAATCATTTATCAATTAATAATTAATTATCTATAATAATAGTTAAATTTGTGCTACATAACATATGATAACATATAACTTTATTATATTTAATTAACATAGGAATATATTTAGTAAATAAATACATATATAATTATTTATTATATATAAAATATGTTTACCATCAAATTGCAGTAAAAAATGTGTCTATTTGCCGTTTTTATAATTTTGTAGGTTTTAGGAAAATTACAATGAATAAATAATAAATGTTTAAACAAGATTAAACTATAACTAATAAATAACATCAACATAAAATACATATATGAAGAGCCAACTTGCTTCAAACTTTGATAAACCACAGACGTCAAATTATTTAAACTTTCGATAGTCTAAACATACAAAATGTATTTTTTATTAACGTCCTAGATTGCTTATCATTTCAGAACCAGGGCCAAAAATTGTGTGGATAAAAATTATTATTTTTCAGTTTAGAATTAACGAAAAAATTATATTTTGAATTTTTCGCGACATTTTTAAATTTTATAAAAAAATTGCCGAACCAAAAAACTAAAAAATGCCACAAAATATTCTAAAAAATTGCAAATATCAAAATTTTGTAATTGTATCTAATTAAAAAAGGAATAAATATGAAACTTCAAAAAAAATTTACATCATTTTGTACATTGTTTTATTACTTGAAAATAGACAATACAAAATTTTGACTATTCCAGTCTAATATTTAACCCCCCTATAACAAATCACAAAAAACCACCCATCGGCTTTCAAAAGCTCTCACCCTAAGCTACAATTTAAGCCCAAAAAAAATTTTTTCATTCACACAATTTTTGACCCTGGCTCCGATTTGCTTACCGCAGAATATCCCAAATATTAAAAAGTATATTAACTATAAATATGAGCTTTTTTTCGCACAAATAATACAATCAATGATAGCATGCCTTACTTAATACAGTCACACCCCAAAATTACCTCAACTTTGGTTTCTGATGCATGCTGTAATTTTAAAATAAATGTCCGCTAGTTATAACAATAACATAACTTTTGGTGGTAATTGAAAGTATGTAAATGCAAAATGAAACAACCTGAGGTATGACTGTTTATCTTAAAAAAATTATAATATATTTAATTCATTTTTTTATTATTTAATTATGAAAATATGTTTCTTTATATATATAAATAATTTTTTTGATGTTAGGTTTTTCCATCTAAAATTTCCAATTGATAATGAATTAAAAAATAATAATTTGAGTAAAATATCACAGCATTTAAGCAATTAATTATAAATATATATATTAGAGCTAACAAGTAATATTTATATTGATAAAATTTCTAATTAAAGATGAGTTCTTTTTACTAAATGATTAATTTGATATTCTGCAATACAAAATGAAAACAAAAGTGATTACGAGCTGCTATTTTATATAATTATGCCTATTAATATATAATATTTGGTATGCATTTTTAATTTCTACACTAAATGAGCAAGATATAGAAATATACAATCTGTCTAATAAGAGCGTGATCAGGAAAACTTATATTTGAGCTTAAAACCTCAAACAGTGGAGTGCAATAAATGAACTGTTTAAGTTTGTGTACATGAAAAATGTAATATAATATTTATGATAAAATCTCTCTTTGGGTACGAAGTAGTGTTAGACATAACTTGAGTAGACTTCTTCTACCAATCCATGTTTGGAGCTGCTGGGTTTTAGTGAAAAATATGCCTCAAATACGTTATATTACTACAATTTCACCATACTAAAGAAGTATAATTTCAAAAATTAACTGTTGCAATACTTTTGATGTTTAATGTATAAAAAAATTGATAATATAGATTTGCTTCCTCAACATATCAAAGATACAAGAAGCTCTGTGATCGTTTTAAAATGAGAAAAACATGATTTTTAAATTTTTACTTAATCTTTTCGTTTCAGGACAAGACAAACACTTTTATTCCATATCTGTCTGTCCTGAATCCTTGTAAGTTACATTGGTCACGCTCTTACTAAACAGATTTTATCAATTGATAATTTAATATAAAAATAATTAATGATATATTTTTTCAGATTACTCAAATCTTTCCCATAATTTAAACATAAACATATTACAATAACTTCCACCACATTTTATATCTAATAATTTATAATAATTATAAAACAATTCAAACTAACGCAGCAGTGAAAACTTAATAAAATATATAGTAAATCTCTCCATTTACGCAGTTGTAAAAGTTTGGAAATAACCTGAAAAATGGGTGCAACTGTGTCAGGTTGACGTGAATATGTTCTAAATTCAAGGTTGCGTCATTTGCACCAGCCGCTGACTTTCACATTTTGGCGTGCTCTCTCAACTACTGGTAATGGTATATTTTCCAATAGTAGCTGAGATGCTTTTTTCAATGCTGTGCGTCTTTTATATTTCATACTGGCTTTTGCGTGTGTTTTAACTGATATTATGAATTATTATTTTTTTCATTCATTATAACAGGTTAAATGTTTTGATTTGTACTTGTACCTCATAGATCTAATCAAGATATATAACTTAAAACCAAAACTAGCGTGATAGCTGCTCTGAGTGTCGAGCTATACTGATTGTAAATTTACATTAGCATGCAAAATGATCGCTGCGCGTTTAGCTCCCCTTTGCTCGTACTGCATTTCCACGGGGGTGGCTCAATGATTAATGGATACAGACTAATTTGCCGGTTAGAATGATACCAAAATTATCCCAGTCGAACTTTTAGTTTCTAGTTGGCTGGCATGATTAAAAAAATACATAATTTCTTTAATTTTCATGGAACCAATTAACCGTGTAAATGGAGATATTACTTCTCTTATAATGACATATATTATTCAAAAAGAGATCAGTCATTATTAACAAGACATTTACAAGTGAAGCATATTTTGTATAAACTAAAATAAGCATAGCTCAACTAACCTATTTAGCTTTGATTGCCGTTAGTTGAGTTAAGCGAAGACGATGGAGGTGTGTCACCAGCTTGTTGAAGAAACGCTACATTGCTAGCTTTGATACGAGCCGAGGCAGCGTTAGCTAATGCTAATGATGGACATGGGGACATACAAGGTGTTGAACAATGGCTGTTACTTAATTCACATTGATCTAATAGCCTTAGAAGTTCTTCTGCTGTTGGCCCTCCTGAAGTTTGTTCCACTGAAAGTTTAAATTAGTTTATATAAGCAGAGATCTTACTAGAAAATAATTAATGTTTTTAAAATAATGTCCATTATTTAAAACTAGTATCACCTATGGTCGAATTATCTGTACTCCAGACATAAAACGTTATTCAATTTATTTTAAACTAGCTGTTAGTTGAAATCAATGGAATTATACTAAACACACCTGGTTCATTCCTGTTAGAAAGATCAAGTGCTGTAGTCAGATCCCACATTTGAATAGCTCCGTTTGAATGACCTGTAAATATAAACCATCTCGGCCGAGATCCCATCCTAGAAGAACCATCACACTCGTGTACACAGAACGAGCTGATTGTTGTCCCGTCCACTGATTTAATAACGCACACTCTAAATAAATAAAACAAACCATTTACATACGAACAAAACAACTCACTTTAATATTAACTTTGTACCTTTTACCGTTAGACGCAAGTCTAACAAACAGTTGATCAGTATCGGGGACTACTTTCTGAACAAACACTTGTTCATCATCTTGTTCTCCAAAAGGACCGCAATCGTTTGCGGCCGCGTGAGCAATACAAGGTTCGACAGCGTCAAGTGCGACAATCTTAAATGAAGCATCAGGTGTAGATCCAGGTTGTGTTGATATCATTCCTCTGAAACGTGTTACACGCCATGTTCTTACGTGGTTATATTCACAGCACACAGAAACCAAATATTTCTCTGATAAAGTAACCTGTAAAAAATATAAGTAACTTACACCCAAAAATATGACTGGTTCAAAAAATAAATTATTTTATATTTTTCTTAAAAGTTGTAACCTCTTTAATAAAAGTACAAGCAGTATATTTTAGACAACATACATATTTCTACAGATGTACTTATTAATTGCATATTTATTTGTAAAATAATGTCCATTATTACAACTAAACTTGCAAACATATATGTACAATAATTAATCAGCTGATTAGAGTGAGTCCTAACCTACCCAATGGTAAATTCATTTTTTTATTACTTCAGGAGGTGAGAATTTAAAACAAGTAGTCTAATATATATATTCTGTATTACCTTTGCGACTGGACTTTGATGTACAGTAAAAGTTTGAAATAGTTGTGGCCCATGTCCAACTGTTTCTGGATGTTGTACGATAACTCTAACTGATCCTGATTTTGTTCCGTACGCAATTTCAAGCCAATTACCGCAAAAACCTACATGTTTAAAATAAATAATTAGTATCAGAAATAAATTGACCATTAAGTCAATATAATAAATAAATTGACTAAAATAATAAATCTACTAAAAGCATCATTTTCTAAATATGATATATAATATTTAGCCTATAAAAATAATGAAACTACACGAAAACACTCACAAGCAGAATCTACGTGAGAGAAAATGAATAAAACAAAACCAAAAAAGCAGTGAAATAAAGTGTGTCAACTACAACAAAACCATATAGAATGTCCAGGGGGGTCACTGCTGCTAATGGACCCAGCCATGCCAGCACGGGTAGGTAGAGAAGGACATTCTATACCCGCGGTCTGTGCTCTCTCTCTCTCTCTCTCACTCTGTGTTATTTGTGTTTATATATATATTATATATATATATATATATATATATATATATATATATATATATATATATATATATATATATATATATATAAAATATACTAGTTTGTATAAAATGCTTCGACAAACCAAAAACAACTTAACTATTTAACAAAAGCCAACTCATTATTTCATACCTTCCCGTCCCCTCTCAGGTGCTGGCATGAAACAGGGGAACTCTTGGTTAACACTACTTACTGCGTTTACATTTAACTAGGGCTGCCAACTTTACATTATCACTAATTATAATAAAAAAAAAAAACAAGTATTATGTAAGTATAATTCCATTGATTACAGATCCCCCCCCCCCTTTATAAGAAAATATAAGAAAATTGTAGCAATTTTATAATTTTTATTTTACAGTTTTAACTTACCCCCCCTACCCTCCCAAGCCTACTTACATAATACTTGATTGCCCCTTTTACTTATTTTGAAGCAAAATATGACATTTAACATAATATACTTCAAATTTTAGATTCTCCAAGTTATTTATACAAAAATTATACAATCAAATAGTTGGCAACTCTACGTTTAATTAAAATTGATACAGAAGCTAAAATTATTGCCATATAAATACCTAAAGGTTTTTATTAAAGATACTTTTTCGTAATAATAATTTTTCATCGAGTATTTAAAAAAATAATATACCTTTAAAAAATATTTCAATAATATATTTATTAATTGTATGAAAAGACTGTAAAAAAAATAAAAATGATGATAACACTGATTGTGAAATCTAAAAAGGGATGAAAAATAAGATAATGTAAAAATATCTAGCAAGCATTTAAAAGAAAAACAACAATGGTTATACAAAAAAACTTACTTGTTTTTGGAGTTAAATAAACAGATATAGCCGTTATAGAATCGTTTGATGGATCTCTATATAACTCAGTTACAAGTAAATCATTATCTTTCATTCTTAACGGAAATTTTTGCATATCTGAAATAAAAAATAACTTTATACAGAATGTCCAAATTAAAGAAAAGTTCTTGGTCTGAGGTACTTATTTCTTATTAATTGCGTAACTATTTATGATCAATAATGTAATTACGTAGCGAGTAATTAAATAATAACCTCAGGCTGATAACTTTTTAGCCTGTCCTCATATTTTAAATATTGTTTTAAGTAAGCAAAGTAAAACAAAGGGGGGAGATCCATTTATAACCTTCAATTTTTTTGCATAAAATATTAGTCAAACATGTGTAGAATATTGTCTTAAAATTTTAAAGTGAAATTCTCAGTTCTTCCTTTAAACTCGTTTTTCTGAAAATAACTTTTTTGTGAACCTCGTATACAAGATAATTAAAAAAATATTTGATTGATCATTTTGAAGTTTTGCACTCTTATAGATAACATAATTACCTTCTATTTGAACTTAAAGTTCCTTGAAATTTATAAAAAAAAAAACTTTTCATTAAATATAGTAAAAATTTCATGAAAAATCAAATGTTTTTTTTTTTAAACATGCACCATTTTCAGAATTTTCACTTTTGTTTGTATTTTTCAGTTCACATAGACTGTGTGAGTTTTAAAAATCTATTACTTGTTATTTCTGATGTTTCCAATAAATATAGCAGACGTTAGGTTGTACATCGTGGAAAAACACATCTCTGAAGCATGTGTCTGTTGTACAGCCGCCATTTATAAATATATAAAAAAAAATTGTTTTAGAAAATAAAATTTTAATTATGTAAAATTAATAATTTCAACACAAAAAAATCTTTAAGATTCGCTTATTTTTAGTTGCTTAAATGTATCTCTCCCCGTTAATAAACTATTTTCTATTACATACATATTTACCTATATAATAAATAGCACCATTGTTACAACCAAGCAGTAAAAAAGAACCAGCTGTATCAAAAGATGCAATAGGTACGACATCTTGTATTTGCCAATGTTGTGTCATCGCGTGCCAAACACCGATTTTCCCTGTCGGGGACAACGCTACCAACTGACTACCGATGAAAAATAAATACTCCACACGTACATGGAGATTAAAAGTTCCTAATAAGAAAAAAATATTATTTTAGACCTTTGTTTTCTTTCTCTGTTGATGATTTCTTACCGATATTAGTTCTGACTCCATCTTCAGAGATTCCCCACAAACGCACTTGACTTCCAGAAGAGACAGCTACCATTTTACTGGCTAACTCTCCAGTACCCGCTGCAGCCCCACTTCCTGTTGGGCCCCCAAGTTTAGCGTTGATAGCCACACGTTCTATGCATTGATCAATGTAAGGGCTTGTGAATATTTGTTGCCAACCACTTGAATCTTTTAATCTGAATTGTTAAAACATTTTATTTATCATAAATGCTATATATTCTATATTATGTAACAATTTGAAAAAAGGATGAGATTCTCAATAGGAGTTGTAGAGGACATCCAAACAGTCACTTTTTATTTATAAACCTATGTCCACAAATGAGCCAATTTAGTAGTAGAACAGAAAGAAGGATTCCACACAAAAGCAATGAATTTTGGCTTTTGGTTAAAAATTTTTGCGGAAATGATAGGATCAAAAGTTGCAAAGGGCACAATCTACAAAAATCCATTATTTTCTCTCCAGGGGGAACCCAAAAATTTATATGTTTATGTTTATCTCCTAAAGCAGTGTTTCTTAAACTAGGGTCCACTGAACTTTATTTGGCATAAATTAAAGTACTTTTACATTTCTTTTTACCAATGATTAATTAGTATCTAATTAACTTCTCTGGGAGTCCCTGAAAAATGATTTTTCAAAAGATGATCCCTAGACCATATAAGTTTAAGAATCGCTGTCCTAAAGGATGAACTTTTAGAAAATTTTGCAAAAGATGAAAAGTTCTTAGAATTAACTAGACAATATAAAGACATTATTTTTAGAATTTTTTATAACATTTAATAATTTTATGAAAAAGTGCCTAACCAAAAACTAAAAAATGTCACCAAATGTCTAAAAAAAATTCTTTGTATTAATTGATTAATTAATTAATTTGTAGCACTTTTTATTTTTTGCAAAATTTTTGTTTTCTTTTGTTTGCTTTATCCTTTATTTTCATAAATCACAAGGAAAACGCTATCGTAGATATTATTAATAACACAGCCACCCTAAAAAAAGTGTGAGGTACCAAAAAAACGACCTATTTGTCGAGCATAGCCGAAATCTAAATTTTCGGAATTTTCTGCTTACGTTTTTTTTTATTACAGCTTGAATTTTGGGTTTAGGTTGAACATCTAAAATCGTTTCTTTGAGCTGTAAAGTGGATTTTGTTATAGCTTTTATGTTAACATAAAGGGCTCTATACACCACCCAATCTGAAGGGCCGATTTGTAGGGAGGTAGAGTGGGGGTAAATCGGGTACTCTTATAGTAAGTAGTGTTTTTTTATATATAATCGCCCTGACTTGCCTATACACGACCAAATCTGCAGGGACTTTGCAGATTGCCCCTGGCCTTAAAAGCTATAACAAAATCTACTTTACAACTAAAAAAAATATATTTTAAATGTTTAGCAGCCAATTTGGAAAAATTCAACCTGAACTCAAAAATCAAGTTCAAATAAGAAAAAAACTGGTAAGCAGAAAATTAAAAAAATTTGGATTTTGACTATGCTCATTCAATACTACAAACAATGCTATATAGGTCGCTTTTTTGGTACCTCATACTTTTTTTGTGTGGCTGTGTAATTAATGAAAAATATTGAATCTGTGCATATGTCTGTAAAAACATATTATTTAACAAACATAAAAATGTTAAATTTAAAAAAAATATAAACACAAAAACAGTGAATGCCATTCTATTTCAACAAAATCGTGTAAAAGCAGACAAGAAGATTTAAATCACTGAAAAAGTGCATTGAAACTTTCATCATGTCTATCATTACCTTAGTAAATTGGATCTGGTGAGAGTGCAATAGAAAAAAATATCCACTTGTTTTAGGACTAATTAAAAGTTAACTAACTCAAATTACACTGTCAAAAAGAAACCGGCCAAGTGCTTGTTGGTAGGATTCCGTAGCCATTCTCACTAACATTCTCTGGATTTTTTGCATCAATATTTTAGAAATTAGAGGGGTGGGGGGGGGACACACTCTGATAACAAAAACAAATATCTTGTGACTGAAGGGTTAAAATCAAAAAGTCCTAATACATTTTTTGTTGCATTTTAGGAGACCTATCTAAAGACATCCCACTCTATGGGTGAGGGGTTCAAA
Source organism: Sialis fuliginosa (assembly GCA_961205875.1). NCBI lineage: Eukaryota > Metazoa > Arthropoda > Insecta > Megaloptera > Sialidae > Sialis > Sialis fuliginosa. The sequence goes on along the minus strand of OY540814.1, from coordinate 22,403,418 downwards.
ATAATTTTTTTTTTAATATCATCATTTCTGTTTTTGGGTAATCAATCTACGTCCATTAACAAAATTTCATCTTAATAGGTAAATAAATGAGAGAATGGGAGAGCTGTGACATACAAACAGATGGATGGATGGACAGACCAAAACTATAATTGGCTACGGACCCCTATAAACAGACACGTGTTATATTGTACATTAATAAATCATAAAAACGATATATAATGATAATACCTAACAGAAAATGTATGAAACTTATGAATAATTTTAAACTGTAATAAAAAAATAATAATAACAAATATAAATAATTTCAACTCACCGATAGCAGACAACAAAATGAGCATAAGCTGCCACAATCCAGTTATGATGAGCCTTGATTATTTGAACTCGTAAAGGATCTGCCCACGATGACACTATAAATACAGTTTTTAAACATTAGCAATCTACAATCAAGTTTAAAAAATACTAAATCTAACAATCAAATATATTTTACAACAATTAACAAACCACACATGATTTTATATTTTAATAAAATTTGTGTTATTCAACAAAGAGGCACAATAAAGCTGTTTTCTGGAGCTGTTATTATGTTTTTCTATAAACTAATTAGCGTAAATATAAATGCAAATATTTGATAAAAATAATTAAAACAATGTAGTATTAGCCCTTGAATATCACCACTGGGTTACGTTAACCTATGTATAGTAAAGTCAGGTTGTATTCAAGGGTTAATTGTATCAGTTGTAGGTAATTTTGTGTAGAATGTGTCACAAGAGTAATTTGTTATTAAAAACAAGTCTGATTTATTTTAAAACTAACTGTAAAATATTAATTATTCCCAGTTGTAGTAACCTAAATTCAAGTGATACATTCAACTTTTGTTATCTGTTTTAATAGAAAATCTAATAAACCAAATGTATTTTTTACACCCACAAACAAGAGTAATGTTTTGTTAATTAATTAAAAGAAAATATCAATAAAAAACATATGATAATAAGCAAAATAATAATATAAATATATTATATTTACTAGGCATTCCAAACAAAAGATTAGCATCATTTCTTAGCATTTTATTGAGATCAGCTGAAGAATTACGATTATGTCTCAAATCAAGGGATGCTGCACGGGAATGACCAGCAGCGGTAACAGCAGCAGGGCCTCGTGAACATGATGCTAATCCTCGGAGATCAGACGAACTACGAGATGCACTGTTACACGTGCTGGCTAAACGTAACTCAACAGATGAGTTGCGGGAATGACCACCTAGAATTAATCAATTAATTAATGCCCAGCATTGCATGTTTTATTAATAATACTAACCATTAGTGACGTTTCTTTGAGCAGTTAAAATAGGAGTTGTCGATGTGGAAGGAATCGCAATATTATTTAAAGCTGGTTGGACATTACTTGATGGTGACCCATTATGTTCAGGAAGTCTAACAATGGAGCCTGGTCTTGTAGATGTATGAACACCTGTAGACTCTGTAGTTGTTTGTGAAGTTGTCACTTGTGGATCTTGTATAGGTATTACTAAATAATTCAAATGTTTATTTTTAAATCATTAACAGAAGAACAATTGTTACTTACAAGGAGGTGGTAAATATCCATAAAATAAAACATCACCGCATGATGACTGTGTCATTTCTTCACACAGTTTCAATCGACGAACTAAAGGAGCGATACCGTAATATTCAGCTTCATGTCTTAACATTCGTAAATCTATATTTTTCAGATCAATATCTCTTGTACGTAAATAATTTAATATTACAGAGAACAGTTTAGGATCACGATCAATAAATATCGCTCCTGTTTCATCACGTAATGTTGATATTCGTCCACTAAGTAATGCAGTAAAGAAAGTATCTGGTATTAACATTAATGTCTGGCGAGATGTTGAAAATCTATCAAACGAAATAAATTTATTCTTTAGAATCTGATTGTTGTTTTTTTAAATAAACTTATATTTACCTTGTACCCCCGACGTTGAGATGTACAATATCTCCTATATAAGATTGTTGATGAAATGTAGACATTTTAAAATTAATTGATACGATATTAAAAGTATATTTAAAGTTTGATTACTTTCACATTATAATAATAATCTTATGTGAAACGTATGAAATTTCTGTCATAATATTAACAAATAGTCCAAACGTCAAAATATCGATCGAGCCATAGAAGATTAGAAACTACAGTAGAACCTCATTATTGTCCACATCGTCAATTCAACGTTATTATTCAATTTTTTACCACCTATTAATAAATATATAATTTATAATTATAATTCTATCGATTCATTATAATTATGATCAATCAGTTTACGAAATATGTATAAAAGGTCTTATTGGCTGGTTTGTTCATTATTTTTTTAAATAAAACTACATAGTACTATTATTCCATTGTAGGTGGAGCTGTTTGTCGGCATTTTATAGGGACCGTCCCGACCTTCCCTTCCATATTGAGTTACCAAACCCTGACGAAGAGCCTCAAAATAGATTTCAAGATGGCGGGTAAGTAGTCAATTTATGTAAAAAGGCGTATATTTTTATTAATATATTCGTTATTTTTCATATTGTAGATGTTTTTAATCCGAATATGTGTACTTATTGTCAAGATGAAATTAGTGGTTTAAAAGTCCAATGCTGTGTTTGTGAAAACTTTATCATTTGTCTACAGGTAGGGATAATTGGGGTCACATGACATGGCGATTCTTTGACATTTATGCGCATGCGTATGAAATTAGCAGCGGTAAATTCAAAATTTATTTATTTTTTAGTGTTTTTCTGCGGGTGCTGAAATTGGATCTCATAAAAATAATCACAATTATAAATTTGTTGTAAGTACATTCTGATATAATTGTTTACTAAAAACCTGAAATAATGTATTTATTTATTTACAGTTAATGGACAACAATATCATGTTTAAAGGCCCTGGAAATTGGAGTGCTCGAGAACAGTTACATTTACTTCATGCTGTTGAAGTCTTAGGATTTGGAAATTGGGAAGGAGTCAGTAAATTTATTGAATCTCGAACAGCTGAAGGTACTTAGTATGATGCAATAAAATTTAATATAACCTACAATACGTTTGTCATTGTTTAGAACTCAAATCCGAATATATTTCACGATTCGTGGACGGAGCAATTGGTCAAGCAACATGGCCAGGAATCATACGGCCACAGATGATAGAAGATCGTGAAGAGAATACTCAGTTAACTCCAGAACAACAATTAGCTTCAAGATTACCACCGCTTGATATTCGAGTAGAAGAAACTAGACTTTTAGGATATATGCCTAAAAGAGATGACTTCGATAGGGTATGTGTTTATTATTTTTTGAAGTAATGACATTGAATATATATAATTCTATTTGTATATTACAGGAATATAATACAGATACAGAAGCAGAGAAATTAGTTTCTTCATTATTTGGTGGACCAACTGAAGGTGACGAATTAGAAACTGCTTTAAAACTAGCACAAGTAGACATGTATGTCCGTAGATTACGTGAAAGGGCTCGTAGGAAACGTGTCGTTAGAGATTACCAATTAGTAGCTAAATTTTTCACATCAAGCAGAAAAGATCTACCGAAACAATCATTTACCAAAGAACAGAGGTAAGTTTTAATAATGAAATAATGGGTATGAGTGTTGGGATGTACAGTCGAGGGATTGATGTGAATACGTGGCAGTGGGGTTAAATAAAATTCAGACTTATGAACTAATACATCTTTGTTACACAGAAACGGTTGTTAAACCTACACCGATTTTGCAGCTGGCTTCTATACTAGTAGTATATTAATATTTACAAGCGAAATAATGGAAATATAAAATTGTTGTTTTTTATAATATGTAGTTTTTCACTCATTAAAACTGGTTAAATGTTTTGATTTATACTTGTACCATGTAGATCTAATCGATACATATAATTTGAGACCAAAACCTGCATGTTAGCTGCTCTGAGTGTCGAGATATATTGATTATAAACTGATTTCTGCGCATTACATAAAAAAAACGCATAACTGAATTTTAATTACAGAGAATTTCGTGACCGCATGAGAGTATTTTGTCAATTCAACACTGGGGCGGAACACGAGCAACTGATATCGGGTTTAGAACGGGAACAAGAACTGAGATTGCGTCTGAGTGAACTGGCGAGGTACAGGAGAGCCGGAGTGACGCACGCAGATGAGTGTACTCATTATGAACGGCATACCTCATACGATAGACAGAGGAATGAACCTGCGTCTGCTACGTCAGCTGTTGCGCTTGCAGCTACGGCTGTTAAAACACCAGCACAATGGAAACATGCTAAATCTGTAAGATGTGCTTTGTTTTTTTATTTGTTTGTTGTCAGAAGTCAAAATAGTCAACTCCATTTAACAATCAAAAGGAAGATGATAGTTTTTTTATTTGTTTGTTTTATTTAAAGATGAAAATTAATTAGAAGTTCAAATAGTCAATTCCAATTATTATCACAACAAAAGAAAGATGCAATTGATCGACGAATAAATGAAATGTAACGATTTTTTAGAGTTCCGTAGAAAACTAGGAACGGTGTCTGTCTGTCTATATCCCTTTTATATGTTCATTTATATACTTATTAACTAGGGGCTCTGATCCTGGGTGCTTTGAAAAAAAAAACACATAGTTCCTTGGGGAAAAAATCATAGCTAAGAAATGAACCTTTACAGTTAATTGGAAGAAAGTTAAAAAAAAATTTACAAAATTCGGTTAATTAATAACAGAGTCTATAAAAATAATGTGGCTGCTGGACAGACAGTATTTTTATTTGTTTTAATAAGGATATAAGAAATAGTGAGGGATTATTTGTTGTATGTAGTTTGTTTTGATTATTTATTAATTTGAGTGAGTACGAAACGGATTGTATCAGTTTTTATTTGGCATAGGGCAGCAGTGGATCAGATCTCTTCTACCCGGAAGCTCAAGTGGCAGAAAGAAGGTTAGTTATATTCATATTTCAATTTGTTAACAAATTAAACAGACATTTAATATTTTAATTGTACTTTTATTTTCAGTTTATATAATTTTTGATTTTAATTAATTAATTTATGAACTAGACTCAATAACATACATTTTAAGATGACTCCGAGGTTTCTATGATCTCTAGTTCCAGAGTTCTACGTCACCAAACACGAGACTTTTTTTAATAGTATTTTTTTTATACTTTACTCGTATCTTCTCAATTATTGATCGTAATAATTTAATATTTAAATTTGTAAAACTAAACTAAATTACGCACATTTTAAGACCATTCTGAAGTTTCTTTAGTTTATAGTTTAAATTAAATAGATATTTTCTAATATTCTAATAGTACTTTTATTTTCAATTCGTATAATTTTTGATTTTAATTAATAAATTGGTGAACAGTCTTCTTATGAAATTAAAATTGTTATTAAACTTATAACTTCCGGAGGTCAACCAATGTAAAGATTTCAGTTACGTGTTGATAAGAAAATATTTGCTAATATATCTTTTTATATAAAAAATCAATATTTTGTTGTATATAACAGAGACGACGCAAGCGACTCATGTTCCACCGTCCCAAAGTCCACGTCCCTCACAGGCGACATCTTTATAAGCGAGTGCGCAAAGTACAGCCCGACGTCTCCCAGTCAACAATTAACATTGCAACAACAACGGGATAATACAGATCAGGTCTATCTCACGCAGATGTTATCACCTAAAGAGATTAAGGTAACGTTTGTGTGTATAGAAGGGTGTGTTGTGGTTTAAAATATTGTGTATTGTATTTGTTTCAGTTATGTACATCTTTAAATATGCGTCCATTACAATATGTTACGTTGAAGACAGTCATTTTAAAGGTAAGATTTAATTGTTTATTTCAGTTGTTTAAGCCAATGTGATAGGTCAAAAAATTGCCAATGTTTGAGAATTTTTGTCACTGGTATAACTAATTATTTTAAGATCAGGTAAAGGATATTTTATTAAGTATATATTCAGCTTATTTAATTCCAATTTTTGTTAAAAAATATTAAAAATTTATAGTTATGAGCCTCGATGTGACAATCAAAAAAAATTTTTTTCTCCATTGTCCCATTGAAATTATATTATATCGAAAAAAAAAAGATTAATATCTATATATATGAATGTAGCTATTGTTGTACTTAGCTGTTTTTTTTATTTTATTTTTTTACAAAATGGTGACAGTTTTAATTTTTTTTTCATTTTTAACACCTTTTTTTAATTTAAATGGTCTTAAAAAATAGTATAAGATATTTTAGCTTGTGTAGATAAATATACATGTTTTGTAATTTATTTCAGGATCACCTGGCCCCAGAGACACCGATTGTAGAAGGTAGCGCCACAGACACAAACGCTGCCGGCTGGGACATAGAATCTGTCAACACAATTACTAAGTACCTTGTTTCTAGTGGATGGTTGTGATTCACTGAATAAATTAAATATATATAATTGTTGGCAGGTAATAATTGACAATGCAAGGCTGTCTTTTAGTTTATAAGTAGACATCCCCCTCCCCTCCATCCCAATTACATATTGTATGTATTTATTATACATTATTTACTGGCATGTAAATAATGTGAATTTAATTGTATATTGTAATTATTATCATTTTATGCTACGCTGTATTTTCAAAACAAGTCAAAATTATCTGCCCCTTTTGTGATTTCCCATCTAACAGGTTTGATACTTTGTTGTCAAACAGACTGTATTTAATGTATGTTGATGCTAGAATTGAGTTTGACTGTACATTAGATGTTACATAATGTGAACTGTGCTGGTGTAATCAGTTTTATTAATTACATGGACCAACATCATTTTATTGTCTTGAATGGATGATTATGGAGGTTTTCGGCATGTCCGAATTGCTCCATCACGTCAGGTTTTTGAAATAATTTATAATAAACTCGTTAAGTTAAACGCGCTGCTGACACGCCCGGTTGCAAGATTTTGATGGCTGATTATGATAATAAAAAAAAAATCATACAGTAAAAAGTAAAAATTAATTTTAATGAGGAAAGGGTACTATTTGTTACCGTGAACGAATACTTTAGAAAAAAATTGCATACTTGGTAATAAATTCATAAACATTGCAATAATCATCATTTTGGCACTTTTAGGTTAAATTATATCAAAAACTTTACGTGCTGGAGCAATTTGGGCAACGGATTCAGTTTCAGCACTCCAAAAACCTCCATAATCATCTATTTGAGTAGAGACAATAATAAAAATAAGCATGTGTTATAAATGACAGCTGTAGGGGTTTTAAGGAGTGGGAAGTTTACAATATGGAGAGTACTGGGTTTACAATATGGAACGTCTAATGTATTTGTTTTTGAAATTGTAGTAATAACTAAATGTATGTTAATTAAAATATAATGTTTTGTAAATATTGTTTAAATTTAAATGAAGTCGTAGTAATTTGATATGTCTATAGAAATAATATACAAAATATATATAATAATTTATTTATGTACATTGGTTACTTATTTACTCATTTAAATAATTAAAAATCAATATCCTATTTTTGCACAATAATATTTAGATATTTTTGCACTACAAAATACAGCCAATAATTAAAAGATGTATCTTGGGTTGTATAAAGCAAAATCAACCGTGATTAGTTAATCTGTTATTTTCAAACCATGATTAATGTTAATTCTAAACTTAATCTCAATTTGTAAATGAACAATTCACTAAATATGATAATTTTTTAGAATTTATCATAACCGTGATTGTTTTTTAGAATTGACGTAATAATGGTTTAAAACAACTGATTAACTAATCGTGATTAATTTTGCTTTATGCAATCCAAGGGTAGAATGTTAAACCCTTGAAATATTATATTTAATATATGATAGAAGCTTAAACAGTTTCTGTAGTGATATTTAATGGTTCTTTGCTTCTGGGTGTAAGCAGTGTTTGTATATAAAATACAAGAATCATCAATAAGTAGTAGTTTGCTTTATTTCAGCAATACCTTGATCATTGGAAATTGTCACATACTTTCTTGTTATCGAGATGTTAATTTTGAACTAAATAAGATACTGGCATCAGTCTTGGACAATACCCCAGTGTTGAGCACTTGTTTAATTATAAATAATTGTAGATATTTGATTACTGCCATTACTGAATCATAATCTATAGATACTTAACTCTAAAACAGCTTAATTTGATGACAATTGGCCAATGGGTGTCAAAATCGTGGACATCTAAACTAATTATTAGTGTAATCTATTTATTATTATATTATCATAGCATCTGCTTTACATTGTTTACAAATTCATCATTCTTTATTTTATTACTTTTGTAATCATTAGCAAGTGTCCATCATAGGTTTTATTTTGTTCATTACTGGAGAAAAAACAAACAAAATAAAAGGCTATAATTTAAAAAACTAACTATATTTGCGGACTTTGGTAATTAAATTGATTTAATAAAGAGGTTACATGTTTTATTCAAAAACAGTATACCTTGCTCTTAAAGTAGCCAAGACTGGTGTCAGTACCTTATTGATGCTTTTCTAGTCTAGAACATGATTTTTTTTTAATTCTCATAATCCAGTTTTGAGTTTAATTAATTTTTTAAATCATGTCATTTTTCTGAAGACTGAAAATTTCAATCACCTTTAATTAATTAAATGTACCCATTTCCTTTTTTATATTTTATTGTAAACAAAATTGTGGCATAGATAATTTTGTTAAATTTATATTAATACAATATTATTTAACTCTTTTCACTCGGATGGGGGCCCTGTTGTGAGCCATGAAATGATTTAGTGTCACCGATACAGCAACATTTGAGTGCAAAGGGTTAATAAAAATTAGGTTTAAGGAGATTTTAGTTTATATTTTAAAATTTTAATAGACGTTTTGTATATAATTAATTTTATTACTTTTTATTAAAGGGTGGGCCAACTGTTAGTCCCCCCACCCCCCTTAAGAAAATATGATATATTTAAATACTGACCTAAACCTAGTTTTATCTCGTCTACAAACAAACAAGATTACAGTTCAAACACTACCAGTATTTTAAATAATAAACATTTCAAAAAGAAACCAATAAATCCCCCCCCCCCCACTCCCCAGGTATTTGTATATATACAATTTTAGAACATAGAAAATTTGAATTGTAGTAGTAAACTAAATTTTAAATGCATTTTTAGATTATATTGAATATTTATTATCTTCGACAAAAATAAAATATTAAAAAAATTGATAACTGAAACAGTTTAAAATAAAGTTTTTTTTTTTAATACATTTAAAAAAAATTTTTAATAGTCCAGTCAAATTAGATTTTGAAATGGAATATTTGCCTCGAATATTTTTGTATTATACAAAATTTAGGTTAAAGGAACATTTAGCGCTAAAGGAACTTTAAATTAGTTGATAATACCGGGCATATGTTCTCTTATTCTCTTCTGAGTTATAGGTTTCTCAATTGTTTGACACAAAACATTCTTTTTTATTTACTTTTACACTTGGATTCTTGCATTTATAAATAACAAGGGTTACGTCATTGGATATATTGTTGTCAGTTTGTTTGTAAAGTGCAGCTAACGAGAATATAGTATAATTTGGCAATAAATAAATAAAAACAATAATTAGTTATGTTTTATTTAACTGAAACCAAATATTACATAATAGGTATTCCTATCCTTCAGCTCTTCATTCTTGATTTGGTATTTTTATTTAGATTGTTTCGATATTACAAATATGTGCTTTTACTATAGCCACAGTTTTTTAATTTTATTCTTCAAAATTAAATAATACATTTTATAAAATTACTAGCTGTGCCCACAGCTTCACTCGCATGGACTACAGAATTATTGTTTAGGATTTTTGAAAAATATAGCTAGAATATAGCTGAATTCAGTACAAACACAATTAGTTATTATTGTAATAATAACGGCCCTTAAACTAGATAAACACGATAAATAATCTTGCCTAGTTAGTCTTAAGCGATATTTCACTAAAATGTGATATATAGTGATCGTATCACCGGAAGATACTAGCGAAAAGACAGTTATCTACTTATTTTACCTGAAGAAGGTCTTAGGTGATGTCTACCTCGAAAGGGTGCATTTGGGCAGCACCAGTAGTTACATTGACAATCGTGAGTGGCGCTTCACAACGTTGCAGGAAGCCTGTTAGGCGTCACACACACAAATCCATGCTGTGTCTAATAAACATTGCACAGAGGCTGTTAGTCATCAGACACAATGTATATTACAGGTTTCTAAGATCCTATAAGGAAGGATTCTGCTGTGTCGTTTTCCAGATACGGTGGCACGATGGATTTATAACTTGTATTAATTCTTGTATTGATTAATTTATTGATTATGTTTCTATAAATTAAAAGGGTTTTCAAAATGAAGATCGAAAAATTTTAAATAAAATATAACATTTTTTTAATATAAATAAATATTTGTATTTTTTTCAGAATGCAAGCCAGTTTTAAAGAGCAAATTCTCTATAAAATATGTTAATCGGGTATAATAAAAAATAATTTTGTTTAGTTTTAGTAGAACTATACAGCGATTTATAAAAAATTACCATTCCTGAATAATTTTCAATTCATAATCTATAACTAATTGTAAGCTCTTGAAAACTTTTTATGTTTTTTTTATAATAACTTACAAACATATTGAGTAGAAAAGAGAGGAAAATTGTGATAAAATAACTGCATTTAGCAAAACAAAAAGTTCATTATTAAAAAAATATATAGTTATTTTTTAATGAAAAATATCTCAAACTAAATAAGCCAGAAACTTGACATTTTTACTGAATGTAAATAAATGTGTGCTTTTTTTTAATAAGTTTAAAATTTATGTCAGTCACGCTCTCAAATAAATAAACACAATTTAACATCAAAATCACAAAATTTATTTCGCTAAAATATTAATTCGTATAAACTATTACATTATCTCACAATTAACTGCATGTTATATATAAAAAAAATATATATCCAGTGTAATAGTGCTCCATGTTTTCATTTAATACATATAATCTTATTTTCACAAAACATTCTAACGTACTTCCATGTTACTGCATTCACGACAATCTTATATCAATGACCTTTTCTATACTATAAAATAATTAGGACAAAAAATAAAAACAGGTAAAAGAACATATATAGATAAAAGTGAAACCATTATTTTTTTAAAAATAATTTAGTATGTGAAATATTTATTAATAAATTTCATTAACGCGTTAATTACCATCCATTTTTTAATTTCTTACATTATCTTACCTTGAAAATTATTAGAAGTACATTAATTTTAACATTGTGGCAATTAAAGTGTTAATATTATCACAATAAATATAATTAATATATTTTGCTTTTTCTATTTCAATCTCTCAAAACTCTACAACATATAGACACCTTAGTTGTCTTTATAATTTATCACATATAAAAATATATACGCACTATAAAAAAATCAATATATAATTAGTTTTAAGTCCTGCACCATTTACGTAGACAACAAATAAATAATAACAATGACGTAAGGCATAGAAAGGTGCAAAGGCGGTAAACAATTGTGTACAGATATTAATGATAATACTTTTACATCAATGCAGGGGCCAATAAGATTTAGATTTATATATTCTATAGATTTGTCTTAAAAGGTTGACTGCCATGGTGTTCGTATACGACCACCGTATAAAAAGTTTGATATGCCAACCTGTTAATAAACAAATTATTTATGAATACTTATTTGTCATTATTCTTTAAATTTTATCTGATTTTTATAAAAACTGTTATTTTATGTAAAACTACTCATATACAGAATGATTCAGAACTAGGTTGTCATTATTTGAATTATTGTATCAAATTTCATAACTGTATCACAATGGGTTCTCAAGATATTAAATAAATACTAATTTTGGGCAAAATCTTACTTAAAATAACTTCCTCAATTCACCGTGAATGTTTGACAAGCCAGTTCTGAATCATCCCTATATAAGGTGCAATTGCAAAATAATTTTCTTGCTAAATAACAGAAATTACTAAATTATTTTAGTTGTTTTTGTTCTTGTTTATTTTTTTGTAATATTTCGTATTTCATTTTTACTTACTGATACATATATGTATAATTATTTTATTTTATTTGGGAGAGTGTACTGCATCAATGTAAAAATAAAACATTGGTAAATATATTTTGCTTTAATATCAAGTGAAAATAACAGTTCATTTTTATTTTTGATTAAATTATTTTAACTAAAATCTATCTATTCTAAAAAGTAATAAAAATATCACTGAAATAGTTTTCAAAAAGCATACAAAAGATAAGAAAGAGGAGATCTATATCAAATATCACACTAAATTAATATAATGTTTACAATTTTGTAATAAGTGACCAAATAACAATAGGCCAGGCGTCAAGTATTTTGGAGTAGAAGAAAATCAGACTGGAAGTTTCTTTCCTTCAACAAGGCTTTCTTTTAACTTTACGGCAAAAATAGTTATTTAGAAAACTAAAGCTAATTAATTAAATTCTCTGTATAAAAGATTCTGCACATATTTTTCAACAGATTTGACTTTACCGTGTAAAGACCATCTGAATTCATTAAAATTATTGTCTAAACTTAAATTTTGATAAATCCAAACGGTCATTATTCAGTGAAGAACAAATCTTATGAAAAATATCTATAGGGCCTTTTTTGTAGAGAAATTAAGTAGCTTTAGTTTCATAAATAACTATTTTTTTCATAAAGTTGAAAGAAAGCCAAAAAAATTGACCAAAACCATTGACCTTTGAGGGGGAAAATTTCAGGATTCCTTATATCAGGTATTATAAATAATATACTCTAGGGTAAGTTCTTTAAAATACTGGACATTAGTGACAGTAAAAAATCAATTATTTTTTAAATTTGTCTTACTTGACACCTGGTCTATAAACAGAAAACCAAAATGATCTGTTATTTGTTTTTCAAAAATTTATATATTGTATAATTTGTGTTTATATATTTTGTATAAAAGGAAACATTTTTCCTATTTTTATTGAAAATTGCATAAGCCAGTAATTGGTACAATAAAAATGCACATCAAAATTGTACATAAATTCTAACGTGTATTCAATATTTCTTAAAAGAAATAAAAAAAATAATCTCAAGTGGTAATGTTAAATAAATAATCTAGTCAATGATTTTTTAAATCTCAAATATAACTTTTACTTTTGTATTTATTGCCTATTGGACTTAGAGGTAGCGACCATAATTTGAACATTATTTTTTTAAATTTGTTAATTGGGATATAGTAAACTCAACTAAATGGGTTTTAAGATCTAAAGGTACTGCCCTGAGAGAAGAATTTTGTAATCAGACTGTATCTAATCAATGCAATGTTTGATCGACCCCGTCATTCTCATTTTGAACAGAAAACTAAAAATTTTATTATAATTTAAACAAAAAATGATTTTATACCATTCAAAATAAATATAAGCAAAATCGCACATTGAAATGGATTTGTAAAATTATTATATCTCATAAACTAAAATGTTTTGGAAAGACAAAACATTACAATCAATTATAACACTTTTTTGTCATAAATAACAGTGTACCTTTCAAAATCACAGTCAAACTCAAAATTTTACCTTTTCAAAGTAAATTTTTTATTTTGGATGCCATTTTGAAATGAATAAAATCATTTTTAGTTACAATGATAAAAAAAAACTGAAGAAAATTAAATTATCGGTCTAAAATACAAAACACTGGGTTAAACGGACATTCTGTTTACAGTGTGTTTACAATATCCTTGTCTAACAGGCTGCTCTATCTAAGACTGGTTGCTATTATCTCAAAATTTGGTCGCCGCATCCAGACCTATTTGTAGAAATTATTTTCAAAAATAATCAATTACCACTAAAATTATTTGACTTCAATTTAAATATGAATGCATTTCTTGAACTTTAATTATTTGTATCAAAAAAAAAAAAAAATTATACCCCGGCTCAATTAACTATTTGTCTTCGTATCGGATACTTGAGCCTGGGTTTGCGTGGGCCTCAGCTGTGCATTAAATATGCCTGAACGTCCATCGGACACAGTGAATGTGCTCCACGCAAATCTACATCACGTCCTATGTGCATGAACGACAGAGAACTTTCTGTTAGGGTTGAACCTAAACTCTGCGGTACAATTGAACTAATATTTACCTAAAATAAATTGAAAATTAATTAAGATTAATTATATTATTTTGTTGTCTCTGTTTGAATAAGTGATTTCGAAGGTTTGCAGTTGCAATTTTGAAGTTATTCGTGTAAAAACAATGTTTCGCCCCTTTCACCACCTGCAAAACTCCCTTTGCACTACTTGGTCATCAGTTTCTTAAAGTGTAGGTACTAAACTATCTCTATACCAATATTCAATGATGAAAGTATTGTGTTCAAAAAATCTATTTTTACTGTACTAATTATACATCTATAACATTTGAATATATCCCCGTGGTGACGTAATTCCTGTGCAAACGCTGATTGGTCAAGGAACTATTGAGACTACCTTGTCTTTATATACCTTGGGCCTGTGTTAATAGTACAAATATAATAATGCATACCTTTCCATCACTCAATGGGAACTGTTTTAATAATAATCTATCGCTGAAACATAAATCTACATGTTGTCTGTGTACAACAATGCCAATGTTATTGTTGTTCCCGTTGTGGTGAACTGAAGTGCGCAACACTGGTAATGTGATGTCAACACCTGGGTCTCTGGTAACAAAGTCATAACCAGGAGCTGGCATTGTGCCTCCGATTCCTTTCCATATTAATCGGATTAATGGGTTTAACAATGACTGAGATGCTACGTGAGCTGAGAGAGACGGGAAACCAGCTGGGTGATTGGCTGCCGTTGCCTGTTAACAATCATATTATTTTCACATTGTTTGTGGTAGTAGAAAACATTCAATTATCTCTGTTGTTGTAAATAGATTTGGTTTTAGAAAACTACGGAATGTATCTACTGTATAAAGAGACTCTACTGTATTTCATATAATTCAACAGAATAAAATAAATATAAATAACTTCTTACCTGACATTTATGAGTATGACGTTCTAATAAAACTCTAAATATATGCTGTGTTGGTAAATTATCGGTAACATCTTGACCTAATCCACGATTATCATCTTGCATTAGTCTTCTATCAAGCATAACTTCAAGCTGTCCGCGTTTCAAAGAACTAACACCTAAAGGTCCAGCGGTTAATAAAGTAAGTCTAGTACCTTCTACATCTTCTATATAAGCTTGCGTAGGAATTGGATAATAATTTGCTTGAATTGGTAATTTTTTGAATTTTTTTCTTCGGATCATCTATAAAATTAAAACATTAATTTAATCAATACTTTTAAAATTTTAAATATATTATTAATAATACCTGAAAACCATTTAAATCAGTGAAAAATTCATCGGTGTTATTAATTGTTGTAGACAATCGCATAACTAATTCAAAATTACTAGTTTTTGTTATATCTACAACATTTCTAATTTCTAAACCTAGACTATCGGCACCTGAAAATATAAAAAAAAACATTATAATATAATTTTAACATAAGAGGTGTTCATGTATTACGTAAGCAGGCTTAAGAGAGGGGGGGGGGGGATAAAAAATCTTAAAATAACATCCATTATTTAAAATTTGTGTGGCTAGAATGTAACGTACTAGTACACCTAGAAGTCTACTTAAATCTAGCGATGTTCAATTCAGAGAATCCCAAACATAAAAGGTTATTCAATTTAAATTTAAAACAAATTAAAATTAATTAATTAAATTAGACATTTGAAGATGAGCCCCCTCTTGTTGATGATATTGTAACTTGAATACAGAGCCCGTCGTGTCCTTTAAACATTAATCATCCGCAGTTATTTAATTCTTTTAAAAACTAGTTCGCTAACCTTTACAAATAATTTGATTTTTGTTTTAATTTTGATGTCTAATAAAAATAAAAAAAACTTCTTACGTCTTATCATTGGGAGAACAGGGGAGTCTACAATACTTATGTAATAACTGAATTAAAACAATTTAAATACCTGGTGTATTGCATAATATAACAGAATGGTGAATGTAAGGTAACTGTACTGTAACAGATGAATAAACGGGACCTTCGATAACTTTAACTATTGGTTTTTCTATATACAAAGACTGTGCATCGCCATCAGGAAGGAACAGATAGGCTCCACTTCGTTCAGCTGATGGCCGCACACCGTACCTAAAACAAATTAGTATTTTTTTCAACACTGGAATAATTATTTATCTTTATATTTACTTTGCAAAGTCTAAATGAACGGGTAACGTAATGGAACCAACTCGTAGAGCTTTTAATAATCCCATTTCATTAAAAGCAGCAGTCACTCGACTATTGTGTAATGAAAAATCACTCCCAGAAGGTCTTACTTCTACAGAATCTTTAAACGCATTTGGTGGAAATATTTCTCCATCATAAGAAGTGATTATTACCCCAGCTAAATTTGTATCTCTGTAAAAACATAACATGTATTTTATTTTGGTATTATTTTATATATGTATAAAATACATACAAAGGCATAGTTTGATCATTGATGTAAGAAACTGTGTATGTAACGAGGCCCAGAGCAGGAACATTCGCAACAAAAGACATTTCATAACGTGACTCAGACATGCTTAACTCATTCTCGAATACTGGACTGATTTGACATCTAACTGTTGCTCCTCGTGCGTCTGTTAACTATTAATAAACAAAACACAATTATATAAGGTACTGGCAGTCTTGAATGCTTTAAGAACAAGGTATACTATTTTTTTGTAATTCTTATAAACTCATGTTACTATAAAACAAGTACCTCTTTACTAACACATTCAATGAGAACGAATTATTGAAAACATTTGTGCGCGACTGACTAACTGATGGACACTTGCTAATGATTATAAAATGATAAATACTACGACACAAAAGTTATAAAACAAAAATCGTAAAATTGTAAATAATGTAAAGCAGATGTTATGTTAATATAATAATTAATAAACAGATTACACTAAATGTCCACCATTTTGACACCCATTGACCAATTGTCATCAAATTAAGCTGTTTTAGAGTTAAGTGTCTGTAGATTATGATTCAGTAATGATAGTAATGAAATATCAACAAATATTTATAATTTAATACATTTAACCACTTAATAGTTGAATTACAAACTTTTTGTCCGAGAGGTTAATTAAACAAGAGTCCAACACTGGGCTAGTTATTATTCAAAACTGGTGCCAGTACCTTATTCCTTTCAGAATAACAATGACAAAAAACATTACCTTAATATAAGGAGTGGAAACAGTAAACATGACAACTTCATGTCTCATAGATGTAAGAGAATTAAACAGTACAATTTTCTTATATGTTGTATCATGTCCGAATGATAGAACTGTTCTGTGAGGTAAAGCATTCTGTGTGATCCTATAATCATCTAGATCATAATACGTCACATCTGGATCAGGTTCCTGAGTTGATTCCGATGTAGATAAAAGTACATTTACAGCGTGTTGAATTACGTGCTGAGAACCATTTATAGCAGACAACATTCTACAAAATTTAATCAATATGTAAAACCTACAATTATATAACAATGGAAAAAATTTAACGAACAGTTAATTTTTTAAAGAAAATTTACCATTCCTTTACTTTCTTAGATTTAAAAAAAAAAAAAAAAATACTGACTTGGTTCCGTAATCAATAACTACAGCACTTCTAGCTGTACCAGTTATAGCATCATGATGTTGAAACAAACTCAACGATTGTCTAGCTTCACTCAACAAATGAGGAAGTCCACTAGAAGCGCTAACCAGCCACGTAGAAGCTGGTTGTTTTCTTATTCCGTAAGCTAAAGTAGTCACAATCTCAGCGGCTCGCAAATAACTCAGAAGTACTCGGTCCACTCTCTTGTAAAACGGACGAGAAGTATAATAACCACTCCAGTAATGATCATCACGGTCTGCGTAAGTAAAGAAATCACCAGAGAGTGTCGGGAAGTTCTCGGATGATTCTTCTTCATGTACTGCTTTGAAATATTCACTTACTGTACCAAATTGTATCTACAAATATTTATAAAGATATCAAATACATGTTCAGTAAAAATTTTAAGTTTCTAGCTTATATAGTTTACAAGATATTTTGCTTTGACTGGAAAGGACAGACAGACAGATGACAAAGTGAGATTAATAGGGTTTCTTTAAAATTCTAAAAATGTACGGAATACTTTAGTATATGTAACTCTTACTTGAACATTAGATGTAGGATTTTCGTTCATAAAGTCAAACAGTTTTTGATAGTTTTTAAACTGTGCGTCCCATTCTGTACTGTGGTCATAACGGAAATCATCACCTAACGGAACCAACAGTACATTTGTTCGATACAATTGTGATTTCTTCCTATATTGATCCAACAACAGATTTGCTCTTGCTGCGACATTCGTGTCTGTTATAACTTGCGGAGCTATACGCCAAGGACAAGATAAACCATAGCCGGGTAAACGTTTGAAGTCAAACTGACAGCATATCTTAGGATCAGGTCCACAAGTGTGCGGAATATCGTAACTATAGAAAGGCATCATGTGTGTAAACATTTCTGTGTGTCCGTTTCCATCTAAAATAAAAATTTTTAATGATAGGTAGAGTTTAATTAAAATTTTCGTCGATTCTTGGCTTCTAAGTAAGTGATGAAACATTGCTTACATTACAAGCCAAAAATCATTTAAAAAACTGGCCAAGATAGGGTTCTGTAGCCATTCACACTAACATTCTCATCAACTTATAAATTTTTTGTTGCTAGTACTAATTGGGAGATACTGATAACAACTTTGAAAGTAAATATTTAGTGGCTAAAGGGTTAAATCAAAAGGTCCTAAAAATTTTTTTGTTGCATTATTCAGTCAATGGGAGGGGACCCAAAAAAAATATTTTTTCAAAAATCTCATCATTTCTGTTTTTGGATCAATCTACGTCCATATAACAAATTTCATATTAATAGGTACATAAATGAGAGAATTTGTGACATACAGAACCTAACCTAACCCAAAAAATCACTGGAAATTTTGTTAGTCACTCTTTTTTCAAATAGTTTTTGACTTACCCCACAATTGACGCCATTTAAACTCAAGTTGACTATGACGCGCCAACTGTTTCTTAACAGAATAATGAACTCTATTTATAACCATGTCTTTAATACCCGCTCTTCTCCACAATAACGCTAGAGTTGGTGATTGTCCAAAAGGATCAATAGCCCATCCAGAACGTGGTTTAACTCCAATGTTTTCCTCTAGCCACTGATGTCCTTCTGTTAGTTGCATTAAAACTGAAGTCCAATGAGAATTAGCTTCGTCTGGCATCACCCAACCACCTGTCACTATTTCTAGCTGTCCGTTTTCTATTAAACTAATTACAAATATGTTAAACAGGAATAGTGTACACTTGATATGTCTTACTTTTTAACTTTGCGTTTCTTATCAGCGTCAATTTCCATCCACCACATTGACAAATACGATATTTCTGCCCAGACCATTTTTCTACGACTATCTTCAGATAATTTTACAACCATATTTTCAAATATCTGTCTCGTTTGAGTAGAAAAATATTGCTCAATCGTTTTAATCCAACCTACAAAATGAAAGTCAATTTATAAAATGTAAATCGGTGGTATATTAATCAATTTTATTTACCTGGATCGTTATGGGAATGTGGAATTACAAATACTTTTAATTTGTGGTGTTTATTCCATTGTTGGTCATTGTACTCAATTGGAAAACCTTGTTTCCAAGCACCCCCGTCAGGATTATCAAATGTTAAACTTTTATACATTTCAAGCATCTAAAAAATATTACGATAATTAATATCTTAATAAGTGATGTTAACTTGCATATTAAATACCTGAATAATCATTTTAGGGTTGTATTCAGTTTGTAATGGACATTCTCTGTTATACAGCATTTCACTAATCGGAGTTCCATTTCTATGCGCTCCAGCTTTATCATTAAAGACAGGATATTGCTTACGATTTTCACTACTTGATATAGAATTTACTGGCGGTGGTTTCAATTGCCGAATAACTTGTTTTATTTCTCCAACATCGGCATGATGTTTATCTAAATCTTTTTCTAACCGTTTCAACCGATCTTCAAAGTGAAGCCATTTATTCTAAAAATATATTTAATTCTGTTTATTTTAAAAATAAAAATGTACATTTGAATACATACATCTTCATATTCTTGAGCTACTGTTGGTTTCTTCTGAGGCAATGTCCAATCAGTCATTAAATATAAAAATAAACATGCACAAAGAATTGTAAACGTGCCGATTATAGCTACATTGCGACGTACGCGCATTTTTCTTTAAGAAAAATTGTTTTTGAATAAGAAATCAGGTTACTGATTCTATAATAAATTATTTTGTGGTTTGATAAAAACGTTAGGTTATGTTGTTGTTGTCCAGTACCTGAGCAGGTATGTGTCAAATGTCTGATGACACTCGAGTCAGAATTATTGGATAATTATAAAAAGTGCTTAATAATGTACTATGTACTGATTTTATGTATTTTAAACTGAAAAGTATTCATTTAAAGATTAATAATGGCATGTTATGGCTGTATGACAAAATTTAGTTTTTTTAATAAAGAGGTAAAATATTTTTTATTATTTCAAGATGAGTTGAATAGATAATTTTTAATTAAATCTTTAGAATGGCTGTCCATCATGTGGTTATGCATTTTGCAATAAGTGTCTTAAACAAAAAGCTTTGGTTCCTAATAAAGGTAATACGGAGATAAACATTTGTAAACCTTGTTATGTTAGTCTGACGCAGAAATATACAAAAAAGGTTGTCCCACCAGATGCACTTTTGAAGTGAGTATAAACAATATATTGTAACACTGTAAATACAATATTTGTTTTGTTTATTTTAACATAGACGATTAGAAAAATTAGAAAACCCTGCACAGCCTCCTATTACCATGTATCAACCTGATTCAAGAATGCAGCAGTTACGGAGAGGACTTAGTACAGAAGATCAACAAATTGCAGATAGATTAGAACAGTTACGTAACCCATCTATTTCTCCACCTTCCGTGTCTGAAATACAACGTCGATTGGCTAAATTAAAAGGAGAAAACTTTTATTCAAATCCACCTAAGAAAATGGTAAAGATTTATATTTTATTATATTTATCATAATAATATTAACTGTGACAAAGCTCCTATTTTTTTTATAATGTTTAAATCATTTCTCCATCTACTAAACAAAGTCATTCCATACATACATATTTGCGAGGTTGTCCCAGAGAAATGGTTATCTTTCTCTTTGAAATCATTGCAAAACAGAATTGAACTTAAAGATGTAGTGTTATTTTTGCATGCGATAGTACATAAATAATAATATATTGATATGAAAATAGAATTATTCTATATCTTTTTACATATATGTTTATTTTGTTGCATATATTTAATACCCCGCAAATTAGGTGAAAATAGGAACTTTTGATTTTAAACCTTTAATCACATTTGCTTTCAAAGTTGTTATCTGAAAAAATTCTAGAATGTAGCTTTTAATTAGTACTTTCAATGAAAATTATAACACTGTAACAAAAGTAGTTTACGATAAATTTATAAATGTTTTTTTTTTTTTGTAAATGGTGAAGTATTATCAAATAGAGAATGTCAGTAAGAATAGCTACAGAATCCTCCTTTTATCAAAGTATAATATTGAATTAAAATATTTATTATAATTCTAACCCTTGTTAAATTAGATTGTACTAACTTCTATATATAAATGGAAATTTTTATAAAAAATAAAAGAACATATGAAATTAAATTTTGATAAAAAATTATAAATACCTACACAATATAAATATTTTGGTGAAACCTTATATCATCAAACTTTTAGTGATTAATATGAAGGTTATTAAACAGATAGTATTATTTTTATACTCGTTGACGTCAATTATTACTACAATAATCATTTTTATAACTTAGCAACAAATGTAAATATATCAACAATAATATACAATATTTAAAAATTAAATTAATATATTAATTATTAAATAATATTTTTATTTGTTTATTTAAAAAAACAATTGGCAGTCGAATATCTGATGTCGAGTGTTCACATGTCAAGCGCATGCACAAACAAACACTCTATTTACAATCATTAGCAATCACATGTGAATTGTTTTGTTAATTTTTTTTTTAATTACTCATCAGCGTGTTGTCTGACCTTTACGAATGTACGTCAGTCATATTAAATAAATCATAAGAGATAAGCTTAAAGCCGGGTGTTTATAGTTTTTTCTTTTGTAAGTACTAGACTAAAGTTTACTTACAATTAATGCCATTTATAGGATCTATTTTATTTGTACATTAAGTGTATACATGTTTGAACAGTGACAGATTAAAATTTTATTTTGTCATTTTGTGGGGGGTTCTTATAATATTTATATTATATATCAGTGCTTCTTAAACTTTTTTAAATTGAGACTTCTTAATTTAGAATAAAAAAATCACAGTATGCTCTTATACAATTCTTAGAGAGGGGGTGTAAGGGTTAACCCCATTATTTAATTTAAAAATTATGATAGATAAAAAAATTAGGGGTCTTATGGAAGAATTCCACGACCTGAAAAAAAATAAAAATGTACTATGAGGTTCTACTGTATATAGATGGTTATATGACTCTAAATAATTGCAAGAGGCCTATGTATATTACATCACTGTTATTCTATTACGTTGTCAGCATTAAATTCAATGCTATCGTTGGGTTGTTAAATGATCATGCGTAGCCGGCATGAAACTAGAGATATCAGAATAAATAAATATCCTATCATAATATTTGAATGCTAATTTGAAACATCAATATTTGTTTTCAGGTAAATCAATATAAATAATATATATAATGGTTACATAATCAATAAATATGTTCTAAGAATAGAAGCACATTTTTGTAGAAAGCTAGTCTAGTTATTATCTTATTGTTAGATAAGTAATATCTTTATACAGAAAAGGTGAATTCAGTCACCAATATTTATAAAATAAACATAAAAGAATTGTTGTAAGGTTAATACTCTTGATAATGACAAATACTTAGTTTATACATCAACAGGTTTTATCTTTCTGATCACAAATATCCTGAAATTTTTCAAATGTTTTAAGATGCTGACTCAAATAATTCAAATAGCTAACTAAAATTACAAAATGATCCAAATGTTCAATCTATTATTACAAAGGGGTAAATAAAAAAAGTGGTGTCTTCCTCACCCATACCAAACTCCTTTTGTTTTCATCAACCATGCGAATTAAATAAATAAAGCTAAACGTTTTAAATTAATAATCAAACGTATATTATTTTTAACACAAAAACACTGACTTAAACTAATTTATTCATTCATTTTTATCTCATACATTTACTCATCTCTCTCTCACGCATAACCGACGTAAAGTGACTTATACACATGCGCTATTTATCCCATCTTTCTCTTATACTTATGCATGTGCCACACTCTCCTTAACGTTTCATAAAGACAATTTCTATTTATGTTTTACAAAAGAGCTTTAGACATTTGATTAGGCTTTTCAATTGTACAATGTTTTGCAATATATTTATAAATAATTAATGTAATTTATGAAATATTCTACATATTATAAATACTTTAAATATGAAAGGGTGTACATTTATATTTATAATTATTACGAAACATTCTATCCTAACTAATAGCAAATGTTTGAATCATAGTAAATAGTAACACATACGTTGATTAATGCACGTTCTATGTTTTTATAACCACGCATAATGTTATCATATGGACTTTGTATGTTTAAAATGACCAATTAAATCTGTATGTAAGCAGTTAACACTGGCTGCGGGTTACAATACTTAAACTATTTCAAATAATATTTATAATTGATTTTATTTCACATTGTTCTTATTTCAAATTACAACATTTTTATGTCTATTGTATCTTTATTATCTTCAAGTATGTTCATCAATCAATTTTTTTTCCTCGTTTTCGTTATGAAATAAGTTAGTTTATGACCTAAAATAACACAAGTTTAATTTTAAAAGGTGCTGCAAGGGAAGGGGTTCTGTTTCCCATTTAAATAATATGGGTAAATGTTTTTATAGTACTAAAGTTGGTATTACTGATTCTTGATAAGGGACATGACTTTGTAGACACTTTTGTAAAGAATTTTATTCTCTACAAAATTATACCGTTAAAATTTTTTTATCAGTTATCGTGCATCAGTAATACCAACTTTAGTACTAAAGAATCATTTCCTCGTGTTATACCCCTCTTGCGGTACCTCTTAAAATTAATGAGAGTGAATGTTTTTTTTTTGGAACACCCTACTGTTCACATATTATAATAATTGTTGCATAATATTTATGATTAATAGTACATATTGCTATAAAAAAAAATCCATTCATTAATTATGGAAGATTTCATTAACACAGATATAAATTAT
Organism: Sialis fuliginosa; assembly: GCA_961205875.1. Lineage (NCBI taxonomy): Eukaryota > Metazoa > Arthropoda > Insecta > Megaloptera > Sialidae > Sialis > Sialis fuliginosa. The sequence continues at coordinate 22,378,959 of OY540814.1, read as the reverse complement.
TATATTTTAGTTGATTTTTATTAATAATTTTAGCACAAACTAAAAAAACTATTCATCAATGTAATGAAAATAATATAAATCATATGTTTTTTTGTGAATTCTTTTATTATATATTTATATTTTTTTAAATGTACTTCAACTGTATCACTCATGGTGACCATAGGTCTGCTAGTATTGACCTTTGGTTTGCTATTTACATTTAAAAAAAATTACTATTGAGACGATACAAGATTACTAGAAATTGTAATGTCAATAAGTTCATTGGATTTTTTTTTCAAACAATAATGTTTAACCAATACTAAATAATTGAGTAGATAAATCAGGGATGTAAAATTGCAAAAATGTATATTTTATTCTTGATATTATCTTTGTATAAACAGTAGAGTATTTGAGTTTGGTAGAGGGGGGGATTTGAAAATAATTTTTTTTTTAAGTTTAATGTTATAGTTAATTAATTAAATATAATAAACTGGCACCAGTCTTGGGGAATTGATGGGCTTCTTTTATGTAACTCTTATGAACTCATGTTACTAATAAGACAAGTACCTCTTTAATAAATCAATTTAATTATCAAAGTATGCAAATATAGTTCGTTTTTTAAGTTATAGCCTTTTATTTTGTTTATGTTTTTTCTCCAATAATGGATAAAGTAAATCCAGTAATGTGCACCCGGTGATGGACATTTGTTAATGATTATAAAAGTTATAAAATAAAGAATGGTAAAATTGCAAACAATGTAAAGCGGATGATAATATAATATAATAATTAATAAATAGATATTTTATGTTATATGTTCATCATTTTGACACCCATTGGCCGATTGTCATCAAATTAAGCTGTTTTACAGTTAAGTGTCTATAGATTATAATTCAGTAATAGCAGTTATAAAATATCAAGAAATATTTATAATTTAGTACATTTAATTAAACAAGTGTATGATCCAAGACTGGCGCCAATACCTTATCGGGAAGTGATAATTTTAGAATTCAAGAACATTATTTACTTCAAAACCAATACAACATAACAAATAAATTGCAACAAATAAAATAACCTTTGTCTTTTAGAATAATTTATTAATCTATGTATATTTGTATAATAAATTAACGATTTTTTAAAACTATTATCAAGATATCAACCATAAAAATAAACAAAATAAATAGAGCAGAATAACATATAATATGATTAATTTATAAATCAATAGTGATAAAAAAAGACAGTCATATTTATCATTTATTATTTATCGTATCCCCACTAGAATTTCTTCAAACTATTACTTGTATAAATAAAGTTCACAAAATTTGACAAAGATTAGTTCTTTTTCATCAGGTTAGTTGTTAATTTTTCTCTTGTTATCAACCACTAACATATTTAGGCATTAATTGCCATTTATTTGTTTATAACTTGTTTTGTTAACGGCATCAAAACGTTTTTCAAGATCATGCTAGAGTCACTGCCTACGGTAATGTACTCAATATTTTTATTTGTTATTATAAACAAGGTGATTAAAGTTTAAAAAGGTCATTTGATGAAGATATTTAGTCTAAACTAAAATACTTAACTGTGTTAGTTGTGAAAGTGACTACGACAAATACTTTACATTATTTTATAAATATCTCTATTTAGGTACCTAATTGAAATTATATTTAATCAATAACTTCTTTAATTATATTGTAAATAATAATAAATATTTAATTAACCAAATTAATATAAATAATTAATTCCAGGTGGTGCCAACTGATTTACGCAGCGAACAGCAAAAAGTTGATGATCTTCTTGAAAAGTATTCAGCTGAACGAGATATAGAACTAGCGCAAGACCCAGCAAGTGAAATACAAGCACGTTTAGCTACTCTCAGAGACGCTGGTGTCAAACCAAACTCAACCTCGTATCTTGAGAATCTTCACGAGGAATCAAGTAGTGACGAAGAAACGCAAATAGATAAACTTACAAGAAAAGTAAATACATTAGTACTAGATTATATAATAAATATTTTTAGATCGTTCCGAAGTTTGAAATTTAATATTACTTTCATATTTGGCTTTAAATGTGTTAACCCTTGAACATCTTAGTGTAACTCAGTATTTTCATTTTTTCTTGAAAAGTCATAATTCTTAAGTTGCTCAAGATATCAAGCAAAAAAGCAACACAATTGATTTTATTAGTACCTGATTTGTGTTTAAATTCAATCTGTATGTGTTTATAGATTATGGACGAAGTCGCAATTGAAAACTCAATGTCAGCAAATTCACCAACGGAGACAAACACAGACAAAAAACATCCACATTGTTTAAAGTCATGTGACCGCGGTACACCTTTACATGCTTCAACACCTGAACTCTCCTACTGTCAGATATGTTTCTCTGATGCAACACGACGTTGTACAGATTGTGAGTCTGCCCTTTACTGTGACAAGTGTTTCATTGAGATACATCGGGATTGGAGTGAAACACATCATAAATGGGTAGAGTATGTTAAATCTGAGCCAAGAACAAGTGAAGAGGAAGAAGATGAAGAAGATGATGAAGATGTTTAAGTATCATTGTTTATTTATAAGATCATTTTCATGTCTAGTCTTTTCTGCAATTTTTTTTCATTTCTTTTATATTTGAACAAAAATGTTTGTTTTGAGTTATTGTTTTTGAGTATTTTTTCTATTTATTTGTATTTTTCATTCAAATTTGCTATTAGTATTTTAATTTATAATATCATGTAAAAATCTATTTTTTATATATATCTAAGTATAGCTATAATTTAAATATTAAATATTATATACACATTAGGGTGTCCATACAAATTGAAATATTAAAGTGAAACCTCCTCAATTTGTTCTTTGTGGCAAGGTAGCCGCAAACTCAGCGTTGACAATTAATATTTAGGTTATGTTCCATGCAATTTCAATTTTTTCTGTTTTTTCCTGTATATTATGACTTTTTCTGGTAACTGGCAAATTTTTAAATAATACTCTATTTTTTTACAAATTTATTAATTCCCTCTCTGCAGAAAATCAATTAAACATAAAAATTTGTTAAATTCGATTTTCAGCAGAGATGGAATTTACAAATTAATAAAAAAACTAGTCTTCTTTAAAAAATTTTCAACTACCAGAAAAACGTAAAAAATTTCTATTTAAAATATACATTAAATTTAAAGTGAATTCAGCATAGCTTAAATATTAATTGTCAATGTTGAGTTTGTGTCTACCTTATCACAAAGATTGAGGGGGTTTCCCATTAATATTTCAATTTTTACGGATGACCTAATACACATATTATCTTGAACATATTAGTTTTTTAATAACATTTGAATGTTTTCATTATATGTGATTGATAATTCTTCCAAACAATTGTTATTCTTCAATAAGTGTTGAAAATTACATAAATTTTAGTTATTAGAATAATACCAGCTATAATTAACTAAAAAATAAAACTAATTAATTAATTATTTTGTAATTAGTTAGAAAAATAAATTATTTTTATATATGATTTAATGTATTTTACAAACAATAGATTTTGGTATATTTATTTTTACAGGCCTTATCGCAATAAATGTTTATTTAATAGTCAAGTAATATCAGCATAAATAACTGCGTAAGGAAAGAGCAATTTTTTTTACTAAGGGACTATTCCACTGTGACAGGCATGAAAATCAGCAATTTTCATGATTTTTTTTTAATAGTCAGTCCGATTTTTTTTTTGTTTATTTTAAATGACTTACGTTGTATATAAAAATATTTTCTAATGTTTTACTTTTATTTTTTATCTAATTTTTTTAGCCACTGCAAAATGATGTCTAAAAAAGCACAAAGAGTTCTACTCCTCCAAAAATTGTCTGAAAGAAAAAAACCGAAAAGATGATTAATTTTTAATTAACAAAATGGTGGTTATTTCAAAATTAAATGTCAAATTCAGCCTTTTTTTCAACAGTTTTTCGTTTAAAATAATAAAAAAAAGCTTCCATTTGACGTTAAGGAATGGCGTGAAGAATGATGTGGCGAAATTTGAGACAAATAGCTTGAAAACTCTTTGTTTAAAATCTTCCACCATTTTAAAAAATGACGTTCCAGAAAAACGGATTTAAAATTAGCATTATATCTGGTTTATCTCATTTTCTAAGAAAGGCTGTAGGAACCGGAATAATTCAAATGTTGCAAGCAAAATTTAACAGCATGTTTATGAAAATCCATATTTTTCGATAATGCAAAAAAAATGATTAATACTAGAAATTTTTACATTGGCTGAACTCTGGAGGCTATTTATTTTGGACCTTTTTTTTGATGGGGTTCACTAATCATTCTCACTGACATTCTCTACTAAATAATATGTATAACCATTTATAAAAAAATAAACACTTATTTCTAAATTTACAAATAAACTAATTTTGCTACAGTGTTATAATTTTCATTGAAAGTATTAATTAAAAGCTACATTCTGAAATTTTTTCAGATTTTTTACATCAATAGTTTAGAAATTAGAGTGGAGAGAGACACTCTGATAACAAAAGTTCACAATATATTTATGTATATCGTAACTGAATTGTTAAAATCAAAAGGTCCTAAAACATTTTTTGTTGCATTTTAGTAGACCTATCTAAAGACACCCCAATCAATGGGAGGGAGTCCAAAGAAATTATTTAATACCTAGTGCAAGTTAATAAAAAAAAAAATCTCCTTCCTTCCAGTTGCTGGAAATTTTTTGCTGATATTTCCCTGCTATCATTAATAAATTACCTGTCACAAAATGTGAATAATAGGTAGTCTCAGAAAATTAAAATGAGTGTAAAAGAATGTATATTGTAAATGGTTTTTTTTAAAGGTTGTGATTGTAATATAAGAGAAGAATACATTAATTGTAAGACAAATCAGGGCCAGTGTAAAATAACAGAGGGTCCACTCTAAAACACATTTTTTTAGTGTTTAATATTTTTTTGTAATATATATAGATTATATTGGTAAATAGTCGAGTCAATGAAGGTTTTTATTTCGGAACTTACAGAAACATTTTATTTGAAATCAGAAACATTCCAACCGTTGAAGGTAATTTTTTGTTTAAAAAATAAAATAAAAGTATTTTTTTTTTTTTGAGAATTTAGTAAAAGAAATAATATTTCAGTAAGTAAACAATTTTTTTTATTATTTTCATTGAGAAATGTTAATTTTCAATTATTTAAATATTGTTACGCAAAAATTTATAAATTAAACATATTTAGAATTTATTGAATATTGATTTTATATAATTGTTCGAAATACATTTTCTTAACAGTACAAAAATTTTGAATACGCGTTACTTGCATTATTTTTCGTTTTACAGCAACTTTTTATTGCGTAGAAAATAATTATTCAATCTTAACACACAAAAATCGTATTTATTTTAGACGTATTGACCTGATTCTGAAAAGTTGCAGCCCTTTGTTAATATATTTTGGATTAATACATTACTCACAATTTCCGTAATATTTGTATAACTCAAATTTATAATAATTTTATTTGGAAAATTCCCAGAAAATTTTTATTTTGACAATATATTCTTAATCAGTGACCCCCAAAATCCCCAAAGTAATTCGTCAAAAATCGGACCGAATATGAAATCTTTAAATTAAACAAATTTAAAAACAAGAAGGGGGGGGGGGTAATTTATTTAATTTCGACAGCCGGAATGTTTCGGATTTCGAATAATATGGTATAATAAACATTACAAAAAAAAATTTGTTTTGACCATTTTTGAATTTTAGTTGACTACTAAAATGGAAAATATTTTAATTTTCTTTTCAGTTTATTTTTTCACCAAAAATTTCAATTTGCATGGAACTTCCCAAATAGCAAGGTCAATTTTCATCACACTGCCAGAAAACAAAAAGAACTTGAAGATAATAGGGTATTTGACTAAATTTCAAAATATATTAGATACTTTTTTTCAAAAATTTTTTTTCTGATTTTTTTTTATTCCTCGGTAATAATAGCTATCATTATTGACTCGTGGTATAATATACTATTACGTATCTATTATATGGTATAACAATCTGGCTCCTCGTTGGTTACAACGGTTACAACATAGCTGGGGGGACCAGGCCCCCTTCCCCACTAAATTTAGAATTTACTATCAATAATGTCAAATACCCTATTTTGTTTCACATATTCGTGTATTTGATTTAAAGGTTATTTTATCAAAATATAAAATATATATATTTGACATTCATGTAGTTAAGTCCTATCTCTATAATAATTAGTATCTACCTATATAACTTTAGACAATCATGGTGTTACTATTTTGTTTTATAGATTATGGTGCTACGACAATCATGGACTAATGCGCCAATAATCAGTAATATAGTTATGTTATAATTAGGTTTATCAAGGAGTTTCAACTTTTAACAGAGTATAAAATGCCTTATGAAATAAATTATGATTTAAATACAATGAGGTCCAGTGGTTAGCTATGGCCAGTGCCGGATTTAATTTTTTGGTGCTCTAGGTTTTTATAGTGAACGGTTAGTTTTTCTCTTTTTGTTGTTGTTAAATTTTTAAAGAAAATTATTATTTTGAATTATGTATCAAACTCGACCAAATATAAATGAATTTGTAATGGCTACAGATTAATTTGTTTTTTGATTGACTAGCAACATGCTATTTTTCCCATAAAATACAACATAAACTTGAACTTTGTGCTGTGGCGTAGCAAGCATAATTGGCACCCGGGGCACGGTACTTTTTTGACGCCCCCAAAAATAATAATAATTATATAATAAATCTGAATTGAAATTGCCGTGACTAAAAAAAAAAATGTCTTCAGTTTTTATTTTATCTAACTTTATTTATTAACTACATTTTACATTTACACGACTAAAAAAAAAAAAAAGGTCGAGTTGCATATGTGGCCCTTTGTAAATTGGGTTTATGTTATGTGGTTCAAAAGGTTAAGGGCCATTTGGCGCCCGGGGCATGGTAGATCCCCTTGCCCCACCCCCCTCGCTACGCCACTGACTTTGTGTAGAAGATATAATAGAAAATAGTATGTGGTACATGGATAGTATGTATAACATTATAGCCTACGTTTTGTTCCTTTACTTTGTACTTGAGGCGAAATTTCACGCTTACATAATATACTATTTATTATTATTATTGGTAATAACAACTAAATTAATAGAAAATATTGTCTTCACCTCGATTTGCAAATACTTCAATACGTTTTTATTATTTTATTCTTATCATTAAAAAGTACTGAAACCATAATGAAGTGATCATAAAAGGTACAAGTCCTGTGCAAACGTATAATTTTTAATCAGAAGTGTAATAACCGAAATAGTTCTAACTAGGAAAAAAAGTAATCTCTTTTTGTGGTGCCCCCTCTGTGGTGATGCCCTAGGGCGGTGCATAGTGTACCTTATTATAAATCCATCATTGGCTATGGCAAACACGTACACTGTTCAATTTCTATAATACGTATAAGAAAGTCCCATAACACTTATGGCAGATATGTCTCTGTTATGATTAATATAATTTTAAATTATTTCTTCAAAAAGTTGTTTTTATATTGAAATCATATTAGTTCCTGTAAATATTATCGTATTCGAAAAGAAAGATTTTTATAAAATTCATGATATAGATGTTAATGGAAATCGATAAACCTCATTGAATATTATTTGGCACTATATGTCTTTTTGGTGTATTTGTAATAAAATAATTAAAATTAAAAAAAAAATAGTTTACTTTTCTTTTTTATGGACCTATTAATCAGTAATGTTTATATCTAGCTTTAACATAAGGCATAATCATAATAAAACATGGTTTACCAATATAAAAAATAAAATTGTTTTTTTTTTTATGAAACGTTTTTTTTAATGGCATTGCTTATAGTAATTATTTTAAGTTTTGTGTTTATGCTATATAAATTCTACTGTTATCACAAATGTGTTTAAAATATATGTATATGTTACACTGTGAAACTTTTATAAACTATATGTATTAAAATAATGTATTAATAAATTTGTCATTTTGAAAATTGTTGTACTCATATAATAACTAAAACTTAAGGGTATTTCTCGGTGAGCAAAACATTATTACATCTTATTGGATCTAATTATATTAATTCTTAAAATTTTCACGAGGAACATGGTTTATTACCAGGGGCGGACTTTGACCATGACGACTAGACAACTGATCCGTAATTTTTGGGGCCCGGATTTTTATTATTTTATTAATAGTTTGAATAACTTATATCTCAGCGTGATCTCTACAGACTCAATTTTTTTTTAAGTAAAGCTTACACCATTATCTTTAAATGTATCAAATGCCCTAAGACCGTTGCGACCCCTTTTCCCTATTTTAAACAAATTAAATTTTATAAATTAACAAATAAATTGAATAATTAATATTTCAGCTTGGTGCGATCCTACAGATTTCAGAATCAAACTTTTTTTTTAATTTGATAAATTGATAAATTAAAGAATAAGTTGAATAATAATACATTATTACATAAGTATATATATCAGGGTGTTTTTTTATTAAACAAAATTTTTTAATTCTGGATCTAAAATCCTCCCAAAATTTGCCATTTAATTAATTTATTATTTAATTAACATTGGTTGAAGGAGGGCCCAAAATTAATGTTTAGGGGACGCCAACATTGAATTAACAACGAAAAAAAAGGTCACTACTAACTAATAGCAAGGGGGAGCAAAATTTAGCTTCAGGAGGCGCCAAGTTTGACCTGACAAAAAAACATTCAATTGCAGTACGAAATATTTTCGTTGGGGGGGGGGGGATAATAACAATCCACCTCGGGTATCAGAAAGGTCTGCCACTGGCTCCGAGTTGTGTTTAAAGACTTATTTTGAAGGCATAAAATATAGATTTTATAAACAAATTTTTACTCGACAAAAAAATGGATCCCCTGAATATTTATTCATCCTGAGGTCGCTGAGGTCCTTCACTCTCAAGGTTAGTAAATGAACAGATTGTCTCATAACTTTTTGACCAATCAGCAGCCGCGCGGGAATATGTCACCCTGAGGAACCTTTCAAACGTTGCTTTCAAATTATTTCGAATTTGTTATTAAAAAAAGTCAATATTATTGTTTACTACAGAAGCACAAATTATAACATATAATATTTCGTCATAGAAATTTCAAAATGATGTCAGAAATCAATGCTTAAAGAAAATACATTTGTTGGTTACACTTACACATTAAAAAAAACACTTGTTTAAAACTATAATTTATAATAATAAAATAATGAAAATTTATATTTAAAACTCAGTACACTATCAATATCAAATGAAAATATTTAAAAATAACTTACAATAAATCAGCTTTACGAAAACAAAGAGTAAATACGGTAAATACCAAGAGTAAATATAGTTTGACAGCCATGTACAATGTCAAAGAATTCCTCACGATGACGCAGTCTCCCCTCTCATGCCACTCCCCGCACAGAGTTATGAGGCTGATGTAACCCAGTGATTTTCAAACTTGTTTGATCGCGTATTCCTTGGATGTAAATAATTTTAAGTAGTACCCCCTATAATATAACACAAATACAGTATTTTCAAGGGAAGCTTGGCGTACCCCCAAGTATCACTTTACGCACCACACTTTAGAGAGCACTGGTGTAACCTGTCACAAATTGTAGCGAGGTTTTCGACACTAGTTAAAATGAAACAACATTATTATGAAAATTGTTTTATTTACAATGTATTGTTATCACAGACTCTTGTCTTAAAGACTCATCATTTTCTTAAAACTAAACATCTAAATCAATTACAAAAACTTCCTTTCATTTCATCAAAATATTTCAAAAAAGTAAATATCAAATTCTGCATTCCCGAGATCAAAATCAATCAACCAATCATATAAGTATTGACTATGTATCGACCACTTCTGCAAGATTAAGTAACATTACACTAACATTCACAATGTCTTTCTTATACATAATATGTTTTCAAACTTACTAAATCTTACAGATTCTCATTGCTATGGAATCCTATTACAAATTAATTTAACGTAACAGTTTAATAAATTATAGTATTTTGTAATACACTAGACGTTGCATATTATGAACCAGGCCTCTATAAGGTACTGGCACCAGTCTTGGACACTTTAAGAGCAAGCTATACTGTTTTTTTTTGTAATTCTCACGAACTCATGTTACTAAAAAAACAACTGCCTCTTTATAATAGCCTCAAATATATATATATATATATATTTTTTTATTTCTCCAGTAATGGACAATTGTTAATGATTATAAAATGATAAATACAAAGACACACACGTTATAAAATAAAGAATGGTAAAATTGTAAACAATATAAAGCAGATGCTATGATTATATAATAATTATAATTAATAAATATATTACACTAATAATTAGTTTAAATGTCCATTAAGCTGTTTTACAGTTAAATGTATAGATTATGATTCAGTAATGGCAGTAATCAAATATCAAAAAATATGTATAATTTAGTATATTTAATTAAACAAGTGTCCAACACTGGGGTATTGTTCAAGACTGGTGTCATTTAAAATAGAACTGACATTGATAGTATGGAACGTTTACTGTATACAATATTATTTTGTGTTATCGCAAAATATCAAATAGTATATTATTAAATTAAAAACACTATAAAGTTCAAAGTAATTAAGATAAATAATGAATATGCAATCATTAAAAATATTTTAGGATCAAACATCCACCCCCCCCCCTATATTCAAAGATCTGCTGTTAAAATGGTTGGAATGAAATAAGTCTCGAAGTTTTTTCTTTTGAAGTTAAAAACTCAATGAAAAAAAATCAAATCTTAAATTGAGAAAATGTTTTAATGAATTATTTTTATCCTTGCTATACAGTGGCGTAACCAGCGGGAAAAACAGGAGGGCATGCTATGTTATAACAAACGAGAAGCCAGATGGTTATACCATATAATATATATGTAAAATATATGTTATATGTCAATACCCTCCCCATAAATATTCCCCTTTTAAAAAAATCCTAGTTACGCCAATGAGAGGAACTGATCTCATTTAAATCATTTTAACCAAAAATTTTGGGGAAAATATTTGATTCTTAAATTTTCAATTGAGCGTATAAAGTAATAATATATTGTAAGTGATAACAACATAATAAATTGCACGTTAAAATAATATATATTATATATGTATGATATTAAATATGCAAAAAAATACTCTTAATATAATTTCATCATAAATTTTTTTTTATTAAATTTAAATCCCTCCTTCCCTCCTTTTAATTATTAAATACCTAAACTATAATTAACCAGATTTTAAAAAATAAATAATTTAATTTAAAATAGCAGAGTAAAATAAAAAAAAGAATTGATATTTTTTTTAAATATAAATATGTTTCTTAAATTATAAAATATAATATATATATGTACACTACTAAATAAAGGAAAATATAAATATATATGTGATATCATAAATGAAATATAAAACTAAATTCTTATCAACTATGAAATTAACGTTTTCAGTTCTAAAATTAAAATTAGTAATAGTGTCAGAAAAATATATTAATGTCTTAGATTTAAAGTAGATAATATAAATAATAGTATATTTTTTTCGGTCCCATTGGCCTATGTTTTAGTTTCGAATCTAAAGAAAATTCTTACAAAATTTCAGACTCGCAGAAGATAGACTTTTATTACCATTTAATTAACATGGAAAAATGACTTACACGAACATATCTTCAAAAAATACTGGACCAAAAAATTTTTATACGAAATTTAATTCTCTACAATATGTTGCTGTGAAAAATTAAAAAAAATCAACAAATTTTTCACACGTAAAAAATCATGTTTGCGCCGTTCTACGAGTCTGAAATTTTGGGAGAATATTCTTTAGTTTCAAAGTTAAAACATTGGCCAATGGGACCGAAAAAAACACCCTAATAAATAGTGTGACATTTTTATTCAGAATTAAAATTGTTAATAAATATAGTTCTTATATTGGTCTCGGTTTGCAGTTATTAATACTAATATACATATATAATAATATTAATACTTAAAATAACATCAAATAAAATCTATGATGATATAAATATTACACAATACAATTTTTTATTTATATATTTTTATAATAGTTATTATTAATAGTATTTATAACACTAACTAAATCAAATAAAAGAAAAAAAATTAATAGATACAATAATTTTTTCAAGTATCACTTTATTAAAATGATAGGTTCCGGATTAAGAAGAATTTTTCCGGTCCTTATTTTAAGTTTGTGATTTTATTGGGTTCTATTTATTTTAAAAATGTTAATCAATACTAGCCTATATATAACATCTTTAAAATATTCTTAGATTTTCAAAATGTCTTTATTGTCAATTAATAAATATCTATTTTATTGGAATCATAATTATTAAAAATCAAAAATTTTAACAGTTATAGTAGGAATATAGAATTAATTAATATAAAATATGAATTTTCTAAGAATACATTAACTCATTATTTATAATTAATTAATATATATTTTGTTATAGTTAAGAAAGTATATATATCACTCAAAATTTTCTTATAATAATATTGGAAAATGTTAAAATTAACCTAACTATAACTTATATAAAATTCTATGAAGCGATAACTGTTCAATATGATCAATAAGCATTTTTTTACATATATTTGGGGCTGCCGATTCAATTTTAATGAATACTATATCGAGGATAAATCTCTATTACTAAAATCTAATGGTATAAATGGTCACATGAAAATCCTGAAGGCAGGTATAAATGTTTACCTCTCCCCCTATTCAGACTGGAATCAAAATTTACATATTATAATAAAAAGAAAAAGTTTGTTTTCTGTTTGTTAATGCTAATCTCGGAAATTATTGTACCGATTTATATGAAACTTTCACCGTGTTCCTCATATAATAGAGTGTGTAACATTAGGGTGGTCCTTAGTAGGGTTGGGACGAATTTTGACTGGGCCGCCCCCCAAATCAGGTCCAAATAATTAATTGAAGCTGGTTTGGGGGGCGGCCCAGTCAAAATTCGTCCCAACCCCATCTATGGACCGCCCTAATGTAACACATATACATGAAAATTATTTATGGAATAACTGACTTTTATTTGGCGGTATTCCGGCATCCATCCGGTATTATTGCTGACATATAACGAAATTAGCAACCCTTTATATATTACATTCATCAAAAATTTATCCGATAGCTTTAATCCAAACACCGTTTCAGCGAAATCAAATATTTAAATTAATATTTACAAAATAATGTACACAAATTACATAGGAGATGATAATATTAGATAGGTATATAAACAAATACTAATCTACAGAAAAATGTCTTAATTGATTAACATGAAGAGAGTATGTCAAGTATTTTGAGTATAGATAAATTTTCAAGTAATATTAAATATAGTTTGAGGCGACCTTGTTACCTCATTGTTATATAACAATATGAATGAATATAGAGTGTGTAGCCAATGTACTTGTGAAAGTGCAATAGATACATATAGTTATTAACTTATCTATGCATTCTGTTCCTTGTCTAACCAGTCTAACCAATTCAATACTTTTGAGACAAGAAAGTAGGACACCGCGTTTTCATCTCAGAATTTGTATTTGTAAATACGTACTTTACAATTTATGCAAGATGCTAATAAAAATGTTGTCTGTAAACTGAACTTTACGAAATAAAATATTAAATTTGCCGGTTACTTCTTTAAAAATATTATATTGTAAGAACATCAAAATGAAAAAAAAAACGGAACTCTTATAGGATCACATGTTATCTGCCTGTCTTTCTGTTTTTCAATTCGATGTAAACTTTTTATTTTATAAACAATTTACTGCTTAATCGATTTTTTTTTCAAAGTTGCACTATTCTACAAAATTTGATTAAATAAAAAATCCCTATGTACTTCTATATCCAGTAGTATATAGATTTTAATTTTTGTTTTGTTTTTTGCACCAGGTCTTATATTTCACGAGATATTCGTCTACTACTGGAGATGTTTTTTTTAAAAGATCATTTCTTGCCGCCATTTTGTACAAAAATAATTAAAAAAAAAAATCTATACTGAAATATCTGCTGAATAAACCCTCTAAGAGGAATTATCATTCCTTTTATTATACTCCCAAAAAAATCGTCAAAGTTAGGCCCTTTTTTCGGCCGTTAGAGTGGTGAATTCATATAATTTTCGTCTATTTGAGATATCTTTAAAAAATAACTATTTTGAGATATCACTCCTCCCTCTTACACACGATTTCAAAGATTTTCAAATGGTACCGTCCTCAAACCAAACTTAACAAACAAACCAAGTTTCATTAATATCGGTTTAGTCACTAGGATTCAGGGAAGAGACAGACACACTCACACAGACAGACGGAATGAAAAGTTCAAATTTTGAAATCGGAGATTTTTTTTTTCATTTTAAAACGATCACAAAGCTTCTCGTATCTTCGATATGGCGAGGAAGAAAAATTGAAATTTTGATATCTGAGAATAATTTTAGGAAACAATAAATTCTTACAATTAGATTGTTATTTAAAAGTTCAGATAAGCATGAAAAAAATACTACGTAATATTTACAAATTTTAAAAAACAAGTACTCCTAGATTTATTTTCTAAACTGGTGGTTTATCCTTGTATCAACATAGGTAACCTTTCCCGTATTTCCTCCATGATTGCGTTAGAAACAACAACATAACATTTATGCAATACAATAATAAATATATAAAAATCGCAATTGCATCTGATGGAGAGTAAAACACACAAATAAAATAATGTGCAACACGCAACCTGCTAACTAAACAACCAAGTGAAAGTGAGTCTGTGTACACTGTTAAAAATAACGGCATATCACACACCGGGTAATTTCATATCAGAGCATCTGGTAACTGTACTTTGTACAATACATTGACTTATGTATAATATATGCATTCCAGTTAAGGTTTAAAGTCTGAACACAGAAAACAACATATGGTTATAGTCATGGGCGTAGCCAGGATTTTGTTCAGGGGGGGGCAAAATTATTTTTTTGGAACCGATTGGTCTGTTTTTTTTGCCTAGTACTCCGAGGTAATAAGAGAGGGGTGAGCAAAAAAAGCTCTCACATTATTATGGTAACCTTACCTAAAAAAATTTTTTAATAAAAATATTTCAATGGGCCTCAAATTTTTGGCGTCTGGGACCTCGAAATGTGTAAGAACGACTCTGATAAATTTTCTCGGATCCAAAATATAAATGTATGTTCAAAAATCCAATGGACATTATAGAAGTCTAGAAATATCCCTGTTTGAACAATAATACTGATTTACTTATTACTTTTTGTCCACAAA
This sequence comes from Sialis fuliginosa, assembly GCA_961205875.1. Lineage (NCBI taxonomy): Eukaryota > Metazoa > Arthropoda > Insecta > Megaloptera > Sialidae > Sialis > Sialis fuliginosa. The sequence goes on along the minus strand of OY540814.1, from coordinate 22,363,662 downwards.
CTAGGGGGGGGGGCAAGCGCCCCCTCCCTACCCACACTGGCTACGTCCATGGTTATAGTAAATAGTATGTGGTTAACTCATTATTTAATTAAGATAACCGCATTGCCATTAGATCGTTCCCAGGGGTTATTTTTTTTTGTTCTACATTTACATTTTTAAATATTTTTGTTTCCTCGCAATATCGAAGATACGAGAAGCTTTGTGATCGTTTTAAAATGAAACAAAAAATTGTTCTCTGATTTCAAAATTTTAAATTGATCTTTCCGTTTCAGGTCAAGACAAAATCTTTTCGTTCTGAACCGATATTAATGAAACTTGGTTGAATCATTGGGTCTGGCTTGAGGATGGTCCAATTTCAAAATCATTAAAATTGTGTGTAAGAGGGAGGGGTGACATCCCAAAATATTTATTTTTTCAATATATCTCACGTTATGTGAAAATTTTATAGAATCTTTTTTGTATAGTATTCAATTGCCTATAATATGCAGTTTTCATTTAAAATAATCCCTGATCGCTCCTGCTTTTTTATTAGCATGTCTTACATTTTTACTGTCATTCTGTTTTTTTTACCTAACAGTGGCGTAGTTAGGGGTTGGCGAAACCGGCCGAGGGCACAAGGTGTTTTTGGATTATTAATCTACGTCTCTATACCAAATTTTATCTTAATTGATATACAATGTTTATAGACAGACAGACAGACGGACAGAGCAAAACTATAAGAGTTCCTAATTTTCTACGGAACCCTAAAAAGGTCTTCATAATCTTCAAGAGTAATTTTTAGGGGCGCCAAAATCATAGTGATAACAAAAAAGTCTTCAATTTCAGTTTTGACCGGGGGCGCGGCGAACTCTAGCTATAATTTTATTTTGTAAAAATAAAACTTCATAGTATTTATTAGAACTGGACGAGGAACAATCTCAGGGTCGTATTTATCCCAATGTAGCTTCCTTGGGCCTCATATTTTAGGGACCTGACTCTCCAAAATGAGATAACTATATAACCTTTCACAAATTTGCTTATATATCTCATAAAATAGTTTGAAAACATCTATATTTGTATATTATACACATACCCCCCACTCAAACGAGAAGGGGGGTGACAGGGCTCTAGCCTGGGGGCCCGGCGCGGAGAGTCAACGAGCTTTTTTCTGTTTTTTAATAATTATGTCTTATTGTTAGACTTCTTAGCAGGAGGGGGCCCGTGTTAGGTCGTGGGGGCCATGAAAACATCTATTTATATATCCGGTAACATATTATTGGGAAATTATATATTATATTGTACTCCTTGATCACATTTAGATATAATTATATTACATTATTATTCAGGGCCGTAACTAGGGGCTCAGGGCCCACGGGGCAGTAAGTAACCGAGGAGCCCTCACTATATGCAAAATATAAAAATTGAAGACTTTTTTTTTGTTGCTACTTCAATCCACAATTTTATGCTTGTTATTAATTTAAATGACCTTTTTTTTGTTCCTCAATCTTGCCAACCCTAATGTTTCCACTGCTGTGGAGGCGTCCCTATGCTCGGAGGACCCGGGGCACTTCCGCCCCTTTTATTATTGCACACTAACTTAAATAATACTATTGAAATACAAATCAAAAATCTTCGCTTTATGATATAGTATAATCGCTAACATGGTATTTTGTGATATTATTAGAAAATTGATGTCCGGTATTATAAACGAGCTAGCAAAATTTGCTTGCTTGCAAGCACTTCCAAATGAGGTTTCAAACCTATCTGACAGTTATCATTAAGTTTCATGAAGTGTTTGACAGTTTAATTTGTGTGACAATTTGACTTGATATGAAATTACGCTGTCAAATACTACTACATATTTTTTTTTTCAACTGTGTATATACTTTTTATAATGAATTTTAATTAGGTTTTAACTATTATTGTATTTTCTATATTTTTGTTGAATAAATATCAAATATTTTAAAACCTTTTTATTTTTGTATAATACATATGGTTATATCCCAAGGTATATAAAGACCAAGGTTAGTAAATGAAGCAATGTCGAATTTGTACTTCTTTGATTGTATGTGTAGTTAAAATATCAAAAAATACGAAACATTTTTTGTAATTGATATTCTATTATACATTTATAACATTTGAATATTTTCCCAGGTGACGTCAATTCCCGCGCCAACGCTGATTGGTCAAGGAGCTGATGAGACTACCTTGTCTTTATATACCTTTGCGCGGCCAGAGTTGCCAAATTTGCCTATCACTGCTCTAAATTCAATAACTAATCGATAGATACTATCACAGAATTAATACCCCATTTGAAAGTGCTTGCTAGCTAGCAAATTTACAAGCTCCTTTATAATACCGGACATGAAACGAATATAGAAGACAAAGGATAATAATAATTAGTACCTTCTACTCTTCATTATAATTCGTTAATGAATGTTTGTCAGTTATCGAAATTAATAATTATTTTATTATGATCAAGTAACATGTTGACCAGGGTAATCATTTTTATTGATAAAATTTTTAATATAAATTTAAAGAAATAAAAAATTGATTTGTATTGTATTGAATTGGTTTCAGATAAAATTATACACATTATTCTTATATTCCAAATCAATATTAATCAATCAAATATCCAGCCAAAACATACATTGTCGTTCAGCGACAATGGCACAGCCATATTGGCCCATCTTAAGAATGGTTTATTATCCACAGAAATAAAACATAACTGGAATGCTCGCCACAATCGGTTAAATCACCTCGCAATAACAGCGCTCTTTAATTTTTATTTCTATTTATTTTTCAATTGTAAATTGTGTACTGTACGTACTAAATATATATTTAAAGGTAAACATTGTGTGAATTTCTCTTTCTATACTTGTTTATAGTTAGTGTTATTGCACACATAATATATATTAGTACATATTACGTAGTTTTGGTTGTAGGCACTCGCGAGCCACAAAAAAATCTTAATTCACTTTCCGGCGTTTTTCATTTAACGGCGAAGGTTCGGTCTCAATTACACCAATATTGTGAGGTGCTGCCATTATATTTTCCCATCTCTCTCGGCCCTAAACACCCAGTTATATTCTAGTTCTGTTACTGCTATTATTGTAATGTAAAAGTATGATGAGATAAAGCAATACTGTGATGCTGTTAGCTAGCGGTGGTCTCATCTACCGAATCCAAGGAAGTCGGTGAGTCTGTCGTTCCAGGAGTCTATCCAGTTCTGGATTGCGGAGGGATTTGTCGCTGGTGCGGCGGGAGGCGGTGTCACCTTGCCGGAATGTGGCATGTACTCCTCGCCGCGAATGCAGAAGTAGCTCTTTATCGGACTGCGACACATCGGGCAGCGCTCTAACTTACCGAAACAGCTTGCACAGATACACGTGTGTCTGTAACAATATTTGTAATGTTAGGTGCTGTTCCAATCTTCTATAATTCAGTGTTTATCTAATTGTAAATTAAAATCACTATGAAAGCTAAGTGTTGCCGGCGTACCCCCTATTAATTAACAAATCTTAATAATTGACCAATTGGTACTATGTTAAGAAGACATATAGAATGGACTGAGCATTTCCTATCCAGCTGTGAAGTAAATACTGGCGAAAAAGTGTGAGAGAGACAAAGCGACGTTTCGGTCAATACCTGTCTCTTTCGAGAATTCTAATTGACCTACAGACAAGAGACAGGTATTGGCCAAACAGTCGCTTTATCTTTTTCAAGAGAGTGGTCAATTTTGTGAGGTTATTGCTCAGTCCATTCTGTAAGTCTATGGTACTAAGTACTTTGAAATGTTTTACATGAGTTTATAAGGGACGGCAAAAATCTTTTTGCCCGGAGCGGCGGAAAAGCTAGATCGGGCCCTGGATACTTCCCATACATCCTTAAATAAATGTGGGTATGATCCAAGATTGGTGCCAATACCTTAAATAAATAAATTTACCTGCAAGGAAGTAGCGCCCTCGACAACGGAAAATACTGACACACGACACACAGCTGCTCGACCGTGTCTGTCGCATTGGTACAATGTATGTCTGCGGCGGACGTCGCTCCGTTTGAGGCGCCGCCGTTAGACGCCGCGGTACATAGTAACGGTGTTTGTTGTTCCTGTTGACCGCCGGGCGTCACAGGCTCGGCTAGCGCCAAACCCTCGTGCGGGGCTACAGCCGTTGCGACCTGCAGGGCCGCTTCATCGTCATCGCACCCCACTGGGTTGCCCGTTGCTAAGTATAGTTGCTGGAAATAGAAAATATAAATATTTTTTATTCAAATAAATTATAGCTATTCTGTATAAAACAATTAGAGTCGATCCAGACAATATATGAGCCCTTTCCTACACTATAATATAAACCTTAACGTATATTTGTTTATATGTCTGTCCGATCACAACGATAAGGGAACGTACATAGACCACGTAAGGGGGGGGGGGGGAGTTATATTATCTACATGACGTTACATGAGGGAAGAGGTGTCATATTTAAATGCTACGAAACATTTTTTAATACAAATATAAACAAATAAAACATTGTTGGACGATTAATCCATATTTAATATTTATTGTAATGTTTACTTCATATTATCACCATTTCATTTAAAAATAATTAAGAGTACAACATACGTAAAAGAAAATTATATATATATTTTTTCGAATATTCCAGTTTTTAAGGTCAAAAAAACATTGACCGTTTAAAAATAAAATATTTTAGCAAGGACGAATACAAAAAAAATAATACAATAGATGCAAATAATTGCATTTTTTAAATATTCCCGATTGCCTTGAAATGTGACATTATTCCCAAGTAAGGTGATATATCATTTTATAAAACGTTTAACCTCTTCATTTCTTAACAATTACCAACGCAATTACTCATCTGAAGATTTTGGAACAAGTGAAATGAAAAAAAAGTAAGATCATTAATCATTCATTACATAGTAAAGTAATTTTTGAGTTAAAGAAATTTATTATAGCTTCTAGAGAAAATATTTTTTTTATTTCCTTATGTATACAATTCAAAGTTCATTCTTTTTTGTACACTTTCATAAAAAAATATAATATATATGTATGTATTTATTATACAAATGCAGTCAAGCCTTTTTTATGCGGTAAATACGTAATAACATAGTAAAATAGGGGTACGTTCCATAATTTTCTAAAACCGCATAAAACTAAAGCAATAAGTTAAAATAAACCATTTTTCTTTAAAATTCAAGAAAACAACAAAAATTAGTTTGAATATGTAGAAGAAATTGAGGCAAAACACAAAAAAAATTGTTTTTAAATTTTATCTATTTAATTTTACTGAAAAGTAGGAGTCATTTTTAGAAACGACTTAACTACAATTTAATTTGAAGCTTTACTACAATTGAATTTAAAAACTTTTTGAAAAAAAAATTACATAAGTGAGGTAAACGTTGATAATCTTCTTGCGACCTTGGCATCATTATACATATTTTTTAAATTTTTAATACATATTTTCACTTACTTTCGTAGAGGGTAGAAGGTAAAATACATTTACGATTTTTTTAAGAATTTTAATAACAACAAAACGTTAACATTTTTATTGTTTAAATTACCAGCTTTCCTTTAAATTCGTATAAATTCTATATAAAATCAAGTTTATGTAAAAGATATGTTTTTAAATAATTTGTATTAATTAACATAATGATAACAGAAAGTGATAATAAACTGTAAAAAAGCTACTGCAGTAAGTACTTTCTATTGTCAATTGTCTTATACATTTTAACCTAGATAAAGATTATAGTCCATAACATAATATCTATTTTTATTATGAATGAAATAAAAACAAAAAAAAAACAAGAACGAGAGTCCACATTGGCGGTAACATAACAAAATAAATGAGGTACATATTAAATAAATAAATAAAGATTTTCCTTAGTTATTTTTAATTATGGTTATTCTTACGGTATTTTTCACGTAGGTGGAGGGGGTACAGTTATTTTGTCTACATGAGGGGTGGGGAGTCATATTTGATGGTTACGTAACATTCTTTCATACAAATAAAAATAATTCTTTTAATTATGAAAAAAAAAACATATTGTAATATATATAATATATATGGTACTGGGAGGGGGGGATCAGACTATTATCTACATGTGGGGAGGGGGGTCAAACATTCAATTTTATAGACGTTCTTTTTGTCTCTTTTACTTAAAAGTATATGCTATTTAATTTTCTCATTACACACGAACTGTTACTGCTTTTCCATAGATGGCGCTAAAGATCGAGGGTATCACGGATGGATGACGACAGTACTGATGACTGACCGGTCGCGTGTTCTAAATACAACACACACAGGGAGATTAAAAGTGAAACCGAGTCACTACAATATCTCTTAATCATTGATTTGAATAAGATTTTTTTTTAAATCTCATATTCATCAATCAATAATTTTTAAGCATTATTCAATTTGAAGCATTGCAATATCATTTTCAAATAAAATATACATAGGTATTCTCGTATACTTTCGAATATTTTTTTTTGCATAAGAATTAATAAATCTTGCTTGATTATTTGCCTTAGTTAAGAGGGAAAGCATCTGTAACGGAAAAGATCGATTTTTTATACATTTGTTTAAAATATAGATATTAAAAAATATGTAAAAAAATTAAATTAAAATTCCGAAAATTGCCTGCATTACAGATGCTAAAAATAAAAATAAAAATTTCAAACCGTCGCCATTTTGTGAAAAAATTAAATTAAAAAAAACGGCTATGTGCAACCATTGCTAATTCATATAGATATTGATAAAATATTTATTTATTTTTTTCCGATAACCCTTCCAAAATTTCGATGGAACCATGGAAAAAATTTTTTTTTAGTCGATCGTCACATCGAGGCTCATAACTTTGTCAATTAATAATATTTTTCAATAAAAATTTGTATAGAATAAGTTGAATATATACTTAATAAAATGCCCTTCACCCGATTCTAAAATAATTAATAATACCTGTGAAAAAAATTTCCAAACATTGACAATTTTTTGACCTTTCACAGTGGCTTTCCCCCTAAAGAGCTAACAACAAATGTTTGCGACATTAAGTTTAGACTCTGTATTAATCTTCTATACCAGGGGTAGGCAACCTTTTGTATAACACGGGCCAAAATAAAATTTACGTTTTGTCTGTACATATAATAAAACAAAGTCCTTTGCCACGTCTGTCTATCTGGCTCAGTAACTACTAAACATATTTTATTCCGGTTTTTACTAATGTGTAGTGTGTTTTACGAGGAAGATTTAGGTATATAATTTGTGGATATTTTGTGCAAATTTCATGAAGTTGAGGAAAAACAATCATGGGAGGGGTATCTTCACATGCACTGCATAAATAGTTAATAATAAGAATCTATAGTCTGTTTCATTTAAGATTGCAGCGGTAGCTAACATCTAGGAAGCATAAAAATGTGTATTATATTATCGACAATTGAAAAATAGAAAACTAATATTCATTATACAGAGGTGGTTTATATTTCTTACAAATTTCATTAAAAGTTTTCATATACATATTAAAAAAATTATTCGTAGAATAGTGCCTGTGTGAATCGTACCGTCTAATCCCCGCCCACCACTGCAATCTTAAATGAAACAGACTATAATGCGCTAGTTTAAGATAATAACACAAATGTTTTAATACGGTCCTGTAGTGTCCGCATTGCCGATCATGGTAAAACTCTGCGGTTTTCTTACAAAACGCCGGGCGTTTATGAACACGTTTGGCACAGTGACACTATTATGCACGCAGATATTTCGTTATAAATGAAATCTGTGTTCTGTATATACAGACGCACGTACATACTTCTAACTGTGTGTATCTTAGCTGTTGTAATTACTTATATGTATTATATAATTGAATAATGAAATTCTATATTTGGTAAATAATCGTTAAAAAGATAAATTTATGAGATATGAGTACATTTTACTCGTTTTTTTGGTTTGTGAAGTTCTCATGCATGATTTTTATATAAATATTTATAATCCTCAGTACCTCGACCCTTTTGTAAATTTATTACCATACTTCTGAAATTTCATGAGTGGCTTCTTTTTGACGAATCTAACAACTTTTTTATTTGCGAAAATTCTTAAAAATGGGGCATTTTTGAACGTAGTCTGCCACCTCCAACATATCAAAATAACGAGGTTATTATAGTTTATTACCAGCTATCTGAAATTTGTAGGAACAATTGAAAGTTAAATTTCAGAGATATATTTTTTAATGGAATATCTTGTATATTATTATAGAATTTTATAGCTGATAAAAAAGTATTCTTTATGAAAGTGTAATACATACATACACAGTGGTAAAATTGATATACAAAAAGATTAATGAATATTATCAATAATAATAATTCATTGTAAATAAATAATGACAATGACTTGAATCACAAATAAGACATAATATTTATAAGCATGTAATTTTAGGTACTAATAGTAGGTCAAGGAGGTGACTTATGAACACCGCCTGTATTTAGTAATGTAATAATTATTAAAATATACCGCTTTATCCTTGAAATAATACCTATACGAAATGTATTTTTAAAACTTATTGTAACCGGATATTTAACTTTATTACTAGTTTTAGCTGCGGCTGAATGTCAAGTATAATTCAGTTTTTGACATATTAGATTCAAATATTGATTTTTTTTATAAATATAAGATACTATATATAATGTATTTAATTAACCTATGTACATCAAATTTAACTTCCTTGCTAAAATTATACAGGATATCAAAAAGATGGATACTATAAAAATAATAATTTTCTCAGTAACTACTGAACGGATTTTATTACGATTTTCACTAATGGATAGAGTGTTTCACAAGGAAGGTTTAGGTGTAAGTATAATTTGTGGTTATTTTGTGTAAATTTCATTAAGCGTATGTGCTGCGTAAATAGTTAGCGATAAATGAATTAAAATAAAAATGTAATTAAAAAACCCCGGATAACACCGGGTCCAATGCTCTAGTTTAAATATACAGTAGGGTCTTTTTTATGCGGATTTGAAGCTACGCAGTGCGATGATTTTCATGCAAATTCAGGGATTCTCCGTTTTGGCGAGTTGGGTATCAAATGAAAGCTGACAATTTAAGAAATTTTAATATATACAGTTTGGTGATACGAATATTTTGAAGAAAAGTAGAATGAGTCATTTGGAAGTGATTTAAGCAAATATACCTATATACAAAGTGCAACAAACCCAGATTTATACATGTTAATCGCAAAAGTTCAAAAGTTAATGAGCTTATAGTTTTTAAACATGATTTTTATATTACTTAAATGTTTATGCTACACTATCAAATCAAAATAAAATTTATGAATAGTAAAAACAAAAAATGGCTGCAGTTTAACTTTTAAAAACTTATAAAACTTTGATAAAATTATTAAAAAAAAATTATTTTATAAAATCTAGTACACTTACAGATGTCTAAATGGTTTTAAAAACTGCTCTATTTTTATACCCTTTTGAAAAACCTACCATAATATCTACATGAATTGGCTATTTTTGTTAAAAAAACTTACATTTATCCCAAAATAAGTAAATTTTTTTAAATAAAATCAACTATAAATTGCTCAATTCAATGTTTTAATATTAATATTATTTTTAATATTAATTGCTCTAATAAAAAATATTTTGTACAAAAGTTATCCAGAACAACATGTTCTATAGTTCTATGAAATAAAAAGCACACCATTCCATTTAATAAAAAAAAAATTGCCTATCGAACGCGCGAAGCGAGCGAACGTTTATAAATTTGGATACCATATTTCTCTTCACATTAAAAAACCAAAGATATTTCTTATTTGAACTTTTTGATATTATCAATAGCTACAGAAATAAACGCCTAGTCCTATTATAATTATACACACTATATATGTATAATATATAACCCTAAATTGTACCAGATGATGACTAAATTATTAAAAAACCGTTTAAAAACATAAAAGTATTCTCATGTTCCCGTAGAAAAAAATCGTCGCGAAAGGGTTAAAGCCTTTCATGCAGTATATGTGTAATATATATTTTGACACTACCTTAACAACAAATCACAAGCACCTACCTTTAGACAACTTAGCTGGCCGTTAGCTTGCTTAAGATACTGCGCTAGGACGGCGGTGGGCAGCGTACAGACGGCATCACGTATGTGCACGACACTAACGAGCGCGACTGTCTCGTCCGGGTGCAGCTCACCGGGCGTCTCGTCGGCGCGCACCAGGAACACGACTAGCGGGTACGCGAGCCGTGGAGGTGTTCCTAGTTGTAGCGGTGTCGCCGTGTTTGTATTGTCCGTGCACGGCAGAGACAGAGCTAGAGGTTCGTCACTGTGCGGCCCGCGACTGTCAGATACGTGTTAAGGAAATTGTAACAAGTTTTATGTCGGGGACATTACATATATTACATAAATAACAATAAAATCGACCAAGTGCGTGTTAGAGGGTTCTGTAGCCATTCTCACTAACATTCTCTACTTGATAGTACGTATCAAGAGCTATTTTATGTTATCTATATAAAAGTGTCACCATTTAAAAAAAAACACTTGTTTCTAAATTTGCTACAGTGTTTGTTATAATTTTCATAGAAAGTACTAATTAAAAACTGCATTCTGGTATTTTTTCAGATTTTTTGCATCGATAGTTTAGAAATTAGAGGGGAGAGGTAGACACTATGATACCAAAGCAAATATCTCGTAACTGAAGGGTTAAAATCAAAAGTTCTAAAACATTTTTGTTGCATTTTAGGAGACCTATCTAAAGACACCCCAAGTACACTTTTCAGTCTTTATGGGAGGGGGTCCTAAAAATTATTTTTTCAAAAATGTCATCATTTTTGTTTCTATATCATCAATCTACGTCTATGTAACAAATTTCATATTAATATAGGTATATAAATAAGAGAATGAGAGGGCTGTGACATACAGACAGATAGACAATCAGATAGACCGAAACCATTACAAAGACGAAGATTATTTTTATTACTAGCCAAAAGTCTTTACACACATATTAAAAATTTAATTTTTAGTGTTCCGTTTGGAAAATGGAATCAACACTGTGTCTGTCTGTTTGTCACAGTATTCGAACTGTTAAGAACCCTTTGACCTGAAGAACTAATATTTGGTATAATTATAGTAAATGGTGAACGGATGATAAATATGAGTTATACAAATATTTTTATATAGTTTTTGACGCTTTTTAAGGGGAAACTTTTTCCATATAATTAGAAGCACATACAGTGTTCACTCTCAGTAACATGTATAAGAGAGTCTTATGTCAGTTATTTCTCTGTTATGAACCATTTGAAATATAATTTTAAACTATTTATTCAAAAATTTTGTTGTTTTAAATATAACACGAAACATTTTTTTGTTGAATGATTCAGTGAAAAAATATATTAATTACCTATTACATAATATAAATAATTTATAAGAAAGTTATTATATTAGTACAGATAAAAAATTAATACACATTGCGTGCAGTAATAAAAAAAGTTTGCGGTTAAAACAATGTCAAATAAATAAAAAATCAATACATAAAGTTATTTCGTTTGTTAAGTTTATTTAATATAATTGTAGTTAATTGAAAAAAAGAATACACTTTTTTATACAAAAAACTATTTGTATAATTAGATAAACAATAATTTTTAATATATTTAAAAAAGATAAATCAGCGGCTTGTCTTTATAAACAAAGTAATAAAATATAATTGTGTTATTAAATGTGTAAAATATTTTTATTATAGTTAATAATTTAAGTCATTAAATATGAACGAAATGCAAACAAAATGTGTTTACTCATAATAATAATTCACTTGCTACTATAAATTTTATTGCTACGACAAATTGTTAACTTAACAAATATCAGGAAATAATTGTAAAATATTATTTAATATCATAAATAAGAATGTACTCTACGCGAAAAACCACACTAAAGGTATAAAAACGTGTTTCCCAAACTTATATTGAGCCTAAACATCCCAAATCGATTGGATCTTGGCTTCTGGGTGTAAGGCGCGTCGGTTTGGTCGTGTTATCGGCCAACGTTTCGTCACACATTGCAGTGGACATCTTATAAGAACCCTGAAGGTGTCCACTGCAATGTGTGATGAAACGTTGGCTGATAACACGATTAAACCGACGCGGCTTACACCCAGAAGCCAAGATCCATATCAAGATCACCGCGGAAGCCTCAAGACTTGTATCCCAAATCGATTATTGATTGATTGTAGTAGCCAAGTCTCACTCACAGCCGTATTTTCTGATTTTATCAATTAATATAATTAAATATATAAGTGGGTCCATTCCATGGAAGATGACACCTGAGCGATTAAAAGATCACTTACAATTATAAATCATTTAATTTTTAAGCTTAAAGTGTTGTTAAAGTTCCATAGTAGTCCGAAATATACGAATATAAAAAAATATCAGTTTTTGTATTTTTTCAGTTTAAAAAATTATCTTTACTCCAACCAATACATTTTTGTGTCGAAATTGGCAACCCTTTTCCCGCCATTGTATTGTAGCAAAGCGTTCTGATTTGACATTTCAGTTTAGAGTATTTAAATTTACTGTCATTTGAAAAAACTGTTTTTTGTGTCCTACCCGTCACACGAAAACAACAATTGAATTTAACCGTACACTATAAGAGCTATAATTTGCTAACATTCCAAAAGTAACCTAAATTGTACCAGATGATGACTAAATTATTAAAAAACTGTTTAAAAACATGAAAGTATTCTCATGTCCCGTAGAAAAAAATCATCGCGAAAGGGTTAAAATACTGAACACTAATTTCATCGACAGAGTTAGATAGAGGTTACACGATCAGTCTGGTATCAGTTCAGTCCGTGGCCATCAGATTGATAAAAAATATTAATATTTAAAAATCCGTCAGTCCAGTTCATCAGTGTGTCAATCAATGCATTACACGATCAGTTTGGCGTCAGTCTGTTATCAGTCATGGAATGAACTGATACCAAACTGATGCCATACATAAGTTTAAGCTAATATTTTTTTAGAGTTTAAAATATACCAGGTTGAAACAAACATGTACAGTTTATTAAGGTATGTGTATTTTAGAATTAAAAACAATTTCCGGCATATAAAAATTTTCGCTGCAAAATATTTTGGCTTAATACGAAAACAACGACATTTGCTATATACAGTTTTGTATAGAAAGGATACACAGTGTGGTCACCCCGTCGTTGATGATGTCCTGTGAGCAGGTGAGGGTCCTGGAGCGCAGGCCACGGCTTCCAAAGCGCCGCGTGTAACTCTCGGATACCAACGCCCCAGAACGCACGAATCGAGTACCGAATCTGGCTGGATACTGTACACTGCACGCCTGCAACAACAAATAATATTATATTATAACTATTAAGGCAGTTTGTGATAAACTTTGGGAACATGGAGTGGAGGTTAAAAATTATTTGTATAGAGTTACACAGATAGATTTTTCTGTCATCAATTCATACTTATCTAACAAAAGTATACTAAAACTCTAGAACGTTGGTAATTGCATTATTGATGTATTCAGTCCAATATTCGAAAATAAGTATGATTTCAAACTCATTCGAATTAAAATAATCTTACAGCAACAAAAGCGCTCTGCTACATGTATGTAACGCTGGGCTCGATCGGGTTAAGAAAATATTGTTTGCTGTTACCCGCAACTTCGCCCGCGTGGAATTTGTATTTTTTTAAAATCTTATCAAATTTTTCGGGATACAAAGTGGGCTATGTCTTTCCTCAGAACACAAGCTATCTCCCTGCCATATTTAATCAAGATCGGTTCAGCAGTTTAGCAGTGAAAAGGTTATAAACAGACAGACAGACAGAGTTAGTTTCGCATTTATAATATTAGTATGGATACATAACATCCTATGCAATTAACAAGGTACACTTTCTATTCAGAAACAAAGAATCAAAAAATGCAATTTTTTATTCTTTCTGATTGTTGTCTTAACATGAAGATATTTACTTAAACTAAAATTATGCTAAATTCTATGTTATTATGTTTCAAATTACCATGAATTTAAGTGGTAGAAAAAAAAGTAATACATACTCATTTTATGGTTCATGATACTATTTATACAGGGTGAGTAAAAAATATGGTATTTTGCTTATATTTTCTAAAATGTTTTAGTAAAAGTTTTTAGAGAAATTATTTTCCAAGTAGTGTTAACTGTTAATCTTAAAAAAAATTGGTGCTATTAATTACATTACTATGGCATCCAACTCTATTTTTTAATGAAAACATCATTTTCATTGATTCTATGAATAGATCTTATTTTTTTGTATACAACTGTAAAATTTTAATGAGATTGCAAACGAAAAATTTTAAGAAAAATCAAATTTTATAATCTCAGATCAGATTAACTACCAAATAAGTTAAGTCATTGGCTGCCATAGCAACGTAACTGATAGTACCATTTTTTTAAAGATTAGCATTACATAGAAAATAATTTCTCTAAAAACTTTATTAAAACTTTTTTTTTAAATAATGAATATTTTAGAAAATATTAGCAATATTCCATACTTTTTACTCACCTGTATATGTATTTATTAAAGAATGTCAAAACGCAGAAAGCATGTAAAATAAGCAAATTTCTAAATACACCCAACTTGGGATAAAAATTCTCCTATATTTATTATATTACTACAATTATTTTTATTGAATTTACTTTATTTGTATTATAGTCAGCGCTGGATTAAACTTTTTAGTGCCCTAGGTTTTTATAGTTTTTCTCTTTTTGTTATTTGTTGTTCAATTTTGAAAGAAAACTATTGCATTGGATTTTTTTCATTTTGAATTATGTTTCAAACTCGACCAATACATTTGTTTTTTGATTGACTAGGAACATGCTATTTTTCCCATAAAATACAACATAAACTTGAACTTTGAGTAGAAGATATAATAGAAAATAGTATGTGGTACATGGATAGTATGTATAACATCTCTGCCTACGTAAATTTGTTCCTTTGGTTTGGACTTGAGGCGAAATTTCACGCAACATCTCAATAATAGAAAATATTGTTTTCATCTTGATTTGCAAATATTGTTTTTATTATAATTCTTATCATTAAAATCTGCTGAAACCATAATGAAATGATTATAAATGCTATAAGTCCTGTACAAACATATAATTTTTGATCAGAAGTCTAATAACAGAAATAGTTCTAACTAGGAAATAAAAGTAATCTCTTTTTGTGGTGCCCTCTCTGTGGTGACGCCCTAGGCCGGTGCCTAGTATGCCTTATTATAAATCCATCACTAATTATAGTAGCCATATTTTAGGTATATATGTATTTGTACATGCATGATCTTATTTAAGTATTGATTCTATAGAATTGTTATAAGGTTATTTTTGGAAAATTGTTTTCACAAATTCTATTTCAGTCAACGATCAATATTAACAATATGAAATAAGCTACAGCTTCAAACAAAGTTCGTTACATATAATTTAAATGACTAAACTAACCAACATCTTCAAAATAAACTATACATATAGTACATGAACATAATATGTATAACTCTGGCGACTTCCCAAAGAAACTAATCCACAGCCAACAGTAATGGCATAATACATTTAACAAATTACACTTGTTACAAAACGTATGTACTCATTAACATGTTAAGTAGACTAATTAGTACCTTAAGTGTATGTATAAGTCGGTTATTATAAAATAAATTAAATCTTATAAGTATTATTCAACATGTAGATGCCAATATTTTACTTACTTCCTTGTATTTAAAATAATTTTAATTACTAATCATGTCTATAGGTTCAGAAACTATGGCACTCTAGCATTTGTAAAAAAAATCTGCCAAGTAAATGCACAGTGCTTCCTCGTGCTGAATTCACCAAAGGTAGTTAATTATTGAACAATTTAAATAAAAACCGATAAAAAATTTTTGTCTCATTCTTCTCGTATCTTGGATATTGAGAGGAAGCAATACTAAGATATTAAAAAATACTAACTGATGATAATAGCAAACGTAGACATAAGAAAAATTAATATAAATAGTTTTCCAAAAAACTGAACAAAACATAATTTTTTCATCCTCGTCGAGTTAAAAAATATATACATTTTCTACGACCTTCCAGGAATTATTTAAGTGACCCACAAGTGAATAACCTCAGTTTCGTCTTACTTGTGGTAAAATACAAAAATCAACCTTCCTTCAAATCGCATACGGCAAGAGAGTAACTTACTTGACTGGTATAATAACAATAAACTATAAAATCTATACAGTTGAAATAAATATACTCCGTCTGAAGTTTCAAAGCATTTCAACATATGTTATTTTACCATGTGACAATTTACGTAATACACTTTTAGATCTAAACGTGAATGTTACATATTATAAATATTTACATATTTTAAAGTTCAAAACTAACATTAATATCGATTCTACATAAAAAATGAGGCTAACTCTTCAATTGCAAAAAATGATTATTATTATCACGACAAAGTATAAAAAAACATCTGCCAATTAAATGCACACTGCTTCCTCGCATGCTAAATTCACCAAAGGTAATTAATTATTGAACAATTTAAATAAAAACCGATAAAGTCTTTAGATGAATTACCTGGCATTGGTTAACCATTTAATTTTTATACAATTTTACTAAAAATTATTTTTCGAATATTTTAAACGTCAAAATGATATTTAATATGTCAAAGTAAATATCAATTAAAAAAAAAACACAGTTTTTTAAAGCAAATTGAGATAAATCTTGGTAAGGGAATATTTTACAACAAACGTTGTATACCTATATTATAGGAAATTAATGCTCTACAAAAAAGATACTGTAAAATTTTCACGTAACATGTGTCGTTCTTTAAATATCTTGAAAAAATAAATATTTTGGGATGTCACCCATCCCCCTTACACACAATTTTGATGGTTTTTAAATAGGACCGTCCTCAAGCCAGACCTAACCATCCAACCAAGTTTCATTAATATCGGTTCAGTGGTTCATGAGTTATGCGTGTGACAAGGATTCAGGGGACAGATACACACACATACATAGAACTGTCATATAAGTTTAATACCCCATTGAAAGTGCTTGCTAGCTTGCAAATTTGCGAGCTCCTTTATTATACCGGACATTCATATCGCTAATCGTGCCTGAGAAAAGGGGTCTTGAGGTACGGAACCCTAAAAATGAATACAACGTAGGTGATGTCATCAAATATACTTCCTAACACAAAAGGATTGGACATTCTTGTATTATTATATGAATGCACAATGACGTGATGACAGTTGAGCTTTTAATAACGTCATATGTTATTCAATAATTTAATTTATACACCAGGAAAATTGTATTTATCTACGTATATAGTTTCTTGTATGAGAAAAGTTCACCTCGGTAAGAAAATTATATGTAAAATATATGTGGATTTAATCAGATTAACTGTTAACAGAAAAAAAAGAAAGACATTATTTAAATGTAAGTACTTATTATATTATAAACAGTTAAACAGGTACTGATTGTGAGTTAGATTGTTTATCAAAAACCACTGGACCGATTTAGATGATTCTTTAAATAAAGTATTCTTTGGGAACCCGGAAGTAAAATTGTTATAATAATATTTTAATGTGTTAGGCTAGAGCAGGCCTGGCCAACCCAAATTGCACCACGGGCTGCATTGACGACCTAAAATTATGTAAAAAAAAATTGGATTTCCAGTTTTGAATTTTTAGAAAATGTAAAGCTAATTTTCATATGATTTTATACATATATGTAGCCCCGTCCCAGATAAAAGTTGTAATTTGTCTCGTTCGATCCGAGAGGAAAAAACAAGCAACTGTCCAATCATACAAAATTAAAAAAATATACATATTTAACTAACAACAAAATATATCTGTATGGTTTCAAGTATTTAAAATACTAATAAATAATGGTTTTATTTATTCATAAAAATTCTTCAAATTCTAATTTTGTATTATATTATAAAAAAAAATTTATCAATTAAAATGAGTAGTTGAGTCACATAAATAGAACAATATTTAAAGAAAACAACGGGAAATTAAAACTAACCTCAGTCATTCTTAAACACATGATACTTAAAATAAACATTATAAAAACATAATTAGTTTATATGTGGCAGGCCGCACATAAGAGCGTCGCGGGCCGCAAGTTGGCCAGTCCTGGGTTAAAGGAATTTTCAGATTGTACTGGAATTGTAAATTTTAATTCTATTGATATTTTTTAATTTCCGTATCTCAAAATTAAAAATCTTTGCTTTCTGTCTGTGTGTCTGTCGAAACCCTTTTTCTTAGAAACGGCTAAAGATATCAACTTGAAATTAATATCAAATACTAAGGTCTACAGTCTGATAGTCCTAACAAAAATTCAAGTTTCTAACTCAATGCAAGAAAAAGATACAGCCTTTCAAAACGTATTTTGATACTGACCTATAGGATACTTCCCGTTCAGGTAGAATCTTAAAATTTGGCACGAAGGAAGGTCTCATAGCAAAAGTAAAGAAAAAAATCCCAAAATCATTAATTTCTAGTTCTTTGTGTAATTATTACGTAAAAAACTTAATTTTGCAGTTTCTTTAATACAGCGTCTACATAAAGACGCCTTGAGAATGAGATCCATTGTCTAGTTTTGTCAGGGGGCAAGTTCTACTCGCACTTGTCCGTATTTTTCTTAATACTCTTTCTTGACTATGGATATAAATAAATCGCATTATTTCCGTTACTTCGGTCTATGTTTCTACTACACATATTAGAGAAATTTCTACCTTATTTTGACTAATGTGGATCCTGTAATTGCCAAAAACGTAAACAGTCGCAAAAGGTAATTACAATAAAGGTTGGAGAACCAACAATACTAGATATAAACACTGCACACAAACATGAACAGCTAGATAGAGCTGAAACACGGCAACAATGAAACCGAAAGTAGATAATTCAAGGTGAACGCGGCGTGGTGGCGACAACACGCATTCACATCGCTCGCGCTGCAGCAGCAGCAGAATTTTCCATTCCCCGCAAGTGCAAGGTTGTGAGTTGCCGTCGATCTCGTGTTACGTAACGGAACCGCGCGTGTTGCGTAACTACAATAGTATGCTATAGTTATTGCGTAACAGCATACACCGGGCCCGCACTGGATTCGTACAGGGTTGAATTTGTATCATACCTGCGCTCGCATGGACTACGGAATTATTGTTTAGGGGT
Organism: Sialis fuliginosa; assembly: GCA_961205875.1. NCBI lineage: Eukaryota > Metazoa > Arthropoda > Insecta > Megaloptera > Sialidae > Sialis > Sialis fuliginosa. The sequence continues at coordinate 22,344,475 of OY540814.1, read as the reverse complement.
TTTGAAATATATAGTTCAATTTTTAAGTACAAATACGGTTAGTTACTATTGTAATAATAACTAATCAACACCTAAATTATTTAACAAAAAAAATCAGAACAAAAAGTACAAATAATGACCTGTGTGAAGTTAGCCCCCCTTTTGTTGAAATTCTAATTTTTGAAAGTTGTGCCAAATTGTGCTATACTTGTGCTACATTGTGCCAAAATATTTCCCCCCTAAAATAAAAACAACACTGGAAAAACCCAAAAAACGATTTTTTTTAGTAGCCCCCCTTTTTTTGAAATTCAAATTTTTGAAAGTTGTGCAAAATTGTGCTAGTTGTTCCTAACATTGTGCCAAAACATCAATACTCTAATATAATTTTCCAGCCCCCCAAAACAAAAAAACATTTTTCACCAGCCTCCCTTTTGTTGAATTTCAAAATTTTGAAAGTTGTGCTGAATTGTGCTATACTTGTGCTACATTGTGCTAAAATATTTCCACTCTAAAATAAAAACTGCTCTAATAAAACCAAAAAAACGTTTTTTTTTTAGTGTGAAGTTAGCCCCCCTTTTGTTGAATTTCAAAATTTTGAAATTTGTGCTGAATTGTGCTATACTTGTGCTACATTGTGCTAAAATATTTCCACTCTAAAATAAAAACTGCTCTAATAAAACCAAAAAAACGTTTTTTTTTAGTGTGAAGTTAGCCCCCCTTTTGTTGAATTTCAAAATTTTGAAAGTTGTGCTGAATTGTGCTATACTTGTGCTACATTGTGCTAAAATATTTCCACACTAAAATAAAAACTGCTCTAATAAAACCAAAAAAACGTTTTTTTTTTAGTGTGAAGTTAGCCCCCCTTTTGTTGAATTTCAAAATTTTGAAAGTTGTGCTGAATTGTGCTATACTTGTGCTACATTGTGCTAAAATATTTCCACTCTAAAATAAAAACTACTCTAATAAAACCAAAAAAACGTTTTTTTTTAGTGTGAAGTTAGCCCCCCTTTTGTTGAATTTCAAAATTTTGAAAGTTGTGCTGAATTGTGCTATACTTGTGCTACATTGTGCTAAAATATTTCCACACTAAAATAAAAACTGCTCTAATAAAACCAAAAAAACGTTTTTTTTTAGTGTGAAGTTAGCCTCCCTTTTATTGAATTTCAAAATTTTGAAAGTTGTGCTAAATTGTATTATACTTGTGCTACATTGTGCCAAAATATTTCCACCCTAAAATAAAAACTGCTCTAATAAAACTAAAAAAACGGTTGGTTTTTTTTTGGTGCGAAGTTAGCCCCCGTTTTGTTGAATTTCAAAATTTTGAAATATGTGCTAAATTGTGCTATACTTGTGCTACATTGTGCCAAAATAATTCCCCCCTAAATTAAAAACTGCTCTAATAAAACTAAAAAACGGTGTTTTTTTGGTGTGAAGTTAGCCCCCCTTTTGTTGAATTTCAAAATTTTGAAAAGTGTGCTGAATTGTGCTAAGCTTGTGCTACATTGTGCCAAAATATTTCCACCCTCAAATAAAAATTGTAATAATAAAACTAAAAAAACGTTTTTTTTTATTGTTTTTTTGTGAAGTTAGCCCCCATTATGTTTAATTTAAGAATTTTGAAAGTTGTGCTCAATTGTGCTAGTTGTTGCTTACGTTGTTCCAAAATATTTCACCCATAAAATAAAATAAAAATTCGTATCCAAACTGTGTTTATAGATATTGTTGGTGATGTCGATTCGGCGCCAGTCTGACGCCACTACACGAAATTTAATTGTTTGAATTTAAAAGCTACAATCACTATTTAACTTTTCAAAAAAATTTTAAATTGGTTTATCAGTGGCGTAAATATCTTGCGTTGCAAGAGAGCCTATACAATATCCTTTTATTATTAATTATATGTTTACCGTTACCTGTAATGTGTATATACATGTATAATAAATAACTATGGTCTATAAATTTTCTTTTTCTTTATTTATTCTTTTAATGTTTATATCAATATAATCTTTATCAGATATTGAAGTAAATAATTTTTATTTTATTTTATGGGTGAAATATTTTGGAACAACGTAAGCAACAAATAGCACAATTGAGCACAACTTTCAAAATTCTTAAATTAAACATAATGGGGGCTAACTTCACAAAAAAACAATAAAAAAAAACGTTTTTTTAGTTTTATTATTGCATTTGTATTTGAGGGTGGAAATATTTTGGCACAATGTAGCACAAGCTTAGCACAATTCAGCACACTTTTCAAAATTTTGAAATTCAACAAAAGGGGGGCTAGCTTCACACCAAAAAAACACCGTTTTTTTAGTTTTATTAGAGCAGTTTTTAATTTAGGGGGTAATTATTTTGACACAATGTAGCACAAGTATAGCACAATTTAGCACATATTTCAAAATTTTGAAATTCAACAAAAAGGAAGCTAACTTCCCACCAAAAAAAAACGTTTTTTAAAGTTTTATTAGGGAATTTTTTATTTTAGGGGGGAAATATTTTGGCACAATGTAGCACAAGTATAATACAATTTAGCACAACTTTCAAAATTTTTAAATTCAACAAAACGGGGGCTAACTTCGCACCAAAAATAACCAAACGTTTTATTAGTTTTATTAGAGCAGTTTTTATTTTAGGGGGGAAATATTTTGGCACAATGTAGCACAAGTTTAGCACAATTTAGCACAACTTTCAAAATTTTGAAATTCAACAAAAGGGGGGCTAACTTCACACTAAAAAAAACAGCGTTTTTTTGGTTTTATTAGAGCAGTTTTTATTTTAGAGTGGAAATATTTTAGCACAATGTAGCACAAATATAGCACAATTCAGCACAACTTTCAAAATTTTGAAATTCAACAAAAGGGGGGCTAACTTCACACTAAAAAAAAACGTTTTTTTGGTTTTATTAGAGCAGTTTTTATTTTAGGGTGGAAATATATTGGCACAATGTAGCACAAGTTTAGCACAATTTAGCACAACTTTCAAAATTTTGAAATTCAACAAAAGGGGGGCTAACTTCACACTAAAAAAAAAACGTTTTTTTGGTTTTATTAGAGCAGTTTTTATTTTAGTATGGAAATATTTTAGCACAATGTAGCACAAGTATAGCACAATTCAGCACAACTTTCAAAATTTTGAAATTCAGCAAAAGGGGGGCTGGTGAAAAATGTATTTTTGTTCTGGGGGGCTGGAAAATTATATTAGAGTATTGATGTTTTGGCACAATGTTAAGAACAACTAGCACAATTTTACACAACTTTCAAAAATTTGAATTTCAAAAAAAGGGGGGCTACTAAAAAAAATCGTTTTTTGGGTTTTTCCAGTGTTGTTTTTATTTTAGGGGGAAAATATTTTGGCACAATGTAGCACAAGTATAGCACAATTTGGCACAACTTTCAAAAATTAGAATTTCAACAAAAGGGGGGCTAACTTCACACAGGTCAAATAATGTTTGTTCTGTTTAAATTTAAAAGTTAATTACTAAAAACAAAATAAACAATTGACGATCAAAAGACAACGGCCGAGCCGAGACAGTCCGACACGGCACTTGTTTTTTAGTTCGCGCGTTATTAATAATATTTTACCGTATATAACTTATTTAAAGTCATTTCCTAAACTAAAAGACCAAATTGAATGTTGTAAAAAGGGCAAATTATATCTACATTAAGTAAATATGACTATGAAATCATTTATTTCGATTCATGTTTTGCAGGTCATAAGTCCACGTAAACAGAACTCAAATATTATTAATTTTCTTTATAACATAAAAGCAGTCATTGTGGCCTAAATATAAAAGTTAAAAATAAAACCGATTTAAAAAAAAATCTAAAAACACTGAAAAGTATATAATAATTAAATTTAACAGTTTTTGAAGTCGGTGTCAAGCCTATGAAAAACTTTTTAAGAGAAAAAAAAAGAAAACTTAAATTTAATTATTATATACTTATCAGTGTTTTTAAGTTTTTTAAGTCGTTCTTTTTTAAAGTTTTTTATTTAAAAATTAAGGATTTAATTTTTCAGTCGTGATACAAAGGGCGTTGTTTTTAATGATCACCTTTGATAATTTTCTTCGTTTCTGAACCCGTAATTATTATTTTTTGTTATTAAAGTAATAATAAGCAAATGTGGTCACTTATTCAATAATTTTTATTTTAATAACTAGTGTAGTAAATCACCAAAGAATAATAATAATTTTGTATTAACAAAAAATATATAAATAAATGAGAATGGGTATACATAATTATTGTATGTTACTAATACTCTTAAAAATAATAATTCATTTGGGGGGGATCCACGTTTTGTGACATATAATTAAGTACGGATTTGAAAAAAATATAATTCCACGTGACAAAGGAAGAGAGAGGGGTCAAAATGATTGAATTTTTCGTAACGTATTTTATGGATGGCCCCTATGACAATAATATCTATCTATGTAGAATTGCATCACTTCTGCCCTGAATGCGTTTAATGTTTTTTTTTTAATTCCGAAAGTTTATTTGTTTACCTTGCGAACATATTAAATACATTTACACATATCAGATTTGAAAGTAAAAAATATTTTAAATAAATATGTTTTAAAGGTTAATGTACAGTTGATTGTTGCTTTAATTTTTTTATACATATGTAATATTTATTTTTGCAACCCGGGTCATGGGCGTACATTACGTTAAATATTATCTAGTAACAACTGGTCTATATAAGTATACATATTTAGCCCGAGGTGACATTAAAAAATAATATTATGCAATGTATCAACAAAATGACACATAAAAATCATAAATATATTTTTATTTAATATTACAAATAGCACACAAGCGGACAATTAAAATATTGTATCACTTCAACACATATTTTCTTCGTTTGTACTATCCATACTTAATATACAATATAAAGCTCGACATTTCTCTGTTTGTCCGTTTTAGGATATATTTTATTACGTTAGGTAACATAGGGAATAAACAAGCAGTAATAGTACGTCTGGTACGTAAAAAAACCCTGCACTTTTTGATTGGTCTATGGCACTTTCTGTGCTTATAGATAAGGTCAAAAGAATAATTTTCAATTTCAATTTAAAATCCATGTAGAACACCATTATATCGGTTATTAAAGATGGCCCCTACCGTTTTTATTAAATTGGCAGTATCTCAGCTCCTAGTTATCCGATTTCAATTTTCTTTTGTTTGTTTTAAAGTTCTTATTGAGAAGATTATTTTTTATCATTATTCATTTTTCTCTAAATCTTAAAGGTTCCCCATACTTTTCGAAAATCCGAAAATTTCTCTTTTCTTACGAACTTAATTTTTATTGTATCCAATATCATTTTTTTACCTCATATAAAAAAGAAAGACATTTTTTTCAGCGTTCTATTGATAACAAGATAATGCTGTTTTAATTAACAACTTCTTTGGAAATAGCGTGTTTATTTAAGAAAAATAGACTAATTTTGGATCATTCTATGTCAAGTTTTCCATTTGTGCATTAACGTTATCCAAGGCATACTATTTTGTAGAAGTTAATAAAGTGAAAACTACGATTTTAGATAAAAATATATCAAAAAAGCATTTTCAAGCTAATGGTCGTATAAGCTTTCAAATAACATAACATTTTTATCTGACTAACCCCGAAATTTGAATTTTTCGGCGCACACTATTGGCCATTAAGAAGTAAATGAACACATTTGTGCACCCTTTATTATGTACATATTATTGCCAATTTTTAATCAATTACTGTCAATTTTTTTTCTAATCAAATAATTGCTTACCATCTTAAAAAAGTAATTGAGCATACTGTAAATAGTGTACCTGACTTTAAACCGAATTAAATCATTATTATGCAGTGCAGTGGATATTCGACCTTAGCTGTCTATAGCGTGTTAATAAATATTAATGACCAATTGTCAGATTCGAGATAATGACATATTTTGCGTCACCTGAATTGACAACAATAAGAATGGGTGTGGCTATACTTATTATCATTTGTTTCTTTTCCTACCTTTTTGGAAATAAATATCAAGTTGATGCATAAGTTAATAGCATTTTTTTAAATAAAAATGTATTATTTACATCAACAAAATATCTAAGAGAAGGTTTATAATTACAATAACTTTTTTCTTATTTTTAAGGATGTGTGGCAGGTATCTAATTTCTACGAGAAATAGTTGAAATTTGGATTAATACATCTAAAGTACCCGCACAAAATTTTAAAAGATTTTACTACATAGTTTAACAGTTATTATTTTTTTAATTAACATGGGCTCTAATATGGTTACACTCCAATGAAACACCGAGAAAATCTGCAATTTTCACAATACGTCACTTACATATCTTAGCTTGATAAGAAATTTTATCAGTAACTAAATTGCAAGAAAATTAATTATTGCAGAAAAATATCGAAAAAAATAAAAATTTGAAACTTTAGAATTGCAATGATTTTGTTAATTTTAAATTGTTTTTGCATATCATCGTAGACAAGACTATATACATCAGGGCCGGTTTTTGCCCACGCCTGGCCTAGTTCGTGTTTAAAACAACCATAATATTAGTTGAAAACCTCTGTTAAAAATATTAATTTGTGTTAACATTTAAAAATTGTTTATTTGACTTTTTAATGGCTTTAGTAACCTTCATGTATTGTTTATAATCGATTAGTATTAATATACACGATGTATTTTATCTATGAATGCCAAAAGTTTCAATGTTCCGTAGAACAAATATATAAACCTTAAAATAGATACATTATTGTATGCATTTACTTTTGCGATAACATACCAAATAAATATTAATTATCATTTTTTGCAGGGTCGTAACTACGGCCCCGGGGCAGCAAGTGGCCGAGGTGCCCTCACTATATAAATAATATAAAATTGAAAACAAATTTTTTTTCGTTAATATTTTTTATTTCAAAATTTAAAGCCGGAACCGATTACAATTAAAAAAAGCAACCATATCTTAATTTTATTGCAAATTGCAATCGCGTAACAAACTTATACCTAAAAAGCTAAACTAAAATAATTTAAATATAAATGAATAAAATATTCAATGTAACGAAAATCTATAATTAATTTTTTGAAAGTAAGACACAATTAAAATAAATAAACCAAAAAAATACCAACTCTATGATAAACAATTTTTTAAAAGACATATATAAATTTATATCACATATTTATGTATAAAATAACATCAGCAGATTGTACTGAAGAAAAAAGTTTATAAAATAATTAAAATAATTTTAATAAATTACTGTTAAGTTGATCTAAATATTATACACAAGTCTATATTTTTTTCTCGTGATATTAATGAAGGACAACGTGTATCATGAGAAAAAATGTCAAAATTCTAAGGCAAATTATAATTAATGCTCACATAAAAAAACTAGTTTGGGGTTTATATAAATAAATGTAACTTACTTCAGTTTTTTAAATTTTAATTAATGCAATTAATAAAAAGTTATATTTAGATACAACTAGCATTTCAAGTATTAATAAAATAAACTGCCCTGGTCGGCACAAGACTTTTTTATACATCATGATACAGAATAAATTACTTAAGTTAACACTTTCTGCTAAGAAATTGATTATATAGTAAACTACATTTCTAGAAATTCATAACGATTTGACACTTCGTAGATAGCGAGTAAATTCTTTATAATACTTGAAATAAATATTACTAATATGCATTACACAATTTTGAAAAACAAAGCGACAGACAATTAGGCAACTGTTTTGAAAGTAATGAGAAAATAGTATAAGTGTACTCAAAAATTAGGAAATAAAGTTTGTAAAAAGATGATTACCTATAATTACGTCTACAATAGTATTGACTATTGACTTAATTAACTTTTTCATTTACATTGTTTTATGCAAGTAGGTAATATGTATAATACATGTAGTTGTAGAGAATATAAATAAACAGTATGTGTTATATGATGCAAACATTAAGAATGTCTAGGCCAGAGAGGAACAAACTTATTGTTAATAAATCACCGCAACCGCAATACATTTGTTTCAAGAAGGTAACTGTAGTAAACATCGCCGCGGATAAAGATTACATATATCAAATAGATTTATTAATTTCGTTTCCTCGCAATATTGAAGCTTTGTGATCGTTTTAAAATGAGAAAAAAAATTTATCTCCGATTTTAAAATTTTAAATTGATCTTTCAGTTTCAGGTCAAGACAAACACTTTTCGTACTGATATTAATGAAACTTGGGTTTGGCTTGAGGACGGTCCCATATCAAAATCGTGTGTAAGGGGGAGGGCTGAAATTCCAATTTTTTTTTTCAAGATATCTCAAGAACAACACATGTTACGTGAAAATTTTATAGAATCTTCAATTTCCTATAATATAAGTCTACATTGTTTGTTGTAAAATATTCCCTTATAAAGGTTTATCACTGAAATTGTCAAAAAATTAAAAATATATGTGCGTTTTAAGAAAACTTTCGAATTAATATTTTTTAGTAAAATTGTATAAAAATTAAATGTTTAAACAATACCAGGCAATTTATCTAAACACTATCGGTTTTTATTAAAATTCTTCAATAACTAACTACCTTTGGTGAATTTAGCACGAGGAAGCACTGTGCATTTATTTGGCAGATGTTTTGCTATCAAATAAATAAATCAAATTAGAAGCTTGAGGCTTTATGTTATTCTTGGCTTCGTTGTTTGATTATTATCTTTTGTCGTGCAGTATTATAAAATGGGCTATCAAACCTATACGATTGTTCCCTTGAAATATCATGAAATGTTTTATAAATTTCTAAACATCAGTAATATTAAAACAGTGATAATATTATGAAAAATATTTCGTACGATCAGAGTGTGTTTTTATAAGTTAAAGTATCCCTGATCTAAATTATAAAACAAATCCATAGATAAACATAATTAATACCCCGTTGAAAGTGCTTTTTTATTAGCTCCTTTATAATACCGCAGATATTTAGTTGTTTTTATAACTATTACCAAAAGTTAATCTCTCCCCTAGACTGTATTTTTAGATGGGGTTATTGGCCACCTCGCCCTTCTCTAGATACGCTACCGATTTAGTTATTAACTTACATTTATATTTTTTAATTACTGCTAAAATTTTCTCTTTCTATTCATTTTCGTCACATTCTAAAATTGTACATGAGAATTTTAATATTTGAAAGTAGGTTTTAAAATATGAATTACATATAAATAGGTCTTAAAAAATATCTACAATAATTTAGTTTTATTGAAAACACTAAGAATTTAATCGTTTGACAAATAAATTAATAGGTACACAGGTAAAAAATTAACTTGGCCAGGTCAAGACAATAGTTTATTGTTTGGCAAAAACAATAATATAATTGGATTATGAGTATATTCTTATATTAAGAAAATATTGTTTTCGTTATATATAAATAAAACGGCCAATGATAAAATTCCGTAATCATTCTCATTACAATTTATAAAAAATAATGGAATTTTTTCAGATTTTTTGCATCGATAATTTAGAAATTAAAATGGAGGACGCTCTAATAACCACAAATATAAATAAAATAAAAATAAAAGCAAATATATCGTGACTGAAGGGTTAAAATAAAAAGGTATATATAACATTTTTTATTGCATTTTAGGAGACCTATAAAAAGACATCCCACTCAATGGAATATGTGAAATTTTTTTTTTTAATATACTTTTCAGTCTATGAGAAGAGGGTCATTTCTGTTTTTGGATTATTAGTCTACGTCCGTATACCAAATTTCATCTTAATCGGTATAAAATTTATATAGACTGACGGACGGACAGAGCGAAACTATAAGGGTTCCTAGTTTTCTACGGAACCCTAAAAAGGATTGTCGTGGTTGTCTCAAGTCAATTTTTTATCTGTGTACATTTACCTCCAAGAAGTAGCAAATCGATAAACATCAACGTTTTAGCAAATGAACAAAATTCTATATTAATATAAATAGCACACACTTGATATGACTAATTCCATGGATACCTACACATTTTTAAAATTCAAACATATTTTTTTCGAAAAGTTTTAAATATAAAGATCCGGTTTTAAAACTGTTGATACAGCTTGATTGACCTTCAAATTGCATTTGAAAAAAGGTATATTTTACACGTTATATTTACAAATGCCTTAAAATAAATATAATTAATAAAATTTAATAAAATTAAAACAATATTATTGAATAATTATTAATATTTCGAATAAACAAACAGAAGTTTGACCTTTATATTGATTCTTCTTCATTTTGAATACCATAATAAAACGTTCAAATATTTGTTATTTAAATTTTGCTCTATATTATTTTTACAAAATAATGAATATACAATTAGATTATTGAATAATAACCAGAAATGTAATTTAGTATACATTGTATGTAAGAAATGACATTTCCTTTTAGTTATTTTAATTTACAGTACTATTTAAATGAGTTCTTTCAACTAAATTTGCATTCAATACACACATTTTATCTCACAAGTTTATTCCACACTTTTTCACATACACTATTTGAATTATTTACAGAACAAAGGCATCAAACGAAATTTATGAGCTAATAGCGAACTCACCCGCGGCTTCGCCCCCGTTGTATAAATTTTTAATGTAGTCAGCAGAAATAATATTATTTTAAGTTGGAGACTTACCCTCGTAGCTCCCCGCCGGATTGAATGAAACTAGTTACAACCCTTCATATGTGACAGGGGATGAAAATTTGAAATTTTTCTTTTTTATGCTTTTTATTTATTATACATAATTGTAAATATCTCGGCTCCTGTGCGAGATAGGGGTTTGTTTTTCTCCCTATTTTTCCCGTCGGATTAATATTATTATTTCCATTGAAGAGTATGTATGTTAAGTTTCAAGTAAATTCAACCAAAAAAATATTTTTTCCCATATAAAATTCTCCACTTCCTTGCAACCCCTTAGGGGTTGAATTTTGGAAAATTTTGCAATACATGTATCATTATTTGTAATGTAGAGAATGTATACCAAGTTTCAAGTAAATCCGACCAAAAAATTATTTTTTCATACAATTTTTTACACCCTCTTTTACGTAGAGTTTAAATTTTGAAAAATCCCTTCTTAGTGAGTACTTATCATAAAAGAAAAGATACACCAAAAATTTCACGTTTCTAGGGCCAGGGGTTTGGGCTGTACGTCGTACGTTGATGAGTGAGTGAGTAAGTGATTAAGGACAAACTCTTATACATATATTATGTAAGTAGATAACACATATGACAACGAACGTGTTACTAGTTTTAAGGTTGCTCTGTAGATTTTTTAGTGTAATTAAAATGTACTATAATTATGAAAAAAATTAATTCATCTCGTGCAAAATAATAATAAATGATCTCATCTTTAAGATTTCAGCTGAATAAAGATTTTTATCAACCGTCGCATTGTTATTTATAAAATTTTGCACACGTATTCTATGATAATTAATTGTGATTCAAATTGCACGGTAAATTGTATCGTTATTAATTATTTGTATAATGCAGGGTTGGCCAACTTACGGCCCGCAGCCAGATACGAACAAATTATGTTTTTTATAATGATTTTATATCGGGTGTTTCAAAATATCTGAAACTAGTTTTAATTTCCCGTTGTTTTATTTAAAATATTGTTTTATTTTTATAATTCGAAGTATTTTTAATCGAATGAGACCAATTCAATTCTTTAACTGCCCCGGCCCTCCAAGCTAGAGTCCCCTGATACCTTAACCTGCAACATCCGGAAGTTGATGAGAATATTAGTTTTGAGAGGATCAAATAGACTAGATGACTTCATAGAATGAAACAAATTCGCGGTTTCCGCCAAAGCGTGAACTTGAGAATCTGTACGTCATAGGCTCGCCCGGGGCTCTCAGCACGCATCGGAACAAAGACAACGTTACTGCCGGCCTTCGTGCACATTCAATCAGCGTTATCATATTATAGGTACTATATTATCTCATTGTCACAACTAAAATATATTTCATTTACCTAAGTATTTTTTAAGATCCACAGGGTCGTGAAAAGGTAATTATTACATTTTTTCTTTGACCTTAAATAAAATTAGGTTCAAACCAAAGGCGCCCACAGAATATTTTCCAGGGGAGAGAGTAAAATTTGTAAAAATAAAAAATATAAATGTAGAAAATTTTTCATAGGGTAGCCATTTTATCCAACACAAAATAGATTATACATAAATACATTTCCACTAATTTTTATTAAAATTATGTTCTAGTCATAAAATACGTTTTGAAGGTAGTACATGTAAACGGCGTTTTACGCCTGGGTTTTCGACGGTAAAATCAATGAGTATCATTAATTTATGTTTTTTTTTTATCTCATACATTTAATATAATTGTGTTTTTTTAATATCTCATTATCGACTGTTCTATGTATTTTGCTTCCTAGCAATATCGAAGATACGAGAAGCTTTGTGATCGTTTTAGAATGAGACAAAAAAATTGTTCTCCAATTTAAAATTTTTTAATCTTTCCGTTTCAGGTCCAGACAAACACTTTTCGTTTTGTGTCGGTCTATATTTTAAGAAATATTTCTAACTAATATTTTTTAGTAAAATTGTATAAAAATTAAATGGTTAACCAATGCCAGGCAATTTATCTGAACACTTATCGGTTTTTATTTAAATTGTTCATTAATTAACTACCTTTGGAGAATTTAGCACGAGCAAGCACTGTGCATTAACTTGGCAATGTTTTTTACATCTACCTAAAAATTAAATTATTATTATTATATTTCATAATCATTTTGACGGTCAAATTATCAATAATTAATAGATAAAAAATTATGTCAAGTAGCCTTGAAGAAATAAGATGTATTAAATACATTTAGGAATATTTAAACAAGTCAATAATATATTGTTTTATACAAACAGTTTCATTTGTCAGATATGCAGCAATAACTTTCTCATATTTTATGTACATATAGGTACATACTTAAAATTAGTTGTTAACACTATGACATGTGAAATGTAATAGATAATATAAAAAAATTATAAAATTCTTAAAATAATAAAAATAGTGACCATGGAATCGTGATAATTACTAATTACTGAAATACATATTCGTAGATATAAAATAAAGCTATATAGAAAAGATATAATAAGTTAACTTTACATTATTCAAATATCTGTACACAAAATTATTATAAATTAACTATCCAGATTAGCACCTATATTTGAAGTTTATTAACGTATTTACATGAACATACCTCAAATCAAGGCCTTTACATTCTATCACGGGCCCCCAGACTGGAATTGCTGGTGGACTCCCTAAGAATTTTTTTTCGGTAAGTTTAAATGACCTTTTTTAGTCTTTCAAACAAAAAAATAATAATTTGACTACCATACAATGAGTTTTTTTGCTCACAGCCCCGGGCCCTAGGATAAGAGTCCTGTCAGTCCCCCCCTCTCTATGTGGGGACATTAACATATTATTTATTTACGACAATACACAAAAAATTAATATAAAATAATAAGTAACATTAAGTCGACTGACCTTCAATAACAGCTTAATGTTCTAAAAAAAATCGGTTAACATTTTTAAGTCTATTTTAATTTATTTTTAACTATTAAAAAATTATTTAATAGGAAAAAAACAATGATATGATTTTTTTTCGGTTTGCTTTAATTTATTTTAAAATAATGCGATATATTAAATATTAGTTAATAAAAAGTAAAAAAATGTTGTCTAAACAAGAACTAGCTTATAAAAATATTTTATATTCTGCATAATGAAATTTAAGTTAAATAAATATGGCATAATTTGATTTGATTTGATCACAGTTCAGGGTCAATTACTTATTCTTGTAAAACTAGTCATTAGATAAAAAATATGTATTTACTGTAACTAATTGTATAATAATTTAAATTTTCAACTTTTATTGTTATTTTTTCATTATCTTAATTAATGTCGAGTATTATAAAGGAGTTAAAAAAATTGTTAGCTAACAAGCACTTTAAATGTGGTATTAATTATGTGATATTAGTTTTGGAATTTAGAGCAATGATACTTCAACTTATAATAATACAGTTGATTACTGACTGTACGAGATAATTTTCATAATATCACCACTGGTGTTTACTTACCGCACGTGTGAGAAAGTTGTCAAACACTTCATGAATTCAGATATTATAAACAAACCAAAAGTATTTGTAGTTAGTATTGTATTTTAGTCGATATTTGTATGACGAGTTGAAGTTTACTGCAGGAAATTTTACTAAAAAATTTCGATTTTTTGATTTCGTTAAAAGTATGTTTATTCAATAGAAAATGACGTGAAAAGTTGAAATTTTCAAACCGCAGGTCTGTATCTCAAACTGTTCTCGAGATATAGCCTTTCAAAGTTTTAGTTTTTTCAAATTTTTGGAGAAAAAAGGCCATAACTTTTGAACGCGTGGTCGGAATTGATTTTAGTTGACGGATTTGAAATCAGCGTGTCAAAATCTATATAATAACATGTATAATACCTTAAAACTCGAAAAAAAAAATTTCGCGAAAAATCGAAAAAATTCAAAGGGGTATACCTTAAAAAAATGTCGATTTTTGGCCAAAATTTTTTTGTCGGATTTTAAAGTATTATACATGTCATTATATAGATTTTGACACGCTGATTTCAAATCCGTCAACTAAAATCAATTCCGACAACGCGTTCAAAAGTTATGGCCTTTTTTCTCCAAAAATTTGAAAAAACTAAAACTTTGAGAGGCTATATCTCGAGAACGGTTTGAGATACAGACCTGCGGTTTGAAATTTTCAACTTTTCACATCATATTCTATGCAATAAACATACTTTTAACGAAATCAAAAATTCGAAATTTTTTAGTAAAATTTCCTGCAGTGAACTTCAACTCGTCATACAAATATCGACTAAAATACAAGAAAATAAGACGTTGAATCATTTAGTTACTATATAAATATATAAGAATTTATTTAAAAATGTAAAAGCTTGAACTTAAGGTGTTTCATAACTAGTTTTTTTTTGTTAATAGGATGGGGAGGATTGACAAAATATGCTTTTCTTATTAAAAATTTCTCGCCTCGCCACTGCTTAAATGTTCTCTGAGGATATTCGCTCATTTGAATATAACTTAATTCATTCATTTCATTGCATAATTATATTATTATACTGGAATTTAAAAATAGTTTTATTAAGTAGTTTTAATTTTTTTATAAATTTTCAATTTTCAAGCAACACAAGTAGACAATACATGTAGAATCTGTGTTACAAGGACATATACATTATTATACATAAAAGGTAAAATACACATAATAAAAATAAGTATTGATTATACCAAAATCAATTTATTGAGAACCCGTATAAATTGTAAAATTATTCAAATAAACCATGAGACAAGGAAGGTCGTCACGGATTTGTAACTGCAACATGTATGTTATAAGAAAATAAAGTAAACAAATAAAAAATAAACATTTTCCATTGCTTTTTTTTAAACTCAATTTGACAATTTTATTATTGTTGGAATAAAACAATTAATCATTATCTTAACCTTGCAAGTAATTCATTTAGATTAATTTATTTCTTGTTAAAGGTTCTATGTTTTTTTAACTTATCATTATCAAAAAAAAATGTGAAAATATTAATTTAAATGTGAACCAGAATTTTTGAAAATTGAAACAGCTTTTCACAAAAACTATTTTTGCTATAGTGTTCGTTATAATTTTCATTGAAAGTACTAATTTAATTAAAAGCTACACAAAATATAGTGGGGGACTGACACCCCAGTCAATGGATTAAGCAATTTTTTTTAAATATACTTTTCAGTCTCAAAATATCTCATAATTTCTGTTATTGGGTTATCAATCTACGTCAGTATACCAAATTTCAACTTAATCGGTATAAAATTTATATAGACAGACAGACGAACGGACATTATTAATATTATTATATTAATAATGAAATGGGAACCAGAATTTTTGAAAATTAAAACAGTTTTGTACAAAAACAAAAAAATATCAATATTAGGTAAAAATATTAATTGAAATATGAACCAGAATTTTTGAAAATTGAAACAGCTTTTTACAAAAACAAAAAAAAAATCAATATTAGATAAAAACACACTAAGTTTCAGTTTTTTCACACAAAAAAACAGTGACAACCATGGTAAAATCATGTCGTATGCGGTCTACAGAGGATTGAGATTATCTTCTATCTAAAACGTTCTGATTTGTAGACGTAAATGTATAAATAATAACTATCAATTGCATTTATGCCTAGTTTCACCAATAATAGTTATTTGTAGTTTACCTTTAACTAAGTACTGTTTTAATTTTGAAACAATCGCAAGTTTGTTTTTTAAATCGGTATTCACGAATTACAATTTTTAAAACGGTTCATTTTAATTTACATTAAAATGGACTTTAATTTTTATATACATGTGAACTAAAACAATCAGGAAAGATCAAAGAACTCGTCTCATACGTCATTTGTTTGTAAAGCACTCTAATAAAAAACTATAACGGTTTTTATATTAAATGCCTTGATTAATCACTCATAGTAGACATATGAATAGCATAACAATTAATATTGTATGTAAAAAAGTGTGGAATTATTAAATATATTCATTTTGACATGTAACTGCGATGTGTAACTAATTAAAATAAAGAGAAATATAGGTATGTAATGTACAGTATTCAGGTATTGACACCAGCTTTAGATAATACCCCAGTGTTGGACACTTTTTAAATTAAATGTACTAAATTGGAAATATTTGTTGATATTTGATTACTGACATTACTTGAAACATAAAGAAACTTAAAAAGAACTGTCAGATACGTTTGAAATCTCATTTGAAAGTGCTTGCAAATTTTGCACATAATTCATTTTAAATTTACCTATTATCCTTAAGATCAACAAAATTTTGCAATGAACGTAAACATTTTAACAAGCACTGCATTGAATTGGTTCACTAAAGATAAGTGCAATACTACAGTGCTATAGCGTTACGAAATCATCGACAATACATACCATAAGTATAGAAGTAAAACTCGTTGTAAAGTTCAATCTCTCTAATACCTACTACATCAAAATGGACATTCTAATACAGAAATAACCGTTACACTGCAGCACCTCTTACACTTATAGTAGGTACTGTAATTTTATCATTACAATAATGTTATCTTAAACATGGACCATGGACCGTTCATCTGTATTAACATAATGGTTAACATTTCTCCAAAACAGTGAGAGAGATACGGTGACGTTTGGGATATATCTATCTCTTTTTCTGATAAGAATGAAATAGTTACTCCTATTTAAATAAGGACAAGTATATCCAAAACCATTTTTTAACTCTTTCTTTTGACACGGCTCTGTTTTCGAGTCAGATGCGCGGTCCATGCTCTATGTCTATGAATGTAATCAATATTTGTACAGTCTTTTTATATAGTAATCCATCTAACGGTGATTATAAGTACGGTTAGAATAAAAACGCCTTAAGATGATCAGGAGGAAGTGACAATCTAAATTATCTAAATAAATAACAGTAGAATAACTAATTACTTAATTAATTATTGAACATAAATTATAAAAAAGATAGATCAATTATTTATTTACACATATAATTTACCCTCTGTTCTTTATGTTTGTATTACTTCTATAATGTTCTTTTTCTTTTGTTTTGACTTATAGTCCTCAGTACCTCGACCCTTTTATAAATTTACTACCACATCTACACTTTTCAGTCTATGGAAAGGAGGTCCAAAAAAAATTTTTTTTTTAAATATCTTATAATTTCTGTTTTTGGGTTATCGATCTACGTCTGTATATCAAATTTCATCTTAATCGGTATAAAATTTATATCGACAGACGGACGGATCGACCGAGCGAAACTATAAGGCAGTATAAGGATTCCTAGTTTTAAAAACTGAATATTACATTTTATTAAATATTCTTTGAAATATGATTAGCAAAATTCCATTAAAATTATCTGGAATTACAAAATATTTGCAAATATGACTATTATATTATATTTTTGTATTTATTATTATATTACATTTCATTTAATAAATAAATGAACATTGTTATCATCATATATTTACAGTAAAGCATATCAAATCGATAAGAAAATATAAACACTGATTTAAATTTTTGTTATGTTATAATATTACGTTCCATCTGCTATTTACATTTTCAATTTTTTTTTAAATTCCACAAATATTAATTTCATGAATATTCAAATACTATATTAGTCATGGCGAAAATTCCCCACTTTTTATATCAATAACAACTTAAGAGTCCAACTTCATATTTGTAGTCAAAGCACAAGAAATCAAACATTAAACTGTACATATAAAAATACCAGTTAAGGATGTATATCAGGTACAGTCTGAGTTAAAAATAACATAAATCTAGGTATAGATGCAATGAACGTTCGAAATTAATAAATTCTTCTAGTAAAGTCAAATTGGTTTATAAACTACTTAAACTATGTATATTAATACTTTTGTTTAAAACCTTATTTTCCATTATTAATTGTTATTTTAGAATTTTAACCAAAAAATTAATATTTATGTTGATAATATGATTTTTTTTTTATTCTGAGTGTCATTTAAATTCAACTGTTAGAAAAAAAACAAGTACCTATTTTATTACTATGAAACACCTTAAGTTCAAGCTTTTACTTTTTAAAATAAATTCTTATATATTTATATAGTAACTAAATGATTCTACGTCTAAATATTTTAGTCGATATTTGTATGACGAGTTGAAGTTCACTGCAGGAAATTTTACTAAAAAATTTCGTATTTTTGATTTCGTTGAAAGTATGTTTATTGTATAGAGAGGCGGCAATTTTTTGTTTGCCCAGGGCGGCATTTAACGTAAATACGCCACTGAAAACAGTGAGAGAGATGCGGTGGCGTTTGGGATATATCTATCTCTTTTTCTGATAAGAATGAAATAGTTACTCCTATTTAAATAAGGAAAAGTTGAAATTTTCAAACCGCAGGTCTGTATCTCAAACCGTTCTCGAGATATAGCCTCTCAAAGTTTTAGTTTTTTCAAAATTTTGAAGAAAAATGGCCCTAACTTTTGAACGCGTGGTCAGAATTGATTTTAGTTGACGGATTTGGAATCAGCGTGTCAAAATCTATATAATGACATGTATATTACCTTAAAACTCGAAAAAAAAAAATTCGCGAAAAATCGAAAAAATTCAAAGGGGTATACCTTAAAAAAATGTCGATTTATGACCAAAATTTTTTTATCGGATTTTAAAGAATTATACATGTCATTACATAGATTCTAACACGCTGATTTCAAATCCGTCAACTAAAATCAATTCCGACCACGCGTTCAAAAGTTATGGCCTTTTTTCTCCAAAAATTTGAAAAAATTAAAACTTTTAACTATTTTTGATTTTTAGTTAAAATGTTTGAGTGGCACATTTTTAAAGATGAATATTCTAATAATATTTTTAAATTATTTATTATCTGAAAACACAGATTTGTATTAATTCACCCATAAAGTAAGGGAAGCACTGCTTCCCCTGCTTCCATGGACGCTTCGCCACTGATTTGACTTGTCCCACATAAAATTGTAATCTGCAAGTTTGTTGATTTATGTATTTTACATGATCATCTATCAAATTAACAAAGTTGTTTTTTTGCGTTGTGTAACTTATGATTGTTTTCGATTCTCTAGTTATTATTTAGATTGATTTTGAAGGTCATGCAGTTTAACGTTTGTTTTATATTAGTGATTGTCTTGTAAACAAGGGGCCCGTGAACAACAGCTCTGAATCATAATCAGATTCTATATTATATAATATGAATAAATTATAAATTTATTCGTAGATTTTTACTTTGCAGAAAAAAAATGAATTACAGTAATCACTTCATTTACGCGGATTCATTTTTACACGGTTGAAAAAGTTTGGTCGAAAAACTTAAAAACACAACGTAATATATTACTATTTAATATTTCTATTACTCAATTTAAGTACGAGGTTTTTTACGGTATCCTATAGTCCCATTTTTGATTGTCTGTTTTTTCAGTCTTCAATGATTCACAAGTGTTCCATTTAATAAACTTTTTAATAGAATGATGACTAAACTAAATACGTACATAAAAAGTTGATTTGGTATACGTACCACTTTTTGTACATTATACATTATTATTTTTATAATGCATATGTGACTCATTGTTAGTAAAATAATGATATTTATTTTTGCTCATTAATTACAAATATTAGACAGTGTTAACCCCAAGATTTTGTATCAGCACGTTTTTCTATCAATTTTATTTCTATTTATTCATATTATTCATATTAAACTATCTTTTTTACTTAAAAAAATTACGTACACTTTATTCTGACACCCACTGTGTACATTAACTGTTTTTCGAGAAAAAAATCTTAAAGAAAATTATGTTATAAAAAATACGTAGAAAATTAGAATTTTTCAAAATGCAATTTCTCAGCCAAATTTAAAGATTTTTTTTCGAACCTTTGTTCACATTGGAGGTTATATTCCAAAATTTTATATTCTTTGATAGAATTTAATTTTAAGATCTATTCTTAACATAAGAACTAAGATTAAAAATGGGTCATTTTTACAAGATTATTTCAATTCTAACATTATTTTGTTTTTCGTATTTGAAGGCTTAAGTTAAAATTAATCATTTTTTAAATGCTAACAGACAATAGGTGATTATTTAAGTTTTAATTTACTTTACCAAAATTAGGCTCTTTATGGTCGTTTAAAATTGTTTGGTACTTTTTTCATTCAAACTCGAATATCGCAAAACCATAAAATGATTAAAAAAATTTTAAAAAGCGTTTTAAAGCTGAGAAAATTTCCTATAAAATTGTTATATTGAAATTTCGAAAAAAAAATTAGACTTTCAAAATTGCAAAAAAAAATCAAATTTTTTATTTTTAATTCCACCACGATGAGGCCATAAAAAATGTATTATAACTCAAAAGTACCCCTGAATTAAAAAAAAAGATAAAATTTCCTTCAATTTTCATACCCTACAAGTAAAAAAATTATTGTATTTGACCTATTGGCACTACTTTGAAAATGAGAAATTTTTTCGAAAAATTTAATATGTCAGCTTGGGGCGATCGAGGAGACTCCAGTTTTTTTTTTAAATATAGCTTACACCATTATCTTTAAGACTATCTAATGCCCGAAGACCTTCGTAACCTCCTTCGACTACTATTAAGAAATTTAAAATGAAAATTTAACAAATAAGTTGAATAGTTAATATGTCAGCTTGGGGCGATCGAGGAGACTCCAGTTTTTTTTTAAATATAGCTTACACCATTATCTTTAAGACTATCTAATGCCCGAAGACCTTCGTAACCTCCTTCGGCTACTATTAAGAAATTTAAAATGAAAATTTAACAAATAAGTTGAATAGTTAATATGTCAGCTTGGGGCGATCGAGGAGACTCCAGTTTTTTTTTAAATATAGCTTACACCATTATCTTTAAGACTATCTAATGCCCGAAGACCTTCGTAACCTCCTTCGGCTATTATTAAGAAATTTAAATTGAAAATTTAACAAATAAGTTGAATAGTTAATATGTCAGCTTGGGGCGATCGAGGAGACTCCAGTTTTTTTTTTAAATATAGCTTACACCATTATCTTTAAGACTATCTAATGCCCGAAGACCTTCGTAACCTCCTTCGGCTACTATTAAGAAATTTAAATTGAAAATTTAACAAATAAGTTGAATAGTTAATATGTCAGCTTGGGGCGATCGAGGAGACTCCAGTTTTATTTTTAAATATAGCTTACACCATTATCTTTAAGACTATCTAATGCCCGAAGACCTTCGTAACCTCCTTCGGCTATTATTAAGAAATTTAAATTGAAGATTTAACAAATAAGTTGAATAGTTAAGTGGTCCTTTAATTTTTTCCGTGAGTGTATATAAAAGTATCGAGAGAAATATCAGCAAGTGAATATACAAGTGTCAGACACAAAGTCAATAGAGTTTACATTAGTCAAAATAAATCGCATGTAATAAATGTCAGATGTAAACGAGGCTTAATAATCTTTTTATTGTTGTATTTTTTTTTTATATACATATATAAAACGCGACCTACGATAGATGTCTAGGAACCTATCGGTCGTAATTCAAGGAAAAGAATACCTTTGTTTTCTGAACGACTCAAATATTAAAAATAAAAATCAATCAATGCACAAGTTACAAATCGATTGTCCATTACATCTATTAATAGTAAGTATTAACACATATCACGTTGATGGCAATGATCACAGTAACACATGCACGACGACGCATATTTAATCATGTCGGTTATATCGTTAACACAATGCCAGAACATCTATTTATGTCTCAGGTCCTTACATTGTTACTCGCTGGTTTTGGCAAGTGTATTTACGTGACCGCAGTGAGCACCTATAGTAAGACAATGAATGAAGTCGACGTAAATGTAAAATGATTCTTGAGAATTTTTGAATGACCGCCAAACAATATAGCACGGTTAAAATACGATGTATGTACAATAATGTACATACTTAAGATAGATTACCAGGAAGCGGTGACATATTTCTGTTATTATTTTAAGATATCTTCGTTGTGATCGAAACAAAATTAAATTATCAAAGCGCTTAATTTTTAACCGACTTCAAAGAAAGAAGAGGTTCTCAATTCAATAATATATATTTTTATGTATGTTCGGGCATAACTCAAATATGCTCCGATTTGGGCTTTTTATTTGTTTGAAAGAGCAATGGCGTTGATAGTTTTTTGCTATGGGGGGGATATGACCAGGGCCGCAACTAGAAGCTCAGGGGCCCCCAAAATATGTAAAATTAAAAAAAAAATATTATTATAACTTTGAACTGAATGATCTTTTAAACTGTAATTAGTTTACTCATTATTACTAAAAAAAGGTCATTCTATTGAAAAATAACTGAAGACTTTTTTTTTTGCTCTTAATTTACCCAATTTTTCCTATTTACTATTTTGTTCATACTAGGAGAGTTTAAAAAATTTTCTGAATTTTCTCATGAAGTAGATTCATGGGGGGGATTGATCCCCTTATCCCCCCCCCTATCTTCGCCACTGTGAAAGAGTATACTCCCAAGGTGGTCCCATAAAAATTTTATCAGAATCTGACTATGGACTTCAAAGATACGCCATTCAAATAGAAAAAATAAAAAACTTAAAATAAAACGACTTAAGAAAAAACCTTAAAACACTGAAAAGTATACCGGGTGGTCTATTTAAATTGAGACAAGTAAATATTTTAAAAACCAAGAATTTTTAGAGAAAATGTTTGGTACAAAAGTTGCAGGGTTAGGAGGGGGAAAACTAATGAATGTAAAAAATTTGAACTTGAGTGTATGTTTTAAGGTCATTTTGAGATCAACTTCATTTTCTTAAATGGAAATATATATATTTTTTTACATATTCGTATTCTACAACAAAAAAGAAATAACTTTTGTCTAAAAAGTTTTTTTTTAAATCCCAATTTTAATTTTTTTTTAATTATTTTTTTTTGTTAAAAATATCTGAAATTAATCTTCTAGAAAAAATGAAACTAAAAATAATGGAAATTTAAAATGTTTTATTAATGTAAATAATAAATATTCGAAGTGATATATAATATAAATAAAATATATAACCATCAACTTCAATACATTTTTCAACATGATAATAATTAGATATTTCAAAATATTTCGAAAGCCTAGCCAAACTGGAAAACTGAAAGTCTTTCCAAATAAATTGTTGTTATGGAAACTTGAATGGTGTAAAATATCGAAACTTTTTGGATCAAGCGCTATATGAACTACATAAGCTAACTGATGAAGAAAAAAGAAGAATGTGGTTTCAACAGGAAGGTTTTCGAAAAAACTTTCATTTTTATTGTAGAATACGAATATGCAAAAAAATATATATATTTCCATTTAAAAAAATGAAGTTGACCTCAAAATGACCTTAAAACATACATTCAAGTTCAATTTTTTTACATTCATTAGTTTTCCCCCTCCTAACCCTGCAACTTTTGTACCAAACATTTTCTCTGAAATTCTTTAGTTTTCGAAATATTTACTTGTCTCAATTTAAATAGACCACCCGGTATAATAATTAAATTTAACAATTTCTGGTCGGTTTTATTTAATTTTTTTTCTTAAAATGATTTTATTGGCTTGGCACCGACTTCAAAAGCTATAAAATTTAATAATTATAAATTTTTAAGCGTTTTTTAAGGCAGTTTTATTTATTTTTAAAAAATTTTCCGTATTAAAATATAATATAATAATAATATAAATTCAAACTGTACCTACCTAGATAACTACTCTAATAAAATAGCTATAGTATGAAATACAATGAATTATTTATAAAGATTAATATAATTTATAAGATAAATAATGCGCACCTGGTATCTGGTCATTTTTGATGAAGATGTGGGAATCAGCGTGAATAATGTCTAGTAGTTTGTGATGAGTACGGAGTGCTATAAATAATAAACATACTTGTAAACTAGAACTATAATACAATACAATACAACCGAGTTATTCTAGTGTCTATGTTAGGTTGCGTCAAACCAAATACACACACTTTTAGATTATACTGCTACATTTCAAGTTTTAATTATTTTTATTCTAAATAATTATATAAAATACTTTAAGATTTTCTATAATGAATAAATAGTGAAAAAAAATCTTTCTCTCCCTGTTTACAAAGATATACATAAGTAATGTAATAATGTTTTGGTTTTTAGTAAACAGAGGGCGAAAGTTTGAATTTGTTAATATTTATTATACTAGAGAACTTTAAATATCTCGGAACCTACGCTAGTTTCTCGCCGGATCGAATGAGACTACAACCCTTTATCTGTGAGAAGAGGCGAAAAGTGAATTTGTTAATTTAACATACGGGCCCAAAATATCACTTAATACGCATCTAAACTAATTTTTTCATTTTATTAAATTATATACAAGATTTCTTAATAGTTTACATGAATTTTTGGAAGTTATCGCTAGATATATATAATTTAAATTCTAAAAGCTAATTAATTTCTGCTATTTACTTTTTGAGGTACAGTTAAAAAAGAAACAATAATTTAGAAAAAAGATAATACAATATAATAATATATTTATTTTAAGATTTCTAGCAGATATACATATCAACTGATTTCTTTGTATTTCCTTTAAGAACTGCCATTAACGATATCGTCACAATAACAAAAAAAATATATTTTTACCACCTACTGTTGCCAACTTGACGTCGTTCCCGATCTTAAATTATGTAGAAAAAGTTAATGACTGCTTAGCAAACAAATAGGTTAAATAGTATTAAAAAATAGATACTTATTTTTAAAATTCTTCTAAATTTTATATTTCACTTTATCGTGTCATTGTTATTCGACTATATTTTTCATTCTTTTATTTGTTTACAAAATTTTATCAGAACAAAAATAAAACATTTATTTTTAACCTTTAAAACATATAATTTTACAGACATTTATTTTTAGTACATAGTACAAGTATAAAGATAAAGACATGTTATAATAAGATCTTATTATCATTTTTTAAAGAAATTGCATATAATTTTCAAAGCACTTCATCTTTACAACAATCTTTATGTCTTCCAATTTACATTTTTATAAGATTTTATAAATTTATGTCGCACATACATCATTTAAATAAAAAACATACTTAGGTTTATATAATACATGAGGAGATACAGGGGTTATTTTAACAAAATTTGATTAGTGCACAATTTGAGGTAAATATGATTTTTTTTGTTTGAATAAAAATATCAGGTCGAATCATAAATAACTTAAAATTTATTTTTTGTATCTACCCACTATGAGTTAACGAGACAAACGATTTTTGTTTTCACTAAATAGATAAGGGTTCTGTTAGTCTTTTAATAACAACCTAATATATACATATATTAGATACAATTCAATGACCTTTTTTTGTTTTTCAAATAGTGAAATTGAATGACCTTTTTCGGCACTACGTAAATTCACTTTAACAACTGTACAAACTAAAATTAATTAATAAAAATAATTTGCTAAAACAATATATACATGATTAAATAGTGCAATATTCAAAGGCAGATAATTATAAAAATAAACAATATCACGAAAATTATATACACTTTGTACTGTAAGTACACAGTGTATATTGTAATTATTCATTTTACTGTGTTATTTATATAATATATATAATTATAGCCGGCATTGTACATTACAATTTAGCAGTAAGACTTATTAATTATAATAACATTAATTAATAATTAGATGATTTGATATAAGTACAGTAGCAATGTTAATAACAGTTGAATATAACATTTATGTAACGAAATATACAGATTGATCCATTTTAATTACAAATAGAGAAAAATTTTCCGGATTCGGCTCGGTCTCGCTCCAATCAAATATAAATAAACAATAAACAATGAAATCATTCACACGATAGGTATCGTGCCGATCTCGGTCCAATCACGCTCCGATACAGTATTACTATACTGAATATTTGACTGGAGCAAGACCGGACCGAGACCGGCACGATAGTCTGGATCGACCCTAAAAGTTTAAGGATTTAAAGTAGGACGTAAGATGACGCTTTCAAAATTATCTTTGGTGAAGGTTTGAAGGTCATATGAGGTCTTCTTTTTTTTTAAATGAGAATCGAAATTAGTGAATTTTTCAAAGAAAAATAATTTTTTTATTATTTGATTTCTTCGGCCTGATTTTGTCCGAAGTCGATTATTTAGCCGAATATATTCAATTGGATACTAATTTTAACAAAAATATATAAATTGAAATTCAAAATTGGATATTAAATTAACGCAATTTATATGCATACAGCGAATTTGTACAAAAAGTAGATTACCTTTAATATAAAATGTATGTATTTATTTAGAGAAACTAGAATAACATTAAATAAATATTCTTATCAATTCTATAACTTTCAATATTTTTGTTCAGTATAAATTTAAACGAATGAAACAAATAGTATTATCTTTAAATATACATACATATATATGTACCTATAAGATTAAAGTTTTACACAAGCTAAAAATTATTTATTTATTTACAACTGTTTCTGCCCACATATTTTTTGTTATTTAAACTTAAATCAACATAATCAATGTTTCACAAACAATAAACATTTAATTTTTTTCTAATAATATTATAGAACTCTTTTTTATCGCATATATAAGCTTAAATAATACATAACAATGGATTTTTTTAAAGTAGTTTGCACATATTTTTTTCATTATCAACAGTGGTTGCCTAATTTAAGAAAAATAATTTAAAAATCTAATAATAATTATAAAACACGAATTTAGTTTAATTTTTATCACGTAAATAACACATAACAATGGATTTTTTTTAAATAATCTGCACATTTTTTTTTCATTATCAACAGTGGATTGCCAAATTTAAGATAAATAAAAAAACCTTGAAATGTGAAAACAAGATACCAGCATTATCTTCTATTTACTAAATATGACAGGCTGGAGGTTGATGATATCGTGAGTGATAGTAATCAGTAGCTAGAACGTGCTTAGTGCTTGTCTGTTGTTCATTAATCACGTTGATGATCATTTCCGGATGTCCAAAAAGTTAGCCCCCCCCACAAATGCTTATTTTTAGTTAATTTTATGAACGATCGTTTGATAGTCTAATCTTATCGTTTGATAGTTTTTACTTTAATTAGTATTAATTAAAGAAATTTTACAATTGATTATAGGCTTAATTTTTGTTTAATAAGTTTGATTTTATTTTACAATGTTTGATTGAACAATATTAACATTTGATAGTTATTATATGCGATTGTATATAATATATATGCGTTTACAGACAGACAAACAGACACACAGACATCATAGCGAAAATAGTCAGAATAGATTTATATGTATATAATACATGGGTATAAGAAAGTAAAAAAAAAATTATGAAAGTGGTTTAATAGTTATTTAGAAGTATAATATACCAGATTACATTAACATTAACAGAATTGTTTGTAAATATTACTGATTATTATTATTATAATATTTATTATTATTGACAGTATACAAGTATTAATGTCGTTCAATACTTAATATTCTGACAATAATGACTTTATTTGAAATTAGAAAACTGAAATGCTGATAATTACGAGCATTTTATGTGAAATATATCACGTAGGCACCTGAAAATATTTTAAATTGTAGAATTGACAATGTGCCATACAACTAAATATTAATAGAAAGATAAATACACGTTTAAATTTATAATAATGGCATTTTTAAAATTATTTAATAAATTGAAGTTTATTTTTTTAGTTTTTGAAAGAACAGAATATTGCACCATTAATTAACTAAATAGATATAAAACTAATGTATGCTGTTTTTAGAAAAAATCTACAGCATTAAGATTCATTGATAAAAAAGTTTAAAAAAAGAAAAATTACATTTCAAAATTTTCATATGAAAAATCACACAAATAATATTCATGTTAAATGGAGGGTACACCGAAGGTACTTGCTTACAATTAGTCTAGGGCCCCGAGATAGGCAGAAAAAAGTAACATCAAAAAACTAAAAAATCTTTATCAAGTCGTGTTTTGTTTCCATGATGTCACAGTATATATCTGTCATTTTGGTGTATAAACACATAGTAACAAATAAAGGAGTAGAGTTACATGTATGAGTGTAAGGATCTTTTTTATATGAAAAGGAATAAAGAAAATTTTTGATTTCAAAAAACATATTTTTCTTTTTGTTGGGCCTTTTTGCGGTTTAAACAATATCCGATCGAGTTATCGACTGGCACCTTTCACTTTTATAAAATAAATACAAAAAATTCAATCAGAATAATTTTCCGAACAACTGCGCTATTATGTTCTGGTCTAAAAGTTTATTCAAATATTTTGAAAATTTCGATTAAACGATTAAAGCGCCATCTGATGACCACCATAAAACTCTTTAACTTTTGTCCGAAACATTTTTCACTATCTTGATTTGTTTTTGAATTATTAATCTATATGATTTATTATTTCGTATAATCTACAAACCTAGGCCAACATAATAAATATAACCAAGTTTCAACCATAAAAAGAATACTATACTATAAGGCTAAGAACTAATCTCCCCCACACCAATCAATACGTTTTAATCCAATTACATAACACAAGTTGCGATATAAAATCAATACCTACCACGCAGACACAATTAACGCGAGTCGTTGCATGTCATCTAGCAATGAATAATTTTAATACATACCTATATATAAATAATTCACACTTACGTCTATACATACATAGAATAATATCGTATCATGTAAACGACACAAAGCATCTCCAAATTACCTACGGTAATATAAATTTAATGCCTTTACGAGCAATAAGCAATAATAAAATAGAATCTTCAATATTAAAGATGTAATCAAATAGTATGTACAGGGTGTCCCACGGGAAGATGTTAAAACTAATTAGCCGTCATTTTCAAATGCATGCAGTTATTGAAAAAACAACGTGGCAGAGAAAAAGTCTACAGTTTTTAATGGGTATATAGTAGACTGGTTCAAAAAAAGTGACTATTTTTTTTTTTTCGAAACAATTCCATTTATACCTTCGAGGAGGTGTAGAAAGATGCCTGTTAAAAGGAGAGCTCTTAATATTAATATTTAGAGGTCGCTCATCACAGATTTCTATTTCCCATTGAAATAACATTGGAAAAAATTTTTTTGAACTTTGGAATTTTATATTTCGGTCTAGAAGCAAAGTGCCGGATGTGCGATACATATTTTTTATAGAAAATTAGTTGCTCTACAAAAAAGGTTTCTTATCATTTTTCGACAAATTCACTCCTTCAAAAGTTATTCAAGGTTAAAGTTTAATTTAGAGTAAATTTAAGTTTTTTTTCTTGATTTCTAAAAAAAGGTTAAACCTTATCACTTAAAATCATAAAATCATTCATGAAAATTTTATGAATGATTATCTAGGGAAAAGTAGGGCCATTTAAAAATTCTAGATTTGTGAAGTTAATCGTTTCACGTTCTAGATTTCCTTCAAAAAATAGATGAATAAATACAAAGATGTCGATAAAAAAATGTCAATCTTAAAAGAAATACTGCTTAAAATCCATCAATATATAAAAATTTATTTCTACATAAATATTTCGTTTAACATTACTTTATAAAACAATATTTTCTCCAATTGAAAGCATGTAAATTTTTATCAAAAAGTACGGATGATTATTTCAAAGTTTTCCCTAGATAATCATTCATCAAATTTTCATGAATGATTTTATGATTTTAAGTGATAAGTTTTAACATTTTGTCAGAAATCAAGAAAAAAAACTTAAATTTACTCTAAATTAAACTTTAACCTTGAATAACTTTTGAAGGAGTGAATTTGTCGAAAAATGATAAGAAACCTTTTTTGTAGAGCAACTAATTTTCTATAAAAATATGTATCGCTCATCCGGCACTTTGCTTCTAGACCGAAATATAAAATTCCAAAGTTCAAAATTTTTTTTTCCAATGTTATTTCAATGGGAAATAGAAATCTGTGATGAGCGACCTCTAAATATTAATATTAACAGGCATCTTTCTACACCTCCTCGAAGGTATAAATGGAATTGTTTCGAAAAAAAAAAAATAGTCACTTTTTTTGAACCAGTCTAGTATATAGGTATAAATAAAATTTAATAAAATGTTTGTGCATCCGGTTATTTTATTAATGAAAAATATGCTAAAATTAACGATAATTCTGTTAAAAATAACACACAAGATTATTTTAATGTGAATTTATTGCCCAAAAAATAGAATGACGTAACGCGTAAGTTTAAATAAATAATGAGTTATAACCTTTATAGTGTGGTTTCACTCTTAACTTTATGTTTTCCGTATTTAATACGAAACCCCCTACAAGAACTGTCATAATCATACAATTTTACTTTCGAAAAGAAGCACTCGAGAGTAAAACCCAGGAAAATATTTTATAACTAAAGTGACCAAATCAGATCTTGATAGAACTGTATTTAGAAACAAAATCACATTTTTTCACTGGTTTTTTATTTGTGGAAACCTACAGTAGGTATATCGTGATGAATTTTCAACGTTTCAATCTCTATCACGATCTACAACGATCAGAGATCTTTGTTGCAGATCGTTGTAGGTCTTTGTAGATCTTTGTAGGTTTACACAAATCAAAAATCAGTGAAAAAATATGATTTTATCTCAAAATGCAGATCTATTAGATGCATATCTGATTAGATCAATTTTTTATTCATTTTGACGCGCACGTACTTGCTTCTACCCAGGAGTTATTTTAGTGTGTAGTTGTAGCTTGTTTCTGCAGTTCAAAAAATGAAAACTGCAGTTGTAAAAGCTAATTTGTGTAGTTGAAAAATTGCAAATAGAAAGAAAAATATAAAAAAGTATAGAGAGAGAAAAAATTAAATAAGGTCACTATAATTTGTAATAACTGCTGTTGTAAAAGCTAATTTATGTAGTTGAAAATTACAAATAGAAAGAAAAATATAAAAAAGTGTAAGTGTAGAGCTAAAAAAAGAAGGTATTTGCAGTTGAAAAATTTTCTTAAAATAACCCCTGCTTCTACCACAGCCCGAATAAAATTACAGACTCTCCTCTTTTCAACGCATTTTTTTCAATATCCACAGCTGTTTAGTTTCAACACCGTTTCGTGAGACACTCTGTATGTATAATAGTAAAATTCGCTTCAAATATAATAATGTTTGTATTTAACCCCACGAGTTAAAAGGTTATTTTATAATGAAACTATCCGGTATTTTTCCAAAGTTTAGCAAGGACAAGTACTTTTTGCCTATTATGTTTAAAACTATTATTTTATATTTATGTGTAAGTCATGTGTACATCATTAATTCAAAATATTTTTTTAGTAATATGCATGTATAATATTTATAGTGTTCTATAGAAAAAACTTGGCTGACGAGTCAGATTGGAGTTTAACCCTTTGAATGCAAACATATAGTGACACACTTATTCTTAAAAATGTGCACATTTCCCTAAAAAAATCAAAGTGGTCTATTTTTTTTTATTTAGTTGATATTCGTTTGTAGTATATCGAGGACTATTTTTATAGTAAAAAAATTGTCATTTTTATTTTACATAAATATAAAATTTAATACAAATATTATACAAATTTCTTTTTTCGATATTTCTCGATAACGGTTGATCTAATGACAAATGAACAAAGTATATTTTTATGTATTTTGTGTCATATAATCTTCTACAAGTACCTAACTCAGGAAAAAATTAAGGAACAAAAAAATACTTGATAATAATTAGCGCGCCCAATGGCCCCATACATTTCTAAATTAATATTGTTTGATACTGGAAATCGATAACACTTATTAATAATAAACCGGTTATTAAATTTCGTAACTATACCACAATGGGTTCTCTAGATATTAAATAAACACTAATTTTGGGCAAAATTTTAGAAGACTGTAGCACCCCCACGAAGAATTTCCGGACACATGTTCACATAATGTTTTTTGTTTAAAATTACATCCTCGATCTACTGTAATTAATTTTATTTACACTAGTTGTAAATCACTCTGTATATATAAAGCTACCTTCAAACAACAAAAAATATTTTTTAGGTAAATGTCATCTCCATGAATCTAACGCAATATCATTTTATTGCAATTTTTAATAATCATCAAAATGAAATAACAAATAAGACAAGTTAAACATGAGCTGATGTATAAATAAACCTCATTACATAATAAGAGATCAAGGGCAATTCTATAAACTTTCACAATTGTGACCCAAATTAAGATGAATCTTTTTGCAATATTGATATTATTTTTGTAATATAATAAATAACAAAATCATTTAAGGACATCTTTAAACTTGAAT
This sequence comes from Sialis fuliginosa, assembly GCA_961205875.1. NCBI lineage: Eukaryota > Metazoa > Arthropoda > Insecta > Megaloptera > Sialidae > Sialis > Sialis fuliginosa. The sequence continues at coordinate 22,311,663 of OY540814.1, read as the reverse complement.
TTAGTTAATTTCAACACTATCTCTAAACGGTGGGGGGGGGGGGGGGGGTGACATCAGGGACAGAAATTAATAGTGTCATTTCCCACCCACCTCAAAAAAAAGTCAATAGGTTTTATTTTTTGCACATAAGACAAGTGAATTTTTAACGACAGAAAAAAATTCAGTGGGCTCTATTTTTTTTTAATAAATTGGACGGTTATCACTCCTTCTAGTCTTCTAAAGACCAAAAAAGTCAATTGGCTCTATTCCTCAAACATGATATAAAATAAATCTTATAATTCTCAAATCTTATATTTCGATGATTGTTTTTTCTGACTTGATGAAATTTAGACAAAATATCCATAAATAATACCTTCCTCGTGAAACACCCTATCCATTAATAAAAACCGGAATAAAATCCGTTCAGTAGTTATTGAGAAAAACGTGCGCAGACAGACAGGCGTGGCGAGGAACTTTGTTTTATATATATGTATATATAGATGTATTTAATACCTACATATGGTCGTATAAGAAAGTAATGCAATGAAAATGCAAGTCGTTTTATCAGATAAATATTAAATGAAAGTAGGTTAGGAGAACTTCTTAAATACATGTATACAATAGTATACCACATAACCTATATTTTCATATATAAAACAAAATTACAAAAACAATAATCGTATATATAATTCAATTACTTTTCATTTCACAAAAGTACTAAAATAAACAGGGAATGTAATAAGTAACAAAACACTTTCTTGCAATTAAATATTTACTGTATTAAAAAGTCATTAACGTAAAAGTAAAATTTGAATAATTCAATATCAAACTGATAATAAATTTTTTTAATTAATTAAGATTACGACGATTTTTAAATAGAACGTTATTTTTTCTAGTAAAACCAATAATGTGGAAAGGTATTAAATATCGATTACGCTAATAAGAAATCAGAATGAAGTAATCATATTAAAATTGTAAAAGTGAAAATATTATTTCAAATAGTTAGTAATACAAAAAAACGTCTGCCTAGTAATGTAATGACACTGTTTCCACTTGCTGAATTCTGCAATAAGGTACTGGCACCAGTCTTGAATATGACCCCAGTAATGGTTATTTTTTAATTAAATGTACTGAATTAGAAATATTTGTTGATATTTGATTACTACCATTTCTGAATATTAATCTATATAGATTTAACTGTGATTTGATGACAATCGGTAAATAGGTGTCAAAATGGTGGACATTTAAATTAATTATATTATTAGTATACTTTATTTATTACTTATTATATTATCATAGCAACTGTTTTAAATTGTTTCAAATTTGACGATTCTTTCTTTTATATCTTTTGTGTCGTAGTACTTATCATTTTGTTATCATTATCAAGTGTCCATCACTGCGTGCTCATTACTGGTTTTACTTTATCCATTACTGGAGAAAAACATAAACAAAATAAAAGGCTATAATTTAAAAAACAAACTATATTTGCGGACATTGGTAATTAAATTGATTAAATAGAGTTATTTGTTTTATTAGTAACATGAGTTCATGAGAATTACAAAAAAGAAGCCCGTCAATCACAAAAACAGTAAACCTTACCCTTATAGCGGCCATAACTGGTGCCATACCTTATATATTTTTGTAAGGCAATAGTAATGACATTTTTTATAAAAAATGAAATGTTCTACAAATGCAAAAAAATACAGAAAATTGCGAGTAGAACTCGCGCCCTGAGGGTTTCGTACCGTTATATAAAACTTAATTATTGACAATAGTTAGTCTTTACGTAGACGCTGTATCAAGAAACCCGTTAAATTAAGTTTGTCACGTAATAATTTCACATAGAATGTTTTCCTTTACTTGTGCTATGAGACCTTCATTCGTGCCAAATTTCTAGATTTTAGGTTAACGGGAAGTACCTTATCGGCGAGTATCATAATTCGCTTTGAAAGGTCGTATCTTTTAATTACATTGAGTTTGAAACTCGATTTTTACAGGACTGTATGAAACTGTAGACCTTAGTATTTGATATTAATTTCAACTTTTTACCTCTAGCCGTTTCTGAGAAAAAGGGTCTTGACAAACAGACAGACAGACAACAAAGTGATCCTATAAGTTCCTCTTATTCTTTAAAAATGACAAGGAAACGTAAATTAATAAAATATTGACGTACGTATTGACATCGATAAATTAATCATATTCCATAGAATCACTTCCATATAGATTTTTAATACTATTTTCTTCCATAATTTATGATTTATTATCACTTTTAGTACTCGTTAATAGCTAATAGAAACGATTGCAATATTATTTATTACAATTGACTCTATTAATCTATATATAGAAGTTTTAATATTTATACATACTATAATATACAATGCAGTTAACAATATTATATAATTACAATATTTTTAAACTGAACTATGTATAATAATAACAAATAAAGTCAAGTTTTGATAACAAATGTATAATTAATATTTCTGATAGGTAGGCGTATCGTGTGTTAATTTAAATTTTAAATCTGTCATTTCATTCTTATCGGTTGTACATAATAAAATTGTAGACGTACATATAATGTATATTTAATATTTTGAGTTTGGGTCATTGAATAAAAAAAACATTTTTTTAATTAAACGTTTCAACCTCTATTATGTCCGGTATCATAAAGGACCTAACAAATTTGTTAGCTAGCAAGCACTTTCAACTGAGATATCAAACTTATATGACAGTTCTTTTGGAGTTTGTTGATGACTTTGACAAGTTTCGCGCACGCGTTGTAGGTAAATACAAACGGTATTAAAACAGTGGTGATGTTATGAAAATTATTTTGTACGGTCAAAGATGCCAACTGTGTTACAATTAGTTGAAGTGTCACTGTTCTAAATTCCATAACTAATCCATAGATACTAGTACAGAATTAATACCCCATTTGAAAGTAATTGCTAGCTAGCAAATTTTGTTAGGTCCTTTATAATACCGGACATTAGTCTTCATCAGTTTCTGGAAGTAATATGAACATGTTAATGATAATATAAAAAAATGTACAATATTAAAATAAACAAGTAGTTGAACTTAAAATTTAAAAACGTATACCTACTTTTTTTTAAAACATTAAAATTAACAAAAAAATATATATTTAATGTGATATTTTTAATATCCCCGATATACGTACATAATTACATTTATGTTAGTGCACAAAATAATAATTCATTTTGTGAAATTCTCTTCCTTATAGGAAACTTATTATCGTTTTTATTTGTTTTTAAAACTCATATAATTCATAGTACACTGGTAATATATGGTATACAGAACAATGATTTCTTGATCCCACTCAACGTTTCTACCCGTATAGTATGTGTCCTGTACATTAATACCTTATACAGAGGTGGACCAAAAGTCACTTTACCATTTAAAAATTAAATAACTTTACATAAACTCTTAAAAGCAATTCGACTCTTATTTTTCCCAACTTCTTGTCCACCTTGTTGTTAATTATATTATTGCACTTTGTATTATAACATCAACATAGACAGTTGCTATGATATATCGACTTTTTATTAAATATTTGGTAATACTACAAATGTACATTATACAATTTTTGTTAAAATTCGTCACCACTACTACTTAAAAACGTAACCACAAATATAAAAAAAATATTTGTAATTTAACCTTTCCACATAGATAAAAAAAAACATAAACATAAGTGATTTATGGTATAATTTAATTGTTATTATATCAATGTAATATTTTTACTGTCAGTTATGTAATACTACTACGCTTAATGGTGTTTTTTTTTTATTGAAAGAGCATAAAAAATAAACAATCAAAGTATGACGTCTGTAGTTTAATGTTGAGCTCTGATATAACTTTGTTGAAATTATAAAAAAATGGTTGTAACTGTGTCGCGATGCACAATCGAGGGATTGACGTGAATAGCCTGTACAATGATTTGAACCAAAAAATACACTTATGCCCCACCTGACCTGGCGCCCCAGGCAGTCGCCCTGGTTCGCCCTCCCACCCCTAAAGCCGTATTTATTCCGTCTCTATTCTGATTAGTTATGTCAGGTGTGAATCGCCATCTACACGCAGTTTTAAACCCGACTTTACTACACCGGTTACAGTAAAACCGGAATAATCGCGATTTGTAAACGTACACACAATGAATTCTTAATTCTATTAATGGATAAACGAATTATTTCGACTTTCGTTGTGCTTATTAGTTTTTATCTACACATATATTTTGTAATTGACAAAAATTAAATAAACTCTTTAGCATCCGAACAATTCAACCCCAACGCAAACTAAAAACTAAAATAAGCAATTGTATAGTGAACTGACCTGCATACGTAGACTTTGAGGTCTCTAGTAGTTTAAAAGTGAAGGGTATATGCACCTTCATCATGTGCATCTGTGGAATGCGACACGTTGGGGGCGGCGTGCCAGGCGGGACGCCATGGTGCAATATGTGGGGATGGTGTCTAGGGAACACCATATCGTCCCCATGTACCCTTAACACCATCATGTTCCTGCAACAAATGTTAATTAAATATATTGTCATTTTTTTATTAATTTTGTATAATTTATCGGTCCAGTAGCAACGTTCTTAAATTTTATATTTCCATTTGGGTTTCAATAGGCATGATGCCAGTAACAAAGCATTACTGATTTTAAATAATGAAATAGGTTAGTTATATAATTATATTAAAAGCGAGATTAATATGATTTTTGTTCAAATAAAAACACAAAATACAGCAATCCGCCATGTTAGATTAAACACCAGTCAGAGTGGATGACGTCACGGCTAAGTAAACATCATTTTTGTTTCATTAATATCTGCATTATTTTGTGGTTTTAAATTATCAATTTGCTCAGTTTTGTGTTACCAAAACTAAAACCGAGAAACATTAGCGATGGAACAAGGATTTATTATTGTAGATAAGGAGTCTTTACATAGGCGTGACGTCAAAAATGCGCCATGACACCTGCGAGCGTTTTGGCGTTAAATTCGAAATTAGTTTTAAAAGAGTCAATTTTTGTGATTAAACCTTTATTTTCTGCAGAAATAAGTATTTTTTTGGAAATAGGAGACACGTAAAATCATCATAAAATAGTTTTTAAAAATTAGGCATCATGCCTATTATAAATCATGTACTGTACGGACTACATAAGTACCTACTGTCAGTAATATTTATTATTGAATAAATATTACTGACTATTTTCCCATAGATGACCACTAATGGATTAAAAACATTTTAATTCCAAAAATGACCGCTTATGGACTGATTAATTAATTAATTACTAAGTAAAGTAAACTTCAATTTATGTTAATGACTGTAACCTAAATTCAGGTGCTTGCGTAGAAAATTTTTCAAAGAGGGGTAAAGCTTGTAAACAAAAAATTACATAAATTTAATTTTTTTAATGGAAGATTATAGAATATAGTACGAGTAGTACGTTAATTAACTCGATCTCAGGAGGGGAGTGTTCCGTTTGCTTCCCTTTGTGGACGCCCGTACCTAGAAAGTTTAAAAAAATATTGCAAATTAAAACAAAATTTAATAATATTATATTTCAGCCAGAATTTTTAATATTGAAAATAAAATTCAAAAGCATGGATCAAAAGTACGGATTGGCAGAGTAAGTAGAACCTTGTAAATGTTATAATGGCAAATGCCACCGGCAAAGTCAAAAGGGTTAATAGCTGTATACAACAACCTATAAATTGACCAAGTTTAAATCGTGTTAACCACGATTCTATACTTTGTTTGCAGTGGTTGCCGGTAACCACTGCAAACTTAAATGAAACAGAGTATATAGTATATATATACAAACACACAACGACATATGTATATGTATTTATCAAATTTACGACATAATGAAAGTAATAGACGCGCGTACAACTTTTCTGTTCAAGGTGAGCTATTCCACTTTCGTGAGTTTTAAAGATCGAATTATTCACCTTATTTGTAATTGCATACATATCATATATTACCTATACTCGATTTTTTAATATAAGCCATGTTCAGTTTGTTCAGGCTTCTTAGTTTTTAAAACTGAAAATCTATGGAACAAATTAGATTAAAATTAAACAGTTTAAAACCGAGTATGGGAGCCCTAAAAGGATGATCAAATACAATTGATAACAATATTTTTGCACATAGCTAAAATTATGTTATAATAGAGGAACTAACAAACATTGTTAGCTAATAAGTACTTTCAACGGGGTATAAATTCTGATAATAACATATCTATGAATTTGTTTTAGAATTTAGATCAGTGATATTTCAACTTATTATACTCGTAACACAGTTGGTGACTGACTGTACAAAATAATTTTCATAATATAACCACTGTTTTAATACCGTTGGTGTTTACTTACCATGCGTGCGTGAAACTTGTCAAACACTTAATGAAACTGTCATATAGGTTTGGTATCATATTTGAAAATTAATAATAATTACTACATTAATTTATTGACACCTTTTAATTTTTCCTATAATTATAATTCATTATAGTAATCACTATTCTCTATATTATATATTTAAAATCACCTAACAATTTATTAAAAAGCAACTTTAATTAAAAAATTAAAATGTTTTCGTAGTATTAACCATGACATGTTTTAATTATATATTATTCAATTACTTTTTAATAGACATGCATACAAAATACATATGTTATGTCCATGTGCAGTTTGTGTACAGTAATAACTTAATTAAGATGTATTGTATCAGATAATCAGGATTTTTTGCGGGTCCTCTCCTTTTTTTGCTATTCACTTTTCTAAATTTTTTAGACTTATCTCCTGCTAAGAAACCTAAAAAAGTTGTCAAAATCGTGCCACCTTACTAATTGTAAGTACCTACCTACACTCATATGTACATTTACCCTTGAACATTTGATTTGTTATTTAGCAGAACGATAAATAGATTGATTAATGGTTTTAAAAGAAAAAATCTGGGCTGCGAGGACTTAACGACTTTTTTATTAACGATGTTTCAACAGTAAAAAAAACCAAAAAACGTATGACCCGAAAAGGTTGTCGACCCATTCTGAAAGAAAATAAATTTAAAAAAAGTAAAGAAATTGTTTTATTCATTTCCATTGAGATTTCGGTTTCGTTTTTTTTTTTACAAACGTGATAATTATTTTGTGAAAAATTCTAAAACTAAAACTTGAATTCTTCCGCTTCAGTCTGGAGTATGTAATTATTTTATTTATTTTTATAATTTAGAGATTCCAAGTTTCAATTTTCTATATTTTCGAATATTACACATTTTGTTTCGGAAAATAAAAATGTCTTTATTTTTTTCTTCCTCGCAATATTGAAGATACGAGAAGCTTTGTGATCGTTTTAGAATGAGATAAAAAAAATGTTCTCCGATTTCAAAATTTTAAATTGATATTTCCGTTTCACGTCAAAACAAATACTTTTCGTTCCGTGTCTATCTGTCCGTCCGTCCGTTTGTCCATGTGTCTGTCCCCTGAATCCTTGTCACACGCATAACTCATGAACCACTTAACCGATATTATTGAAGCTTGGTCGGATGGTTGGGTCTGGCTTGAGGACGTTCCCGTTGCAAAATCATCAAAATCGTGTGTAAGAGGGAGGGGTGACATCCCACAATATTTATTTTTTCAAGATATCTCAAGAACGATACATGTTAAGTACTTACGTACAAATTTTATAGGATCTTTTTTGTAAAATTCTTCTTTTTAAATCTTTTTTTAGTAAAATTGTATAAAAATTAAATGGTTAACCAATGCTAGGCAATCTATCTGAGCATCGGTTATTATTTAAATTGTTCAATAATTACTACCTTTGGTGAATTTAGCACGAGGAAGCACTGTGCATTTACTTGGCATATATATTTTTTTTAAGTCGATTGTATTTTTTTCTTAAAAAGTGTTTTATTTTTTATTCATATCTACCTATACAGTAAAGGAAATTGAGTTAAGATTTTTTTTACGATAGTCTATTGAATTTATATAATAATTTTAATAATAAGTAGATCTTTTTAATTTAAATATATGTAAATTCAAGTTTATGAATTTAAATAGTTTTTTATATTTTCTTTTGAATGTAAGTTTATCAGTTTTTTTTTATCAATGTAAACAGTGCCTTTATTATCAGTGTAAGGCAGTGATTCTCAAATTTATTTTTTCGCGGACCCCACCCACGTTAACTAATAAACAAAAGATTATTTTTTTGTTCTAACTCTGCTATCAATAACAATATCTAGTTACCATAATAATTCATGACTTCAGAGTGAAGCAGCAAACTATAGATGTAAAGATCATCAATTGTGTCAAGAATGACGATGACACTAACTAACTAATAATTATAATTAATAACCAGTGCAGTACAATATTCATGATTAATATATGTACCAATGTATAAAACAGAAAGGCCAGTGGCACGTGTCACCACCCAACCATGCATCATATACATACGAGTACATTACATTTTCAGATGAGCATTGTGTAACGGGACTCATATTGTGTAACACACAGCACCGGATTTAACTTTTTGGTGCTCTAGTTTTTCTCTTTTTATTGTTAGATATATTCACTTCCAAAGGATAAACAAATTTACGGATCGTTAAATTGCATTGGTTCTTTTTTCATTTTGAGTTATGTATCAAATTCGACCAAATATAAATGCATTTAAATGGCGAGATAATCATTTGTTTTTTGATTAACTAGCAACATGCTATTTTTCCCATAAAATACATCATAAACTTGAACTTTGTGTAGAAGATATAATAAAAAATAGTATGTGGTACATGGAAAGTATGTATAACATCTCTGCCTACGTAAATTTGTTCCATTGCTTTGGACTTGAGGCGAAATTTCAAGCTTACATAATATACTATTGGTAATAACATCTCAATTAATACAAAATATTGTTTTTACTTCTATTTGAAAATATTACAATAACTTTTTATTATAATTCTTATCATTAAAAAATGCTGAAACCATAATGAAGTGATCATAAATGTTACAAGTCCTGTGCAAACATATAATTTTAATCAGAAGTCTAATAACCGAAACAGTTCTAACTAGGAAAAAAAGTAATCTCTTTTTGTGCTGCCCCTTCTGTGGTAATGCCTTAGGCCGGTACCTAGCGTGCCTTATTATAAATTCATCACTGGTAACACAGTATCAATAATATGTTACGCAATCACGAACTACTATGAACATATTTTCATGGCTATATTTTATATTTTTACGGTTTATATTGTATTGTATGCGCTTAATTAATTAAATGTATCTTCTATATACAATATATATACACAGTATAAAACAAAGTCCCTCGCCGCATCTGTCTGTCTGTCTCAGTAACTACTGAACGGATTTTATTTCGTAGTCTGTTTTAATCGGCAAAAAATTAAATATATATATTGTTTTATGAATGTTGATTTTTAGTTTAGAGTGAACAGTGTACGTGTTTCTAATTTTATTGAAAAATATTTCAAACTAATAAAAGAAAGGATAAAATTAATGACATAAATTATAGATAATAATATTCTCTACAATTTTTAACTTGACCATTTTTCTCTAAATCAAAGTAATTCGTAAAAATAAAAAATCGACATCAGTAAACATCCATTCACTCTCAGTACTGTGTATAAGAAAGTTCCATGGTACCTATGGCAAACACATTCACTGTTTAATCTCTGTAATACGTATAAGAAAGTCGCATGACACTTATGGCAGATATATCTCTGTTATGAACCATTTGAAATACAATTAACCATTTTTCTCGAATTGTTTCAAAGTAATTCAAAAATTTCAAAAATCGACCCTAGTAAACATTCGTATTCCATCCTTTCAAAATAGAAGGTTTTCTTCCCAGATAAAAATTAATCTTAAATATAAAATTTCATCCTTCTACGATTTGTCGTATTTGAGTTACAGCGCCTACAAACAGACAGACCGACACACAGACACCATGGCGAAAATAGTCATAATGGATTAAAAACATGCGGTCCGAAGTCCGAACCGAGTATATGATTTTCTATAAATATATTGTGTATTTTAAATCAAAATCAAAAGCGACAAAAAAATATCAACGTGTGTTAATGACCTCATGCATTGAGTACAATAGGATAAATAATAAAAATATATATACCCATATTTGCGATATCACCTCGGAAATGTTTTATGCAGCCGAATGATTCGTTCGATTGCGAAATACGTAGTAGGCATATACTATTTGAGGTAATCAGCGACAAACATTCATGGACACTCCCACAATATTGCGTGCCAACAGGACCGCATAACATAAGAGGGGGGAGGGGGTCAAGACCAAATCTTCATATTTTATGTACTCGTATATGAAATATGCATGGGTATAAGTATTGTAAAGCCGATTTTTTTCGAAATCCGGATTTTGATGGAATTATCCATTTTGACGTTCTCTGAATCCATTCTGACTATTTTCACCATGATGTCTGTATATATGTCGGTTTTTAATGGGTATAAATAAAATTTAATAAAAATTTTGCGCATCAATTTATTTTATTGATAAAAAATATGCTAAAATTATCGATAATTCTATATTCTAAAATGCGTATTTATTACCCAAAAATAAAGTAACGTAATACACTTTTACTCTCGAAAAGAGTCACTTTTCGAGAGTAAAAGTATTTTGACGCACACGTTCTCTCGCAGACTTTCTTATTTTCAACGTAAATTTTATTTTTTTCAATAACTGGATCCATTTGAAAATGACAACTTTCAACACCTTCCCGTGGGACACTTCTATTCATTATTTATTGAATTAATATTTTCCCATCTCTATATTATTGCTTCCTCGCAATATCGAAGATATGAGAAGCTATGTGATCGTTTCAGATTGAGACAAAAAAAAAGTTCTCCAATTTCAAAATTTTAAATTTATTTATCCGTTTCACGTCAAGACAAACACTTTTCGTTCCGTGTCTGTCTGTCTGTCCGTGTGTCCGTGTGTCCGTCCGTCCGTCCGTCTGTCCCCTGAATCCTTGTCACATGCATAACTCATGAACCACTGAACCGATATTATTGAAACTTGGTCGGATGGTTGGGTTTGGTTTGAGGACGGTCCCATTTCAAAATCATCAAAATCGTGTGTAAGGGGGAGGGGTGACATCCCACAATATTTATTTTTTCAAGATATCTCAAGAACGACACATGTTACGAGAAAATTTTATAGAATATTTTTTGTAGAGAATTAAATTTCCTATAATATGGGTCTACTACGTTTGTTGTAAAATATTCCCTTACAAAGATTTATCTAAATTAATTTTAAAAATTCGTGTTTTGTTTTTCTAAATTGATATTTGATTGGATATATTAAGGAGTCAGTAGCAGTAATCTCTAGTTGTTGACCATCTATTGGAATTTTCTTCTATATACTAATAAAAAATAATATAATGTTTTCAGAAAATAGATTATATTGTAACTTAATACCTTAGATCAATTAACAACAGTATAAACATTAATTAATATTTTTAAAATATAAATGAAATAGTTTATAGTCGCTGATTTGATTAAAGTGCCAATTCAAAAAAATTTAAATCATCATGATGAATATTTTTACCTAGCGGTTGAAAGTATTTGAAATATCGATAATTACACTCAAGTATATGTAAATTATCCCGAAATATATAATATTTATTTTATAATTTATTAAAAACTGACTTTTATGCCTCTACTCAAACGATGATAAATATGACAACGTTGCTTACTCACAAAATTTCGATATCACATGTTGGTATACTTTGTTAAGAATCTAGTGTTTATTTTTTACGCACATAACCTAAAATAGTAAATGTCACCTATAAAAATAATTATCTTCAGCGAGCCTATAACAACGATTATGAGAAAGGCATCTAAAATTTACTCCAAGAGGATGTATATGCTCATCCATGAGTTACTAATTCTAAGAAAATTATTTTTAATATAACCGAAGATATTTTCTACGTAATACCTATATTTCATCGAAAATGTGTTGTTCTGTCACAATTCATATTACTTGATAAAATCATATTGAAAAACTAGTCTTTCGTTATAGTATGTAAAGAAACATAGCTTTGTATGTTTAACATTTGTTTGATGTTAAAAAAAAATTATTAAAAACATAAATAGATAAAAAATATCTGTTTATTTGAAGTAGGTATGTGTAGTTTTTTATATTCCTACACTAATTATTTTATTCTGATTAAATATCTTTTTATTTTAAAAGTATAGATATTTTTTTATATATTTGAGGTATATGTCATTTTTTAGGATTCTATAGAAAACTAGGAACCCCTAAGGTCGATCCAGACTATCAAGCCGGCCTCGGGCTGATCTCACTCCAATTAAATATAAATAAACAATGAAATCATTCACACTATAGGTATCGGTCGGATCTCGGTCCAAGCACGCTCCGATACAGTATAGTATCTATGAATATTTTACCGGAGCGTGATCAAATCTGGCATGGATTGTACCCATAATGTGAATAAGAACTTCAGTTCGTCTTCGATCATTCTAGTACTGATCACCGAGTAAAGTGTGATCTAAACTTGTGCAATAATGTAAATATCATAAGATTTGATGGACCGAGATCGGCTCGTTAATGTAAATATCATAAGATTTGGTTGGAACAACACCTCGATAGTCTGGATCGACCCTATTAGATGCAATTTGGTATATGGACGTAGGTCAATAACCCAAAAACATAAATAATAAGATTTTTGAAAAAAAATTTGAATGGCTACGGAACATTATCATGTACTTGGCTGTTTTATTTTAATTAACCTATCCTTATTCCTTTTATGCTGAATACTTTTTTGTAATTATTGAAAAAGCAGATATGTTAATTTCTTGAAGGCATAAATCATTAAATTATTCAATTCTATTGTATAATTAGTAGAAAGTAATAATAATAATTATTAGAACATTATATGAACCGCTAATAATTGATCAGTATTTATATAAACTACATTTAGGTGATGAAAATTTAAATCTGATATAGTTTGTATTTCCCGCTACTATAATCGAACCAATCAAAGCCAACCTACTTGTTATTGGCTATATAACCATTACGATGTTGCCAAGTGAATACTTATGACATTAAATTTTATTCTGATTATTGCCAATTATTGCAAACAAATGTAAATTAAAAATTAACGAAACGGTGAAAAAATTTCAAATTTTTATAAATGATTAAAAAATAATACTTTTATCGAAAAAAACTAAATTTATTCAATAATCTTCTAATAAACAGATAAAATCTTCAATAGAAAGCGCCGATCGAACTAATTTGCTATATCTCCCATGTTAAAATTACGTTTTTTAAAATTAAATAACTTTATAACAAAACGGTAAAAAATCAGGAAAAAAAAATGTTGTATTAAAAAAGTATTGTATTTTCAGTGGTGAAATTTTCAAAATTAAATCTTGTAATTTTTTTATGCAACTACCTCCTTAAGTGTCATTTTGACGTTTTAAATATCACTTTGGCGTTTTAAATGTCACTTTGACGTTTTAAATGTCATTTTGACATTTGCATTTTAGATTTAGATTGAAATTGTCAAAAAATTAAAAATATATCAAACAAATTTAGGTGCGTTTTAAGAAAAAATTCGAACTAAGATTTTTTAGTAAAATTTGTATAAAAATTAAATGGTTAACCAATGCCAGGCAATTTATCTGAACACAATCGGTTTTAGTGAATTTAGCACGAGGAAGCACTGTGCATTTACTTGGCAGATGTTTTTTTTACATACGAGCCTGCATCAAAACAACAATTTTAGAGTAGGTGACAATCAATTAACATCGACGATGTTTATACGTGCAGTGACGATGTCACAATTACAAAGAGACCTTTTCGCCGATTGTAAAAGGACAAACTTATTATTGACGTACGTGTACATGTTTTGCATGTTTCGTGTAGATTTTAAATATGCAACTATGAATTTAAAAGGTTACGCATACGTAAGGGTATAATTTGATTTATAGTCTGTAAGAATATAAGGTTACTATTTAAAATTTAATATTAGATTTTGATTCGATATTTTAGGTATTTTCTATTCACAATTTGTTTATCTATTATGTACTACTATTATTTCACAAAGATAGGGTAAGTTTATTTTTGCGAATAACTAGAAAAATAATGGAAAATACTAGGACATTTAATTTTTTTTTGAACGAGAAAAGATACCTACTTAAGTAAGGTAGATAAAAAAAAGACTCGCGCCCGGAGGTTCCGTACCGTTATTTAAATTTAATTATTAGTTAGTTTCGTAGACAATAGACCAGATTCCCAAGGTGTCTTTACGTATGTAGATGCTGTATTAAAAAAAACACATAATTAAGTTTGAAACGTAATAACTTCATTTAGAATTAGAATTTCCTTCGTGCAAGTATCAGTAGGAAAATAATGGGCTCAAGCTTGGCCCAATATTGGGTTGTCAAGTGTTATTTTTTCGATATTGGTCCCAGTCTAGACCAACCTTCAGATACCGAGCTTCGGTCATCTATTATTTACCCAAATTTGGGACAAGCCTTGGCCGAGTCTTGAACGAAGTTATCATTTGTATCTTGGCCCAATGTTGGCTAGCATTTGCACAAACCTGGGCCAACCGTGGTATATAATTTCCTACATGGGAAGTCAGTCAGTCTGTCAGTATCAAAATACGTTTTGAAAGGTCGCATTGAGTTGGAAATTTACATTGGAGTAAAAAAAGGTCTTATTTTCAAAACACGTATCTCGGTAATAAGAACAAAAAATATTTAAATGAGATATATTTTATATTAAATTATTATTTTGAGTTCTTCTTCTTAAGCATAGCTTCTCTGTGATCGTGACCCTTTGAAAATTCAATTTCCAAGTTTGTATAATTTGTTTTAAGATGATTAATACGTATATACTTATTTTGAGGAAAATATTGTCTAAACAATGTCGTGATATTTACAAATATAAGTTACATGTTTGTATAAACAATTTTTATCGCCATGTTAATGAATAACTTTCTTTTATACAATGTATATTTTCAGTAAAATGAACATTTTTATTTTCGACGTAGGTATATGCATTTTATACAATTAAAAATTATTTTTGATTGGACTTTTGAATAGAGTAAAATATGAATTTAAAAAATTATCTTTTTGGGGTTTCAGAAAGAACTAGGAACCCTTATAGTTTTATTTTGTCTGTCTGTCTATATAAATTTATACAAATCAGCCAGAAGGTACAATATCAAGATATGGAACCATCAGTGAACGAGTTAATATAATAAGTCAACGTTTCTACCAGTGCAGGAGTGTAGAATTTACAAATACATCACTCAACTATAAATAGAAAATGTAACAGTTTTATCTTGCATTAAAAAAGAGAAATATATACAATTAATAAAATCGACCCCATTATTGATTGTAAAATAAATTTACATATTTAATCACCGGAGGCAATTAATTAATATTACAGAAATCTTACTTTCGATTCTCATCAATGCGTGCGTATATATTTAGGTTTTTACATTTGAAAAAAAAAACCATCATTTATCAAAACAGACACGGGCGTGCTACTTGTACAAAACCTTGCCAATATATCTATAAAAAGTAAACAAATGATACATCACTAGCACATGCATTGAAATCTACACAAAATAATGATGATAGTATATCTATCTATTATCTGTTTGATAAGTGAAATTATTGTTTTAATTAATCATGCATAAGCAAATAATAATTTCTAGATTTCCCTTTCATCTTAAAATAATTTTTTTTAGGGTTTTGTAGAAAACTAAAAACCTTTATAGATTCGCTCTGTCCATTTATTCGTCTTCTGTTATTAGAGTGCCCTACCCCATTCTAATTTCGAAACTATCGATAGAAAAAATCTGAAAAATTCCAGAATTCCAGAATCTAGCTTTCAATGGAAATTATAACGAATACTGTAGCAAAAATAGTTTATTTGTAAATTTAGAAATAAGTGTTTTTTAAAATAAATGGTGACATGAACACATACACCCATGTAGGAAATGCTAGCCTTGACGATGGGCCTAAGCTTGGCCCAATATTGGGTTGCCAATATTGCTTTTTCGATATTGGTCCCAGTCTAGGCCAACCTTCAGATACCAAGCTTCGGGTTACTAATTCTTTACCCCAAATTCGGCCAACTCGTGGCCCCTTTGTAATTTCTGACATGGGCACTTTTATATAGATTACTTATATTTATATTATATTACACATTTAAACATAAAAAAATCAGATACAGTTAATTTATAATGTTTAACGTCGTTTATCAACTTTCATGATTATTTTTTAATTAAGTGAAACTCAACATATGAATAACAACAGAAAATATTCTTAAAGCAAATTACTTATAGATAAAAATGCCATAGAATCATTATTGCCTAGTTAAAAAAAATTTAATAGCCAATTTTGACACAGAGCAACTGATAAATTTATCTAGATTTTCTTAACTAAAACGACATTCAAAAATAGAAAGATAAATAATAATTTATCTAACTATAATTAGTAAAAACTTCGCAGCAAGTTTTTTTTTTATTTTTCATGAATATAAATATATTTTTTAAGTAGTTATGTTTCTGAGAATATAATAATATTTTTTATTATAGCCGGTGATAACGTATAGCCATTAATTATAAAAAAACTGAGTTTTTAAGAAAATCTTTTTATAAGATATTAATTATTATTGAGTGACTAGCGTTATTTATAAAATATTTTGTTTTATTTTATTTAAAACAGTGGCGTATCCGGGAAGAAATAGAAATTATAAAAATAAAGTAAGTATGTAGATTATTTTAGTGTTATTTCATTCGAAAAAAAATACGTTGCAATCTAATTAATTATAGATTAGCACATTCATAAAATAACAATAATAATTAATTAACTGACATAAGATACTTATTAACTGTAAATATATACTGATTTGAAAGCATATAAAAATTTTAATTAAGTAGATTTTATTGACAATTAATATCAACATTGTATATGATATTTTTGCAAATTAAGTAAACAATGAATTCAGTACTATCATAAAATAGGTAATATGTGTATGTATTTTGATTCATACTATTATAAAAATAGATTAAAATAAAATTGTTTTTTCCAGTACAAAAAATTTAAATTTTTAATTAAAAAAAATAGCGATAAATGTAAATATATGTGACGAACCCAAGATAAGATTAAATGAAACAATAGATCTTAAAATTGTGCAGTTTTTAATGACAAGTTTACGAAACCGCGACTTGTATTTTTTTAAACTGCCTTATCTCATAATTCATTTTTTCATTAATAATTGTAACCTTCACATACTGATACCATATTTAAAGTAAATTATTTTAAAAATCGAAAATTAATAGTAATGAATAAACTTTCGATTTTCATAAGATAAATATTATAAATAAAAATATGTATATAATATGTTTTAAAATTAATTTGTTAATGCTAAAAATCTTGTGTATACCTCGTGATAAATAATATCATAGCACAAAAACACACGAGGACTGCAAACACTGAAAAGATGTTTGACAGTTCTGCAACTGACACCAACATTGTAGTCATTGTCATTGTATCACAATTTTATAAATTTCGTACCACGTAAAAACTACACTAGCACATTTCACACAGAATGTACACTGCACATCACGACCGCGTACGACGAGAAAGTCACAAAAGATTTAACCGCACCAGGTGTGTGTTATATTTCATTTGTCCTCCACAGATTATATTCACAACAAGAAGTAGAATTACAACATGAATTTTAGCAATATTTATTTTGCATTGTTGCACGTGCGGGCATCTAGCGGATGTTTGTAGAACTCACGATGTCGGTAATGTTACACTCTTGAAAAGTGAAGGTGTGTCATTTTTTCATTATTTAATTAATTTATTTATAATAATTGTCATGATTGTATAGTTACATAAGTGAGTTTTTAATAAATAACGAAACTTGAAAATCGTAAAAGAATATTTCGTACTTTCCTTTGTTTTTCTCAAAAACACAAAACATAAAAATCACTGATAACACTAAATCAACATTTTAACATAAAAAACACGTTTTCACTTTTATAAATTGTTCCTTGGTTCTTCGTCAGTTAAAAAGTTTAATATTTAAAATTAATTGGTAGAAATAACATATAACTAACTGTACACAATTAAATTTGGTTGACTATTTTGACATGTGTATCATGTCAAATCTCTAACTCAATCGGTAAGTTTACAAAATGTGTCAGGCGGTCAAGTGATGGTGGTCTGAAGTTTATTAAGAAATTTCTAAAAATCAGTCGCAAAAACTAATCTTTCCACTTTCTTTTACGTTATGCATCCAGATTTGTCACCCCATTTACACACAGATGAATGTAATGCAATTATAACCAAATTAAAGGAATGTCATACAACTGTAAGGCCGGCATTTATTAATTAAATGTAGTGTTATCTAACATTTATATTCATTTCCAGAATTCTGTTCTTAAATTTGTTGGTGTTTGCAACGATATTGATCGTGATTTAACAAAATGTTTACGGAATGAACGAGAACAAAACCGCAGAGCAAATTCAGAAAAATCTCGTGCTAAACATAAAGAAATCAGAGAAAGATTAGAACAACAATAAATAAAATGGATATCAATATACCACATGTGCCCCAATATGACGAAACAATGCAAGATCCAGCGAGTATTCCTATAATCGAAAGTGTAGTGTTAGTGAAGGAATATCCATCAGTAACTGAAAGATATTACACACTTCGTTACTGTAGAAAAATAAAAGATAAAACAATTGAAGAGCACTGTATTATGTTCCATTCAAATCGGATAACTCTAATTAGTTTGGGGCCTAACCATCCAATTATAAAGGAGAAGAAAAATATTAAACATATTAATTTTCAAATATCTGAAAAAGTTGACAGACTGAAAAATAGGGTTAGTGGAAAAGGAAAGAAAGGTGCCCAACAATTAAATTCAGATTCAGTTTTATGTGTAATTGAATGTGAAGATAATACACGATATAATGTGTATAGTTGTGTTATGGGGAAACTTGTTGAGATTAATAAAAATCTTATCGATGATCCTACGTTAATATTATCAAGACCGCAAGCTGAGGGTTTTATTGCTATTATTCTACCAAAGTTAGACAAAATTGATCAGTGGAAAACAGAAATGTTAACACTCGAACAATGTAATTAATAAAATGTATTTTGTATGAATTAAATTGTTTTCAATATAATAAAATTATTGTACTGCCATCTTATGTTTCATTTAGAACTAAAACAAACATGTCTTCCATTGATAAGTTAGTGATCTCATCTGTCATAACAATTTTGTTTTTGACAATATACTTAACAAATAAACAAGTCGAACAAATAACTATTCTGCCATCGGAAAATATGGGAGAAAGTGTAAATATAACATCTGTAAATTTTGAAGTATTTGGAATAGTACAAGGTAAAATATGTCAAAATTTTCATTCATATATTCATCGGATTCATTTTTTTACAGGTGTTTTCTTTAGGAAGGTAAGTTTAAAATATTTTCTTGATTTTCGGCCAGTTTTGTATAGTATTTTGCTACTAAATAAAAATAGAATCATGCAAGATACAGGAAAAAAAAGTTGTAAAAAAATAATTCATCTTATAGTATAGGTAACTTTTCGTACATAAGACAAAATAATAGTATAATCAAAACTATGTAGTATTGATTTTAAATATAGTACGAGGTAACCGGGCGTCCTAAATATAACAAATCGTAACTTCCTATGACTCAATAAAATTTGATAAATATCTAATTAACACAATATTATCTATAATTATATGCATTCCTGATATTATAAAGAATTTGGTTGAGTGCAAATACATATTAGCTTCCAGCTAACGCTATCTGCTAGGTGTCTAATTGTTATGAAATTGCTCGATATTTTAAAGCAGTGATAATATAAATGTATAATAATGTAAATTATGCATTTTATGAGGTACACTTGGCAGCACTTATTTTAAGTCGCTGATTGTACTTATCGCGTATGTGTCAAGGTTAGGTATATGTACGATTTCATTCGTTAGATCTGTGAGTGTGTTGTCATTTATATTTAATACCTAGCAGATAGCGTTAGCTGGAAGCTAATTTGCATTTGCACTCAACCAAATTATTTATAATACCGGGCATCAGAGGCGCGTTAATAATACAGTAGGCACTTTGGGGCCCCGAGATAAAAAGGAGGGGAGAGCTCATGGGAAAAATATTTGAACCACTGGGCAAACATTGGGTCCCATTTTTTTTTAAAGCCTGGCATTACGTGAATTAAAATAATTTGTATAAATATCAAATATAAAACTTATAATTTAGTCTTTGATGTATAAAATCGTCACTGTCACTGTTAATTTTCTTCATTGAACTTATAAGGCTGAAGTTCAGGGGTGGATTTTGGCCTAAGCAAACTAGGCAATTGCCTAGGGCCCGGATTTTCAAAAGTGGAAGCAAAAAAGAAAGGTTTTCAGATATCAATTAGGACATTTTTAGTCTGCCCCTAGGTTTGAACTGAAATAGGTACTAATGTTATGGCTTTTTTTCTTGGTGCTTTGTACCCATACGATAAATTTTAAATGAGTTAAATTGTACATTTTATACAAATATTTACAATTGTTTGTTGTAAATTAGCATACCCAAAAACGTGGGAAAGAACTCGGTTTGAAAGGATGGTGTATGAATACAGAAAGAGGAACTGTACAGGGTGTCATGGAAGGTGAACCTCATAAAATTGAAGAAATGTAAGTATATCTGTATGTATTATGCCGTGTTTAGACAAAACAGCAATACGGTGTTTTTTTGATAAAATATTATATTATAGTAACAAACCCTATACATTTTTAACCGACTTCAAAAAAGGAGGATTTTCTCATATATTCATTCAATATATATTTTCGGGTATAACTCCGACAAATATACACCGATTTGAACGATTTTTATTTGTTTAAAAGAATATACCCCCGAGGTGGTCCCATATAAATTTTATCAGAATCTGACCATGGACTTCAAAGATACACCACTCAAATGGGAAAGATAAAAAACTTTTAAAGAAAAAAATAAAACAAAAAACTTAATTTTAATAATAACATACTTTTTAGTTGAAGTCAGTTTTATTATACATATTATAGTATAACTCAATATACAGGTGGGGCATTTAAAGTGTTAAAGATTTTTTATCTCAGAAACATTAAATATTTGAAAAAAATATCTAGACTAAAAAATGTTTGGTTGTGAGGGGGTAATCGAATAGTATCTAATATTTATTTGTTATTTTAGCGTGGCTATCGAGAATATTTGAAGGTCAGCATTATTTTTTTTAAATAGGAACCTATAGTTTTTATTTAATAATATTATTGTATCAAAAAAACACGATACTTTCAATGAAAACTTTTTTTTTTAACAATTTACTTTATTTTATTTATTATTATGTGCACGTTATATATATACAGATATCAATTTGTATGTGCCTCTATTGTAAATATAACTATCTTTCGATACTTTAAATCAAACAATACTGTTCTTAAGATAACTGAAATTGATTATACAAAAATTCAAACAGAAGCATTTATTTAACTACTCAAAATATTTATATATGTACATTTCTATGAATATTCGGCGCCTATGGATCAGCTTACAGTCCTAAGAAAATATAGTTACGCAAAATAATCGTGAATATTAATGTTATTATTAAAAAAAAAAGTTGCTAAAAAAATTGTTAATCGCATATAACTATTCTCTGAAAGTGTATATATATACAGGATGTCCAAGGTAAGCGTGAAATGCATGAGGATTTCCTAAACAGTAAGAGATACAGATTCGGTTAAAATAAATAAATAAAATAACAAATGAATAATTTAAAACAATCAAATATTACAAAAAAAATGTTCTTACTTTTTTTCGAAAATAAATATGTATGAGTTACATATCGTTTTAAACTAGAGTAAAAAACACGTTCAAATATGCTATAGCCAACTTATTGTTAGTGACCCATAAGAAAAACTAAAGTTAGGGCTTGTAACTCGGAAACTAAAATTGATATAAAAATTCTAAATACGCTAATCAATTCTACACAAAAAGTTCTTTAAGAAACCGCAAACAAAAAGTACCTATCAACTTTGACAAAGTTTAAAGAATTTCCGAATTTTCAGATTTTTGTGTTTACCGCCTAAACCACAAACAATTATTAACATTTTTTGATGTAGTAATAATTACACCTCTTCCTTACAAGTAATTCATCTCATTTAACCGAATCTGTATCTCTTACTGTTTAGGAAATTCCCATGCATTTCACGCTTATCTTGGAAAACCTGTTTGTTATAAGATAATTTATGAATGGATTATTTATTTTTTATTACTAATTGTAACAAAAAATAATAATCAAATATTTTTATTACCGGTAACGAATCGTTTTTGATTACATATTATGTACATTATTTATTTTTCATTTATGTCAACAACAAATCAAAACTATGACAAGAAAATCATGATCAAAATTAATTATTTAATGCGTTTTAATTTTCAGGAAACGATGGCTTCAGTTTACAGGTAGCCCAATGTCTAAAATAGAAAAAGCGGAATTTAGAAATGAAAAACAGATCTCAAAATATACTTTCAAAGAATTTGCAGTACGACGATAAAGGGTATATTACAGATAAATAAAATTGTAAAATATTTTCAAAATTATTTTGAAATATTTTTTTTTCTCGCATGTATTGTAATAATATTGTCAAATAAATAATATTTATTTTAATTGTTAAAAAAACATTTATTTCTCCTGACAGAATCACAAAAACAAAAGTGTATCTGCCTGTTTGTTTGTTACATTTTGACGGCTTAATCGCTGAACCAATCTTGATTAAATTTGGCAGGGAGATAGCATGCATCCTGAGGAAGTACATAGAGGCTACTTTGCAAATGACTGAATTAGGTAATTAAACCGAAAATGTTTGTTACAAATTATTTGTTATTTAGACGGCTAAACCACTGAACCAATCTTGATGAAATTTGGCAGTGAGATTGCTTGCATCCTGAGGAAGGACATAGGCTACTTTGCAAATGACTGAAATATGTTTGTTTTAAATTATTATTTTTTATTTAAAATTTACTATTGTGTTTAAATTTAGATATTTTTTTATCATCTGATTAGTAAACAAGTAGATATATACGTAACTTTATCAAGAATCATTAAACTTTTCTGTTTTAAAGCGGTTGTAAAGTGTCGTTATCGTTTATTTAATCTACCCGGTCTGTGTAATTAATATTCAATTGTATTTGTCACTTTATAGTTTAATCGAATAGGAATGTAACATGTAACTGAGCTGTATTACGTAATCTAAAACTATTAATTTATCTAACCCAGTTAAAATCGATTTTGACAGAAAAGAAAAATTTTCAGGGTTCCGTATATCAAAATGAAAAAAAAACAGAACCTTATAGGATCACTTTGTTGTCCGTCTGTCTGCCCGTCAAGACCCTTTTTCTCAGGAATGTCTAGAGGTATCAAGTTGAAATTAATATCAAATACTAAAGCCGCATTTACACTATGTAGCAAAACCTGCTATATAACAAATGTTATATAACTTTTGCTATAAGTACGAAAACGGAAAAATGTCAAATGTTACATGTAGCAGTTTTTGGTGCTACATATAGCAAAATCTGCTACATATAGCAAGATTTATGTTTTCCATCCAGAGTAGGTAAAGATCAAAGAAAAATAAGCTACATGTAACTTTTGCTATATGTAGCAAGTATTACAAGTAGTTTTGGTTCTCTAGCATCTGCTACATGTAGCAGTTTCTATCATTCGAGTTCAAGCGGTGATATTTATATGTCTTATGTGTCTATGTCTACAACGGTTTTGTCATTTTTAATAAAGCTTTCATAATGGAAAAGTCATGCAAAGTCATCTGCATTTAAGTCTTTCAGCAAATCACTTCCACTGTATTTTTCTCTAGCTAATAATGACGGCCGAACCCAAAACCTACGTTTCCTTCTATGACATGCCAAAAATATCGTAATAGCTGCCGCTAGCATTAAATCTTTCCTCCTCGACATCTTCAATCAGACTGGATGTTATATAACTTTTGCTACATGTAACACAGTATCATTTGAGGACAATTTGAAAAATATAGTAAATGTTTTATAACATTTGCTATATGTAGCACTGCTACATATAGCAAATGTTATATAGCAGATTTTACTACATAGTGTAAATGCGGCTTAAGGTCTAAAGTCTCATAGTCCTCAAGTTTCTAACTCAATGCAATAAAAAAATACGGCCTTTTAAAGTGAATTTTGATACTGACAGGCTGACTCACCTATAGGGTACTTCCCGTTGACCTAGAATCCTGAAATTTGGCAGTAAGGAAGGTCTCATAGTGCATGTACAAGAATAAATCCGAAAATCATTTAATTTTATGTGGAATTATTACGTGATAATTTAATTTTGCGGGTTTTTTGATACAGCGTCTACGTAAAGACACCTTGGTAATTGGGTCCATTGTCTAACAATAAGAATGACCCATATTCACCGAGATAATTATATTCTGATACAACTCTTTATCGACCCATTCTTTACCAAAAAACAATTAAAATTACCATTATGTTATCTAGTATATCATGTAAAGCAATTATGCAATTTAAAAAAATGGCTTGGCACGCTGTTGATGAATTTATATTTTCTGATGAAAAGTTATTTGTTCTGGAGCCATCCCACAACTTCCAATGTGACATTTGGTCTGCTAGGATTGAGGACATCACGGAAGACACGTTCCTAGATTATAGAATGCTGCGTCGGTCATGGTTTGAGACACCATTAGCTCAAAAGGCAAATTACCTTTAATGTTTATTGAAAAAGGTGTAAAAATCAATGCAAAAAATTATTTGGAGATGATTATTTTTGATTTCAACACGATGGAGTCCCCTTCCACACAGCAAACTCTATTCAAGCATGGTATAAGGATAATTTGATTGATTTTTTGTTGAAGAATGAATGACCGCCAAGCTCTCCTGATTGCAATCCTCCGATTATTTGGTATGGTAATATATGTTGTCGAAGCTCCCAGATTACAAATTCTCAAATTTGCAGCAATTTAAGAATGTAATTCTCAAAATTTGGGACAAAATACCAATGGAAACAATGCGTGCCGCTTGCAATGACTTTGAAAGAAGATTGAGTGTTTTTATCGGTGTTTTTATTTAACAATGTTTATTTCACAATAGCCAATAAAAATAACCACAATATTACAGGAAGCCACATAAAAATCCCTGTTGATTGTGATTTATTGTGTTATCTTCAAGAATATGAGGTTTTATTATATTTTTAGGTTGTGATCACAATGGATTACATTGTATGTATTATAATAATACATATAAAATAATAATATATATTGTGACATGTATGTATAGATATGTTTATTTTTATTTTTTATTAACAAACAAATAAATGAAAGAATATTGAAAATACTGATT
This sequence comes from Sialis fuliginosa, assembly GCA_961205875.1. Taxonomy (NCBI): domain Eukaryota; kingdom Metazoa; phylum Arthropoda; class Insecta; order Megaloptera; family Sialidae; genus Sialis; species Sialis fuliginosa. The sequence continues at coordinate 22,286,191 of OY540814.1, read as the reverse complement.
TTATAACAATGAAAAAAGTCGCAAATTTTAATGAAATTGAAGTAAATTGCCAAATATTATTAAAATGTCTAAAATCATTCAAATGACTTTTTTAGACTAAAACCATTCGAATTAAAAATTATATTTGAATTATTCGAATATGTACTTTATAGCGGCAATATTAGATTAATATATAAATGCTGTGTTTAGACCAAAAAAATTTAAAAATGTATAAAGTTATATATATGTATACGGTGACTCTACATAGCTCTCAAAAATAGTACTGTACAGAAAAAACAGTAGATAGTTCTAGTCACTTGACTCATCCCTCAAGAATCTACTAAATGTGTATAATAAAAAGTAAATTAAAACAAATAAAATTGAATATGTGTTTGTATAATATAATACATTCGATTAGTTACCTGATTAAACAAATTAATTGTAAATTTATTCCATGAGTGTACTACTGTAACGGACAATGTAGTAAAGTGTATGTGTGAAAACGTACAATGCAGTTACATAAACATTTTATACAATACCTATCAAACTTCCTGAATTAATGTAACATGTTCATTGCTTCTATCAATTTCGGGTATAACTCTTTATATGTATTTTATTATGTCTTATAATTATTTTTTAATCTAAATAATAATGGATATTTCGTTTTAAATGTTACTTAAGATAGGAGAGGGGCCTCAAAATATCATACGTACCTAGGCGCCCTGTTCTTATTTCGAAAAAAAATCTTGATAGGGTGGGCAGTGATAGACACAAGTACAAGAAAAACATATTGATGGGACTTTTTTATTCATTCCATAAACCACGGGGAAGAGGGTACAGCTATATTGTCTAGATGGGAGATGGGGTATCATATTTAAATGTTACATAACATTTATACAAATATAAACAACATTTTGGACGATTAACCCATATTTATTGTATATGGATAAGTACTGCGTTATGTAACATTTGGTAAGGGGGGGGGGGGGGATAAATACTATTCTCTACATGGGGGAGGTGGATCTATAAATTCTAGAAAAAAGCGTTACGTGGTTTATGAACGTTCCATATGGGGTTAAAAATTTGTTTTGGCGAAATCTCAAAGCTTATAATATCAGCTTTAAAATGCTTTTTTTAGATTTGATCTACAATTTTTTTCGTAGATTTATTTGATATTAAACAAAAATACGGATATTAAATATAAAAGAGCTTCTTTAAGTTAAAACTTGACGCTTTTGAATAATATTCAAAGATGTAGTGTAAAAAAATTATACTTACAAAAAAAGTAATACAAACAAATTATCCATTTTTTTGTTTGCTAGTAAAATTAATGAAAATTCAATTTATGAAATGCATTGAAAAATATAGAAATTTCGAACTTTAAAATTGATTTTTTTATTATGTACGACTATTTTACGTACTTTGCATTCTTATTATATATATAGACAAAGGATTACGTAAGATAGGTATTTATAATTATTATTATGTTACCTTGAGAATTATACTTTTTAATATTAATAATTATACTATAGATAATACGTAATGTTAACTTTGTCTGCATAAAAATATATTTAAATTTGTCTCTATTTTTGTACTTAGGGGGATGTAAAATATGGATCAGGATGCTGTCTATCATTTTTTTAAATGATAAGAAATTATATAGTTAACGTTATCACAAAGTAAATTTCACTAGTATACAAAACTTTGCCCCAAAGTTGAAAATCATTGTTCGTAAAAGATTTTGAGGCGCTAAATTCAGAACTAATATTTAAAAAGATCCATTACGTCAAGTTTTCGTGATATCCTAACTTCAACGTACAAAAATTACGATACGGTAATTTTTACGAATTTATTATTTTTTTTGTAAAGTTTTTGTTCAAGGTTCTTTAAAATAAATTTCAACTTTTCACTGTACGTTTTTTTTACCGAGATATATAAGTTAGAAGATATTGTTTCATTTATTTGTAGTAATGTCCATTGTATCTACTATGTAATCAGAGGCGTAGAGACAGAGGGGGGGGGGGGGGGGGGGCAGCCCGCGCAGAAAAGAAAAAATACAATCAATTTTTGTTGATTTTAGCATCCAAAAGGTTTTTTTCCTCAATTTATACTTCTCATGTATGAGGAAAATTAAAATTTAACTTTCATGAACAGGAATTTTATATCTATATTCTTATAACATTTATTTAAAATCTATTCTCATTTTCCATCTAATTTATACTTTCCATGACATATGTTCACGTTTCACCTTCATTTACGTCGAAAAAACCCGATAGTAAATCGTTTTCTATTCCAAATACTTTTATATAAAAAGTAAAAACAACACTCTTGATCGACATCTCAGATATAAACATTAACAAACATTACATATCTACGTTAATAACGTGATTGTGTTCATTATATCCATTACTTCCTGCCCGATTGAATAAAGCCAGTTAATGTACTGAGTTTGTGCACACTTTAAGCTAGTTATGGCAGTATGTTTTAGCCTCTCAAGGTAAGCGGGTTATTCTGTAACTGTTACTTAGCGATTGTTGCAACTCAACAATTAGAATAATAACAATGAAAAGTTATGTTTTGTGATGTTTATAACAATTTCTCCAAAATATCAGTGTAATATAATTTTAATTTTTTTGTAATAAAATAGTGAATGTATGTAGAAGTACAAGGTTATCAAATATAAACAAAATGAAAGGAGAATATACATTACCTATATTCAATAATATGATGGTAAGTCATGGTTTTATTGCAGTGGTCTTCAAACTTTGTCGACTCACGGAACATTTAGAACTATAAGGTTTTTTCAACGAACATTTTCCCACATTTAGAAAAATATATCTTAAAATAATATTCGAATGGAAATAATGGAATATATTAATTTTAAATATAACTAAATGTATCTTTATATTTTTTTACTTAATAAACACTTGTGGATTAGTATGAATGTTTTTTAATTTTTTTCCAGAGAGGAACACAGATTGAAGACCACTGTATTATAATATTTATTGAAAATACCATAACCAACTAGGTCATTCAATTATCATTATTATAATATATCGTTAGTAATATTAACCATCTGCAGTCGAAAAAGAAATCTGTCATAGTCATAAATTTCTCTTGAATTTTTTTACTTTGTAAAGAGCAAAAATAAATATTTAAATTATAAATAGTTTACTCTGGAGCAAAAGCTAAGCTAACGCTATCTGCGAGGTGTCAAATATAAATGACAATCCCACTGACAGTTGTAACGAATGGTATAGTTTATATGAATGACCTTATCGCATGCACGTTAAGTAATCAGCAGTGGTAACAATTGAACCTCATAAAATGCATAGCATCTATATATTAATACGTGAACATCGAATATTGTCGTAATTTTTTTTAGTATTTATTATAAAAGGTACTGTACCATAGATGTGCACACAAAAAAAACATGTGTGTATGTTTTCATTAAGTCAGGTAAAATAAAGTTAACATACACACTTACACACATGATTTTCCCTCTCGCTGTTTGTTTATTTCCTCTTGCATCGTTCAACACCATAGCAATACTCCTAGCGCCACCAAGCGACATAAATAAATAGTTTTGGATTTCTGTCCAATTCGCGTTCAATTGCAGTGTTTTTGTTGTAAGAGCAGGTGTGTATGTTGTTACTAGTTTACGTTATTCTACATCTACACTGCTTTAAAATCTTGAGCAAATTCATAATGATTTGACACCTCGCAGATAGCTTTTGCTTTGGTTTTGGCTTCGGTCGAATTCTTTATTACAATAATGAGCATAATATTATCAATTG